>CM076573.1:993160420-993482352 GCA_034641835.2 Pinus albicaulis | reverse complement strand
TTGAGGAGAATTGCTGGAGAAACTCAGACTCTCTTAACTGATTATCATATGGGAATGATTACACACTCATGTGTATGTTAGTCGAGAGAGTGCAAAGGCTTGTCAAAAAATAGGAAACGCGTGTTCCGGACCCCAGAAGGACCTGTACGACATCAAGGCGAACACGGTTGTAAGGCTCCTTTTTTCATTAAAGATAATACAAATGGATCCTGTTTTCTCAATGAGTTGTTTATTTAAATAGTTTATTTCTTTAATTTCTTGATCATCAAGATAGATTTTTGGTTTATGAATTAATCTATATTATGCAGGTGCTTCTGATTCTTTCATGTTTTTTATTGCAGATCCCAAAAGGAGACATATTCAAAGCGACAGGAAAGAAGACTACGAACAGCGCTGGACAACAAATAAGTCTTAAATCCTTCATTATAGATAATTCTAGATCAAATATAATCTAGAGAAAGTAGTTTACATCTATCTGTTTGTTGCTAGTTATCCATGGGATACTAGGGAGATCTGTCTTGTCCGCAAGAACAATTTATCCGTCCAACAAAATGACAACTCCACTAGGGAATGGATCTCGAACTTAGTTTTCTTTTATTTTTGACTTGTGAAATTATTTTTCTGATTTTGATTGATTGATACTGGCTTGGGTAATTTATTCCTGTAGAATCCCTGAAAAGTGCTTTAGAATTTTTTATTTTTCTTTAAGTTTTCTGGTCTCCACACTTTGTCTTTAGGCACAGTGCGGTCATCTCCGTTGTTTTTCTGTATACATAGTGCGGCACCGCACCTATTTACACTAAAACCTACGGACCCTGAGAAAATTTTTGAAAAACTTAAAATTCTCTTTTCTAGGATCGGCTTGCAAGATTTTCAGTATATACCCAAACTTGTATGTTCTGTCAGAAAGCTTTGTCTGAGAGTTTCTTTCAGCATTTTTAAGTTTTGAATGATTTTCTACAAGATCTGCATGTTATAAGTGATTTTTGCTTTATCTTTGTGTCACTCAAAGATTAGAAACCTCTGTATACCTTAGGTCACTGGTATTTCATTTTTTTCTTGCTGAGTCTTTGACTTCATAGCAGAAATTGTTTTATGAGAATTAGATCCCATTTTCTCATTTGCAAATCTTTAAAAGAAAAATTCTTTAAGTGTTGAATTTCACTTAAAAAACCATAATTGGATGTTTTTGAGTTTTTTCTGATTTCAACAAAGAATTTCTAAGTTAGATTACACACTAAGGAAAACGTCCTAAAAATATTTAAAGTTTTGATTTCAGATTGAATTCTTAGAATTTTTAGATCTCGAAATTAGTGTTTTTAGTTTTGAGTATTATTTCTAGAAATTGTAGTTTTCTTTTGGAGAATGTTTGATTGTAGTTTTGATCTTGAATAATAAAGGGATTTCGTTTTGAGCAATTGATCATTCTGGGTTCTCATGAGATAAGATTTGTTTTCATATGTTCTTGTTTTGAAGGAAAGAATTGTTTTAAAAGATTGCATCTCTCAACTCTTTCTTTTAAATAGAATTCATTGAAAGTAAATGAATTTTTTCTCATAATAGATGCATTTTTAGTGTGCTTTGAGTCGGGTCACTACATATCATCAAAGTTTCACTTTCGCACCTATTGTCCTAAGAAACAGCCTATTAAAAGCAACGCTTATTAAAATCAATCTAGTAATTTTTATATTTCTAGGACTCTTTTCACCAACATAGCTTAAGCTAGTGTCTTGGAGTAGGGAGTAATTAACTCTCCAAGACAATTAAAACAAACAAGTAGTCAATATTGCGGTAGGAAAAATCCAATAGTAGCTTGTATGCTCCGAGAAGCTCCTCCTAAAGGAGTCAAGCAGGAGATCATATCCGAACCAGTGAGGTGATCAATTCTATCTCATTGGAAACGATAGAAGATATGCACGTATTAACAACGATAAACCTCGGATTGACCATTGTCGAGGAGCCTGGGGTCACTTGTCGGTATACCTTGGATTATGTCAAGGAGCATTCAAGGGGATTGAGCTTTGTTACTCTGCCCTTGCGCGTATATCGGATTGTAGATTGTTCCCAAAGGTATATTTGTTTCTGTTGATGACCTTAGTGGCCATAAAATTTAAAAAAATTTCCTAAGGTGAAAGTGGAGGAAAGATCCCACTGTACCTGGAGCAGATGTCGACTAGACTCACTTGGAATCTCTGGAGGGTTATCTTCACTCGAGATGGTTTAAGTGGAGAAACTTGCACCAGTCTGTTTCATTAACTAGGTTGTCGAGGTAACTGTTCCTACTGCCATTTCTATATTAAAATACTACGATGTTGGATTTCATCACCAACTAGTGTTTTTAGTGTGGGAATCTACTGTTTGTGTGTGGTTTGATCTCCTAGATTTTATAAGTGTTTGATCATTTGATTGTCTCCTTAGTGATTTTAGGATTTTTAATTGAAATTTTCTTTGATTCTGTGTGATTAACAATTTTTAATCGTGGTTGAATTACCAAGACAATCGCGTAGACTTCAAGGGAAACCCCCTGAGTATACACCAAGCCAACTTGAAGCACTGAAAGCTCTGGTACCGCATACTATCAGTAGAATTAGATCCACGAAACCAAGAGAATCATCCATAATTACTCATCCTGATTATCATGAAATAAATCAACCAAAATCAGCAGAATATATTCAAGAGCCAATTTCAATTTCCGAAATCACTGACATTGCTTCTGCAACCAGTGAATTAGCTGAAGAACCTAAAATTTCTGAGCCAGAAACTGAACCTGCTATGTTGGAATCATCTTCAGGATTTGTTACTCCAACTTCTAGTGATCTTGATTCACCTAGAGTAATACATTGCATTACCGAAAAACTTCCTTCTGATCTCATATGTATTGAAGAACTTGTTGGTCCAGACGAATATGTAATTCTTCTCGAAACCCAAGAAACTTTGAATCTTAGAGAACGTGAATCAATATTCTATAGTCCTTTTAGAACTGATGCTTGGTATTTATCATTGACAGATTTTTTACAAAACACAGGTCTTACTTATTCTCCACCCCGAATTTCTTTTTACCCTACACCAAGAGGTTATCAACCTTCATTAGTTATGTCGAGTGAGTCATCTATGTTTTCTGAATCTCCAGAAACATTTTTATACGATGGTTCGTCTGTTCCTCCGGGATACCAGTCGCTCTCTGGCACATTCTCAGGAGCAGCTCCTCAACCAATTGAACAAATGTTATCATCTGATACAAATGGAACAAACACTGAAACGTTGAACATAGAACAAATTTATATGATTTCTGAAAATATTCCAAATCCTCAACCTCAAGGAAGTCAGTTACCGCCTGGGAATCAACCTCAAGGAAGTCATTTACCGCCTGGGGGGCGGCCTCAAGGTAGTTAATCACCGCCCGGGGGGCAACCTCAGGGTAATTTTTTACCACCTGGAGGTCAACCTGTAGGACAATATTTACAGCCTGGAGAGCAAGCTCAAGGTCAATATTAACCTCAAGGACAGTACATACCTTAAGGTCAATATCGACCCCAGAGTCAGTTCATATCTCAGGATCAATATCAACCCCAGATTCAGTACATACCTCTGGGTCAATATCAACCCCAGATTCAGTACATGCCTCAAAGTCAATATCAACCTCAAGGTCAGCACCCAGTTCAAGGTTTTCAACCTCCTTCAGGTCAACCATTATTACAAGGAGCTGGAAATTTTCCAGTTAATTATCAACCCTAAGTTCAACCTAGTTATGGTCCTTCATATGCACAACCTTCTATGGATCAATATCCCAGAATTAATACGGTGTGGGATCTATCTCAAATTCAACAGACTTTGCAACCCAATGTGCAGTTACCTAATCAACCTGGATAGCCCATAGGTTCTGGTCTAACCCAACAACCTGTCCAACCTACCATTCAAGTCTCTGCACCTGGTTCTGTTCAGCAGCCTGGGCCTAGTACACCTAGAACTCCGCCTCAATCTTCTGTTGCTGCTGCAACCTCTGTTCAACCGACCACACCTATTTCTGGAGTACCTGCAGCGTCTGTTTCTACTAACCATGTATCAGTGTAAATTCCTCAAGTATCTGTGCCACAGTCAGGACCTACAATTCAAACTACGGTCCAGATACCAGCAGGACAATCTAGTACAAGTACGATTCTCACTAGTCAACCACAATTTACTTATCAACCGTACCAAGGGCAGTATCAATTTGGACATGCTACACAAAATCCAACATATCAATATCAGCCGTATCCTGGGTATACTTATCAAGTACCTCAACAACCCCAGTTTGGTCTAGTTAATCCCGGTTATCCAGGAGGTTTCACAATTCCCAATGCACATCCAATTCCAGGATATCCTAAATATCCTCCTCCTGGAACTGGTTTGATCACACAAGACCCTAGCCGTCGGTTACCGTTCATAGCAACTTTAGATTTACTTGATTTATCACGCCTTACGAATGATCCCATTTTTTATCTTCCGTATTGGCCGCCGATGCCTAATAAGTTGCCCAGTGATATTCCAAAGTTTGAAGGTAAGTCAAGAGAAGATCCATCTAATCATATTATGACTTATCACCTCTAGTGTGCATCCAATTCACTAATCTATGATTCGATTCGATTACGTCTTTTTCAGAGAACTCTCATTGGTCTTGCTATCAAATGGTACATTGAGTTACCACGAGGCTCATTTAATAATTTTAATGCATTAGCTACTGATTTCTTAATCCATTTTCAGTTGCCTGTCAGATATAACAATGGCACGAAATTGTTGACCTCATTAAAACAATCTACGTCTACGTACATATCTAATCACATTCATAAATGGAGACATAGGAGACGTTTGGTGAAATTCTTTATTCCGGATCAAATTTTGGCTGAATGGTTTATCAAATCGTTATTGCCCAAAATTACTGAAGATGTGGCCAAAGGAGGCATTGTTACAGAAGAACAAGTCATTGCTCAAGCTCACTACCTTGACCTTGTATATACACAGTCAAGTACTCTGTATGACAAAATCCCCGATTTACCAAGACCTGATCAGTTAACTACAACTCCTTCAGGATCTCATGTCGTTGATGGTGTAATTGGTTCTGTTAACACTAGCAAGAGTAATAAGAAATCTTTCAAGACGAATTCTCCTATTATAACTTTACCCGATTCACCAAAAGGAGATTCTTCCATTGAAACTTCCGTCGATATTCATGTTGTAGAATCATCTACAGCCAAACCTAAAACTGGTGGTAAGAAGAAAGGTAAGAATAAAAACAAAAAATCATCTTCAAAAGATAAAAACGATAAAACTAAACCAACTGACGATAAACGAAAACCTCGTTATCCTTATCTGATCTGTGATGAGGATCATTTTACTAAAGAGTGCCTACATAGAGCCGAGGTATCGAAATTCATTAAGGGTTCGCCCATACCTGCTGTCTTAAAGGATCCCTTTCCTACTCAAGACAATAAAATGATCGGATCTTCCTCGAATACGCTAGAATATATCTTAATGGTTGCGACGCGATCGCAAGATTATGGTAGTAAAAATCCTGTTGATGGTAAAGAAGTAAAAAATTCTAATTTAGCATCAACTACATCTCCCTCAGTTTCTGATCAGCTACAGATCGAGAAACCAAATCCTGAGTTAGTAATCAAACTGCCTGCTAAAGGAGTACTTCGAAAATCAACTTTCAATCCACATGTGAGAGCTGCTCAGAACTACAATATTATTGAAGACTTGGCAATTTCCCCTTCAGCAATGTCGGCTTTGGAAGTGCTGCAATCATGTCCAGCACAAAGAAAATTACTATTGTCAGCCATAGGAGCCGTAGATCTTCAGGATTCGAACCTAATGATCTTCGATTTGGAAAAATTTACACCCCGCCTACCTCATCAAATGGATTTTCAAATTCCAATATTAGTAAAAAACAAACATTGCTTTCGTACTGTTATTGATGAAGGGGATTCTACGTGTATCATGTTGTTAAAATGTTGGAAATCACTTGGTTCTCCGACACTTAACCAATCCCCGACTATCCTCAAAGCTTTTTATGGAAGAGGATTCCATCTGTATGGTTTTTTACAGGATCTACCTATAGAGGTCGAAGGAAAAACCGTTAATCTAGATGTGGAAGTGGTTGGTGCCCCTCTGGATTACAACCTTCTCTTGGGTCGCAGTTGGTCTTATGCCATGACTGTTGTCGTATCATCGGTCTTTCGTCTCATCATGTTTCCTCATAAAGGAAAGATCGTTAAAATAGATCAGCTCTCATATTATTCACCCGACCCAGCCACTACTGATAGCATCCAACATGTCGGAAAATCGACTATCTCTTATAAAGATGTTGGAGTAGGTTTAATTAAAGATTTTGCTTTACTGGAAACTTTTTTCCCTGCCTGCTCCCAACGTACCGCCTCCTATTGCTAACATCAATATGATTACATCACGTACTATTTCCTTTGATGATCCTTTGATAGTACCTTCAGTCTCAGAACTGGATTCTTTCGATGGCACGATGCCTTTGAGTCCTTTTGAATTAGCATATCAGGCAGTACAGTCCTTTTCTAATACTCCTTCAACTAAACCTGATCTAGTGAATGTGATCAATGAGGAATCACTTTCCATATCGAGCTCTGCTTTGCCATCAATTCTGGATCCTGTTCAACAAGTATTCAATATTGATGAGCATATTCGTGAATTTTTGTCTATAGATGAATTACCATGGGAAGATCTACATCATCGATCTTCGTTTTTACCTGATCTCGATCATTTTGAAACTGATTTTTCCTCCATTTTTACCGCTGATTATGTCAACGAACCCCGGAATCCTCTCACAAATTCCGATTCTGAATTGAACTTAGCAAACATTTCTACGACAGTTCCTATTGACACCTCAGTGAAACCATGAATTGTTGAAAATATTCATATAGGTGCTTCTTGTATGCCAGATGAAATCCAAACATATAAAGCCCTATTTCAAGAATTCCGTGACATTTTTGCTTGGTCATATGAAGAAATGTTAGGAATTGATCCATCAATTGTTGTTCATGAAATTAAAATGTACCCGGATGCTAAACCTATCCGACAAAGATTACGTCAAATACATCCGCGAAAAGCTGCAGCGATTAAAGCAAAAGTTGAGAAATTACTTCGTGCAGGTTTTATTTATCTGATTCCTTTAACGGATTGGGTATCTAATATTGTTCATGTTAATAAAAAACAAGGGACAATACGAGTATGTATCGATTATAGGGATATAAATCGATCTTGTCCAAAAGACAATTATCCAACCCCTTATATCGATCAAATGAAGTGAAATGTTTTCGTTTATGGATGGATTTTTAGGCTACAATAAAATCAACATACTCCCTGCTGATCAACCCAAAACAACTTTCATTTGTCCATGGGGGACTGTTTCTTACTAAAATTACCTTTTTGACTTAAGAACGCTGGCATAACTTTTCAAAGGGCAATGTCTTATGCATTTCATGAAATTAAACAAATTGTGCAACCATATCTCGATGATTTACCTGCTCATTCATCGCGGAGAGATGTTGTGAAACTAACTCCAAAAAGAGAAGAAAAGAGATATCAACGCCTTAGAAATAAGCCACTTCGAGGGGGAAACCTCCAATACATTACATGAATGAACAATTCTTGGATGATTCAAATTAAAAAACCTCATTTCTATATATAGGAGTCCATGGGGCCACAATGTAATCCTAGCCGACCTAACAATAATAATTTAAGGGCACAATAATAACAATATGGGGGTTACAAGGGTACAATAATAACAATAAGGGGGCTACATTGACAACAATAAGGGACTATACTAGTAATATAGGGACCTAACATGCCCCTCTCCTTCAAAAAAGTGTTGTACTCAACGCTTGAGTAGCTCTGGGTGCTTCTGTATACAATTCTCATCCTCCCATGTAGAATCTTCAGTGGGTAAGTTCTTCCACTTGATGAGATACTCTGAAATTGATCGATTTCATAGTTGTCGAGTTCTTGTTTCTATGATCGCTTCAAGTTCCAATATGATTTTTCCTTCCTCATCAAGTTCTGAAAATATTGTTTGAACTGGAAGATTTTCACCTATAACCTTCTTTAAGCATGAAACATGGAAAATTGGATGCACTCGTGAAGAAGCAGGAAGCTCCAATTTGTATGCCATAGTACCAATCTTCTGCAACACCTTGTAAGGACCATAGTACTTTGGCGATAATTTGTTATCCTTCTTAGCTTGCTTGAGGGACATTTGTTTGTATGGTTGTAGCCGTAAAAATACCCAATCTCCTACATCAAAACTTCTCTCACTGCGATGTTGATATGCCTGTTGTTTCATTCGATTTTGTGCCAAATTCAGGTTATCCTTTAAGAGTTGGAGAACTTCTTGATGATGCTCGATGTGATCTTCCACTGCTTGAACCTTCGAATTTTCCCTTAAAGATGATGTGATCGATGGTGGATGATATCCATAAAGTGCCATAAATGGGGTCATTTTTTCTGCAGTATGGAAGGAAGTGTTATACCACCATTCAGCGAGAGGTAACCACTTGACCCATTGTGTTTGTTTATCAGATACAAAACAACGAAGATATCCTTCCAAACATTTATTTACTATCTGAGTTTGACCATCAGATTGAGGATGATAAGATGAGCTATGAGCTAATTGAGTACCCAAACAAGAAAATAACTCCGTCCAAAAATTTCCAGTAAAAATGGGATCTTTGTCGCTCACAATAACCCTTGGGTTTCCATGTAACTTTTGAATTGTGTCCATAAATGTAGTAGCAATTGTACTTGCTTTAAATGGATGAGATAATGCACAAAAGTGTGCATACTTGGTAAGTCTATCAACTACCACCACGATGACACTCTTTCCTTCGGACTTAGGTAAACCTGTGATAAAATCCATTGAAATCTCCTCCCAACGTTGACTTGGAATGGATAAAGGTTGTAGAATACCCGGGGTCTTAATTGTCTCAACTTTATTCTGCTGGAAAACCAAACATTCTGCCACAAAATTTTGAATATCAGATTTAAGGCCATCCCAAAAAAATTCTTTCTTCACCCTGTGGTAAGTTTTTAAAAATCCTGAGTGTCCTCCTAAAGGAGAAGTGTGCAATTCCAAAAGAATGTTTTGTTTTAGTTGGGAATTCTTACAAAGATATAAGTGATCTTTGTACCATAAGGAATCATTTTTCCAACTAAATGTATCAGATGTACTAGGATATTACTGCAACTTTTGAATGAGTGTCCATACATCTTTGTCCTTCTTCCATTCATCTCTTGCTTCGGTTATCCAATCTGGTTGGATAATAGAAATGGCACAAAGCAATGATTCCACCTCTTCATTCTTTCTTGAGAGTTCATCTGCAACAACATTAAGCTTTCCTTTTTTGTAGATTATTTCAAAGTCATAACCCAACATCTTTGTGACCCATTTTTGCTGCTCTTCTAAAGATAGTCTTTGTTCCAAAAAGTGTTTAAGACTATCATGATCATTTTTTACCTTGAAGTGTCTTCCCATTAGGTAAGTTTGCCATTTCTTTAGTGCATGCGGTATTGCTAACATTTCCTTCTCATAAATAGGTTTCTGTAAATACTTTCCTTTGATTGGACGACTTTCAAAAGCAATGGGTCTTCCTTCTTGTATTAAAACAACACCAATTCCATTTCCTGAGGCATCACATTCCACAATAAAGGTTTTTGTGAAGTCTGGCGTAGCTAAGACCGGTGCTAGGCACATTGCCTCTTTAAGATGTTCAAAGGCCTTAGTTGCTTCAGGAGTCCATGAAAATGCATCTTTCTTCAATAATGTTGATAGAGGTGCTGCTATTCTCCCATAATTCTTAACAAACTTGCGATAATACCCTGTTAACCCGAGAAATCCTCGCAACTGCTTTATGGTTGTGGGAACTTTCCATTCCTTAATGGCTTTAATTTTGTTAGGGTCCACTTTAACACCCTCGTGAGATACAATATGACCCAGATATTCCACCTCTTGTAGTCCAAAGAAACATTTGGACTTTTTTGCATATAATTGTTTCTCCTACAATAGTTTGAGCACCCTGTCAACATGTTCAACATGATCCTTCCAAGACCTGCTGTAGATTAGTATATCATCAAAAAATACTAGCACAAATTTTCTAAGGAAGGGTTTGAAAATGGAATTCATCAACCCTTGAAATGTAGAAGGTGCATTGGTAAGGCCAAAGGCATGACCAAAAATTCATAATGACCCTCATGAGTTCGAAATGTTGTTTTCAGAATATCTTCAGTCTTCATTCTAATTTGATGATATCCTGAACGAAGATCCAACTTGGTAAAATAAATTGCTCCATGTAATTCATCCAATAATTCCTCAATCACAGGAATGGGAAATTTATCTTTAATGGTGAGCTTATTGAGCTCCCTATAATCCGGACACATGCGCCATGATCCATCCTTCTTGTGTACCAATACTATAGGAGCAGAGAAATAACTTTGACTAGGTTGAATTATACCTGCCTCTAACATTTCTGCAATCATACGTTCAATTCGCTCTTTTGGACATAAGGATATCTAGAAGGCCTGATGTTTGGAGGAACACTTCTGTTGAGATTTTATTTCTTATTTTTAATTAAATCTGGAGGAAAATCTCATGTAGGTGACAACAATATGATTTGTTGCTACATTGGCTCCATCAGTTTCTGATGAGGAGTTAATGCATCCTATATTTGTTGTGAGAGAATTTATGAGTTTGTTGCCATTTCCAGCTATAAAAATTAAGCCCGTAGAGGCAAGTGTGCATAAGGAGGAATTTGTAGTGAGGAAGGCTGAGCAGATGAGAAACTCTGCAATTGTATTTTCTCCAGTTGATTAATGAGATTTCCGATGCCCTGTTAGGTGGACGTAGCCCAGATTGGTTGGGTGAACCACGTTAAAAACTGTGTTCTTTATGTGTGTTTTCTACTGTGTGTGTTCGTAGTTTAATGTTTCTGCTGTGCTAACTCCAACAATTGGTATCGGAGCTTGAAGTTGGAGACAGAGCCGTCGCTGTATTTTGTTGAACTGACAGCATAAGAAGGTGGATTGTCTGTGTTGCAGAGCCGTCGCTGTAAGAACGTTGAAGAAGGTGGACTGTCCGTGGTTTAGCAAGCATAAGAATGTTGACTGGAACTGCTTGGACCGAGCAGGAACTGCGTTCTGTGTATATCTGTTTTGCAGAGATGCTGAACGTTGGTATCATATGAACGCTGCCGAAAATGCCATGGGTTGAAAATCGCGTGGACTGTTGTACAGGTTTATTCAAATGCCATTTGAAAGTTTCTATTAATTCGATTTGAAGTTTTCGATGATGTGACAAAAGGTCGATTTGCAGTTGCAGTTTAAAAGCCGATTGGTATTTAAAACTCCAAGTCGAAAGGTTGGTTGGTATATAAAATGTTGATTGGCATATAAGAAAGAAAATGGCATGGTATAATGAAAGGTTGATTGGTATATAAAACAAACCTTTTTTTCTGAAGTCGTTTGGTATATAAAATGCAAAGTCGATTTGTTTTACTACAAATCACTTTGTAATTTTTTAAATGCCATTTGTATTTTAAAAAGAAAAGGGGGAAGTAAAATCGATTTTATATTGTAATATTTAAAATGACATTTAAATCGGTTTGCCATTTAAAAATCTATATGCCATTTAAAATTGATTTTTCCTATGCAAATTGAAAATCAATATGGCATTATGTTAAGGTTAAGGGCATTTTATAAAGGTGAAGGGTATTTTTTTTTTAAAGGGCATGCTTTATTAAAAAGGGCATTGTTTATTAAAAAGTTGCAATTGGAGGTTTTGTGACACGAGCTACTAAAAATGGCAAAAACACAAAGTGCCCGTTTTGAGATTGCGAAGTTCAATGGCAAAAACAACTTCGAGATCTGGAAAGTGAAGATGTACGATCTACTCGTGTAACAAGGCGTGGCGAAGGCGCTGTTGGGAAAATCCAAACAGCCTTACACCATGACAGATGATGAATGGAGTGATTTGGATGAAAGAGCACTGAGCGACATTCGACTGTGTTTGGCGGATGATGTTTTGTTTAACATCGTGTCAGAGAAAACTGTTGTTGGTTTGTGGTCAAAGCTTGAAAAGCTGTACATGACAAAATCATTAACCAATAGGATTCTTCTGAAGTGACAGTTGTACAGCTTGCGCATGAAAGAAGGTACGATGATAACTGATCATCTGAATACCTTTAATACTCTCCTGGTGCAGTTAGAAAGTATAGAAGTAAAATTTGAATAAGAAGATAAAGCTGTAACTTTATTATGCTCATTGCCCGAGTCATGGGATCATTTTGTTACTTCTATAAGTCTTAGTTCATCAGAAACCCTTGAATTTGATGATGTTGTTGGAGCTTTGTTGTCCGAAGAAACAAGGAAGAGGTCAAATTCAGAAACCTCTACATCAGAAGCAATGATGGTCAGAGGTCGTTCCAAAGAAAGACACTTCAGTAAGCACAGCAAATCGCGCTCAAAATCGAAAGGGAAGAAGAGTAAGGTAAAGTGCTGGTTTTGTGGCAAATCAGGACATTTGAAGAAGGACTGTTGGAAGAGGCAGAAAACATCCAAAGGAGATTCTTCGACAGAGAAGAAAGAAGCAAACACGACAGATACAGGTTCGGCATCGATTTCAGGTATGAGTGATGAATTGTTATCAGTTAGTTTGTCTAATCATGATCAACATTGGCTGTTAGATTCTGGTGCGTCAAATCACATGTGCATTCATAGAGAATTGTTTAAAACTTATAAATCAATTGATGATGGAGTGGTTTATATGGGAAATGATGCCTCATGTAATATTGTGGGAATTGGAAGCGTCTAGATTAAAATGTTTGATGGGACAAATAAAATTCTAACTGATGTAAGACATGTACCTGAACTAAGAAAAAACCTCATTTCACTAGGAGAACTAGACACTAATGGATATAAAACCTTTATTCAAGGTGGAGTAATGAAAGTTTATAAAGGAATTTTACTAGTCATGAAAGCAAAGAAGGTTGGAAATCTTTATCAATTAGAAGGAAGAACAGAGTCAGATCATGCTTCTACAGTATCTAAAAACGACAGTAATTCTATTCGTTTATGGCATCAAAGGTTGGGCCATATGAGCGAAAGAGGATTAAAAATTTTGTCTGATCGTAAGTTACTTCCTAGTTTAAAATCTTCTAAGTTAGATTTCTGCAAACATTGTCTATTTTGGAAACAAAGCAAGCAGAAGTTTAAAACTGGAAAACATACTAGTAAGGGAATTCTTGATTATATCCATTCTGATGTTTGGGGTCCATCTCCTACAACCTCATATGGAGGATCGTCATATTTTGTATCTTTTATTGATGATTTATCTAGAAAAGTGTGGGTCCACATGTTAAAGAAGAAGTCTGATGTATTCACAGTTTTCAAACAGTTTAGAGCATTAGTTGAAAACATCACTGGAAGAACCATTAAATGTTTAAGAACTGACAATGGTGGTGAGTTCACTTCAAAGGAATTTGATAATTATTACAAGGATGTCGGGATCGAAAGACATAAAACCACTGTATATACTCCTCAGCAAAACGGAGTTACTGAACGCATGAACAAGACTCTTTTAGAGAGAGCAAGAAGTATGCTTAGTAATGCCAATTTGCAGAAGGAATTGCGGACAGAAGTGGTTTCTACAACTTGTTACTTGGTAAATCGATCACCATCAACTGCGATAGGATGCAAAATTCCTCAAGAGGTATGGAAAGGTTATCCATGTGATTATTCTAAACTGAAAGTTTTTGGTTGTGATGCATATGCTCTAGTTCCGAAACATCAACGTTCTAAGTTAGATCCTAAATCAAAAAGATATATCTTTGTTGGATATGGTGATGGAACTAAGGGATACAGGTTGTGGGATCCTACTACTCACAAGATCATCATTAACAGAGATGTTAAATTTAATGAATCCTCACTTGAAAATCCAATTGTAGATGATGAATTGAAACAGGATAATGAACCTAAGCTTCAACACATTCAGTTTGAAACCAGTTCAAATACTGATGATAGTCTAGATGAACAAGTTTCAGATTCAGATCATGAACAAGTTTCAGATGCAGATCATGAACATGTTTCAGATGCTGATCATGAAGAAGTTCCTACAGATAATAATCAGAAAATTTTGGAAGTACCAAAAACGTCTTTAAGGAGGTCTACAAGAATCAGACGACTTCCTAAAAGGTATGATGATTATGTTACTTCAGTTGCTTTAACTGCTAACGATGATGAACCTTTGTGCTATCAGGAAGCTATAGAAGGTTCAAACAGTGGTAAGTGGAAAGAGGCTATGAAGGACGAGATGAAGGTGTTAGCAAAGAGTGCCACATGGGATCTGGTAGAACTTCCTAAAGACAGAAAAAATGTGGGATGTAAGTGGGTTTACAAGTTGAAGAAAGGTGTTGATGATACAGAAGACAGGTACAAAGCGAGGCTGGTCGCAAAAGGTTTTTCTCAGAAAGCAGGCGTTGACTTTCATGAGATTTTTTCACCAGTTGTGAAAATTGTTTCAATTCGGATTGTATTAGCATTAGTTGCTTTTGCTTTACTTGATTTAGAATTACAACAACTAGATGTTAAAACTACTTTTTTACATGGAGATTTAGATGAGGAAATTTACATGGAACAACCGGAAGGGTTTGTTCAAAATCGCAGCAGGAAATTTGTTTGCAGGCTCAAGAAATCATTGTTTGGTCTGAAGCAGTCGCCTCGACAGTGGTACAAGAAATTTGATTCTTTCATGATGAGTCAAAATTATATAAGAAGTGAATATGATCATTGTGTTTACTTTAAGAAATTAAGTAATGGCATTTTCATTATCTTAGTGTTGTATGTTGACGATATGCTTTTAGCAAGCAAAAGCATAACAGAGATCAACAGGTTAAAGGCTCAGATGGCTAGGACGTTTGATATGAAAGATCTAGGAGCAGCAAGACATATTTTGGGCATGGAGATTTTCAGAGACAGGAACAATGGTAAGCTGTGGCTATCACAACAGAAGTATGTTGAGAAGATACTCTTGAGGTTTGGTATGAACAATGTGAAGCCTGTTTCAGTCCCTTTTACTTCCCATTTTAAGCTTTCTTCAAGTTTATGTCCTAACACTAATGAAGAAAAGGAATATATGTCTTGAATTCCATATGCCAATGTAGTAGGTTGTTTGATGTATGCGATGGTTTGTACTCGACTAGATATTTCACATGCAGTTGGGGTTGTCAGTAGGTATATGGAAAATCCAGGAAAAGAACACTGGTCAGCAGTGAAATGGGTGCTTCGGTATCTGAGAGGCACAAGTGATTATTGTATCACTTATAACAGAAGCAGTGAATATGTTTGTGGATATGTTGATTCCGATTTTGCAGGTGATTTGGATAAGAGAAGATCAACTTCAGGGTATGTCTTTACTCTTGCAGGTGGAGCTATTAGCTGGATGTCAAAGCTACAGAACATTGTTGCTTTATCCACTACAGAAGCAGAATATATAGTTGCTTCGCATGCTTGCAAAGAAGCGGTTTGGTTGAAAGGTTTGTTTGGTGATTTTGGTAGGTTGCAGGACAGCATCAAGTTATTTTGTGATAGTCAAAGTGCAATTCACTTGGCTAAAAATCCTTCCTATCATAGTAAATCAAAGCATATACCTATCAAGTACCATTTTGTAAGACAGGTTATCACTGAAAGGGGAGTGTCTCTTGAAAAGGTGCATACAAAGGAAAACTGTACAGACATGTTCATGAAACCAGTTTTGTTAGAGAAGCTACGATGGTGTCTGGCTTCTCTTGGCTTGCAGAAAAGATAAAAATAATAATGAAACAGGGTATCAGGCTAATTGTTGTCAAGGTGGAGATTGTTGAGATTTTATTTCTTATTTTTAATTAAATCTGGAGGAAAATCTCATGTAGGTGACAAAAATAGGATTTGTTGCTACATTGGCTCCATCAGTTTCTGATGAGGAGTTAATGCATCCTATATTTGTTGTGAGAGAATTTATGAGTTTGTTGCCATTTCTAGCTATAAAAAGTAAGCCCGTAGAGGCAAGTGTGCATAAGGAGGAATGCGTAGTGAGGAAGGCTGAGCAGATGAGAAACTCTGCAATTGTATTTTCTCCAGTTGATTAATGAGATTGCCGATGCCCTGTTAGGTGGACGTAGCCCAGATTGGTTGGGTGAACCACGTTAAAAACTGTGTTCTTTATGTGTGTTTTCTACTGTGTGTGTGTTCGTAGTTTAATGTTTCTGCTGTGCTAACTCCAACAACTTCCTAGAATCAAATGAATAGCATGATCATGATCACGAATAGGTGGGAGTCCTTTTGGAGTTTCAAAAACCTTGGAATGATTGTCCAAGACTTTTTGGATATCTGTAGAAATAGATGATTTTGATGTTGGAACTTCTAGTGAGCATAATTGTGCAATTATGCCTTGCTGTTCTTTCTTTAGAAGCTTTTTCATGAAATTAGAGCTTATTATCTTTCCCGGCTTCCCTGCAATACTCGGTAATTCGACTTCCTTTCCTTCTGAAAAAAAATTCAAGAAAATTTCTTGAAAATTAAAAGCTACCGTCCCCAAAGATTGTAACCATTGTACTCCTAGTACAACATCAGCACCTCCCATAGGAATGGAAAGCATTGGAATATTCAATACATATTCCCCCATGGTTAGCTTGATATTATGGCATTTTCTAGAACAATTTATAGTTCCTCCATTTGCAACCATCACTTGACATTCTGGTGCTGGGTATAGGAAACAATTCAATTCCTTGGCTACCTTACAATGAATAAAATTATGGGTACTACCTGAATCAATCAACACTATTACCTTTTTCTTCTTGATATGTCCTACTATATTGAGAGTTTGAGGAGTGGTAATTCCTGTCAATGCATTACACGATATGGTCGGACTCATTTATTCCTCTTCTTGGGTTGGTTCCTGGTGTATATCCTCTTCTTGTTCATTTTATTGTTCCTCTTCACAATCTATGTAAAATAATTTCTTCTCAGCACACTTATGACCTTTAGTGTATTTGCTGTCACAACTGTAGCAAAGCCCTTTTACTCTTTTTTCTTCCAATTGTTGTGGTATCAACCTTGTAGGTTGTGGAATTCTAGGAGTAGCAACACTTCCCTCTTTATAGAAGTGAGTGGTAGGCTTCCTTGTCGCCATAATTTTACATTCAATTTTTCTTGCCAACCTGAATGCCTTCTCCAATGAATCAGGTTCCAAAACGCGAACTTCATGTTGGATGTTATCCTATAAAGTATCTATGAAGAGATCAATCCCGTGTTCCTCTGGAATATCAGTTACCCTTATATTCAATTTTTGGAAGTCCTCAGTGTGCTCCCCCATTAAACCCTTTTGTTAAGATTTATCAATTGAATAAAGAAGGTGTTGCTCTTTGTATATATAGACATTTTTATCATCTGTTTTATAAAAAAAGTAAAGGTATTGAAAGTGACTGTTTTTGTAGGAACAAAACATAGTTTTCTTCAGAACATGACCTTTTATTCAAATGTAATATTGTTTTTCTTTGAATCTTTTACAGAACGGAGATCAACTCAAGTAAATATTGCTCCATCATAGTATCCATGCTCCATGTTACAAGGATCGCACCATAAAAATTCCTCATATGATTTTGGAATATGGTGGTTCTTCATGTATTAGAATTTATGAAATCATGATTAAAATTTATTTTGTTCTCATCATGAGTTTCCTCTGCTATCTTTTCACCATTAGGAAACATTTCTTGTATCAACTTTGTCAAACCTTCCATGTCTGCTTTTAGATCATTCTTCATGTTTTCCATTTTCTCATCGATCTTAGCTTCCATGTCATCCATCTTAGATTCCATGCCAGCTTCCATGCCATCTATCTTAGGTTCCATGCCATTCTTCAAACCATCCATCTTAGATTCCACACCTTTCTTCAAACCATCCATCTTACTTTCCACGCTTTTCTTCAAAACTTCCATGCCATTTTTTGTTGGTCTTTGCGAGAGCGAAATTTGTTGCACTTTCTCTTGTAATTTTGATATGTCATGTTGCCATTCTTCTTCTTCATGAGTCATAGTAGAGCTTTCTAAAGGCTTAATGGGTGTTGAATTATTTTGTAGGGGCCATTTTAGAATCCAATATTGATATCTATTCTACAATATTCCCTTGGAATCAATTCAACTTGATTCTTCAAACAAGACTTATGCAATTCAGAAGAAAAAAAAAATACACACCTTTTACTTGCTTTTGAGGAGCTCGATATTGAAATTGAATTATATATATAATTGTGGATCCTCATTATCTGAAATTCACCCATATAGTAACCCTCTGAAGCTTCTTTCAAATGCCACAGGTCTGATCTAATTTGGATTCTTCAAGGGAAAGTTATGTCCAGTCTCGCACAATGACCCAATTTTGGACTGGTTCAGTAGAGCGAACTTGTACGACTTGCCACGTGTCACTGTTTCCTCCTTTGGCTCTGAAATTTATAGACCAAAGAATGCAGTCTATTTAATTGTGGCCAATTTCTACAGCATTCCAATCTGATGCCTAGAGAGAGAGCTATGAATATTTTCCCACGATCACCTCTTTGAGATGAAATTCAGAAGCCTCGAAAAGCCCTAACTTCCACAAATCAGATCTCCGAAAATATTGCGAACCAATATCTAAAATTTTGCTATGATGTTCCTCAGGATTGCGGCTTCGCACTCTAAAAATTTCAGCTTTTGAACCTTCATAGAAAAAAAGTTATTACGAAATTATCACGATGACCTGTTTAGGTTAAATTCAGAAGCCTGCAAAATGACCTAACTTGCACAGATCATATCTCCGAAAATATTGCGAACCAAGCTCTGAAATTTTGCGAAAATGTTCCTCAGGATTTTGGCTTCGCACTCTAAAAATTTCAGATTCTGAAGCTTCATAGAAAAAAAGTTATAGCGAAAATTCCACGATGACCTGTTTGGAGCAGCGAAACCCTAGAATCTCAATGCTCTGATACCAAATGTTGTGAAACCAGCTCCAAAAAGAGAAGAAAGGAGATATCAACGCCTTAGAAATAAGCCACTTCGAGGGGGAAACCTCCAATACATTACATGAATGAACAATTCTTGGATGATTCAAATTACAAAACCTCCTTTCTATATATAGGAGTCCATGGGGCCACAATGTAATCCTATCCGACCTAACAATAATAATTTAAGGGCACAGCAATAACAATATGGGGGTTACAAGGGTACAATAATAACAATAAGGGGGTTACACTAACAATAATAAGGGACTATACTAGTAATATAGGGACGTAACAAGAGCAGATCATATTACTCATTTACGAGCTATCTTTATAAGATGTGGGCATTATAGGATTCGCCTGAATCCTCACAAATGTGTCTTTTGTGTTGATCTGGACGATTTTTGGGATTTTTTGTCTCAAAGGAAGGCATTCATGTCGACCCATCGAAGGTTGAGGCGATCATCCATTTATCTCCTCCTTCTACTCTTCGCCAACTCCAAAGTTTTCCAGGGAAAGCGAAATTTTTATGTTGATTCATTTCTAACTATGCTGAGTTAAACAAAGGTTTTACCAGGTTGTTAAAACATAATATTCCTTTCTTTTGGGACGAGATCGCTGATGGATCTTTTGATGCTCTTAAACACGCGTTGACCCATGCACTATTATTGCATCCTCCCAATTACAACCAGGATTACTTTTTATACCTCGCCACCTCCAATTCTATGATTGTTATGGTCTTAGTTCAGGAAGATGAATTCAACAACGAACATGTGATTTATTATCTCAGTCGCAATCTGCATCTGAATGAAATAAAATACTCACATGTGGAGAAATTGGCCTTGGTAACAGTTCATCCAACGATTTCATCACTACATTCTGTTACACAAAACAACAGTGATTTATGATTGTAACCCTATGATGTATATTTTGACCAAACAACTGGTAGGGGGAAAATACTCCAAATGGATTATCATCCTGCAGGAGTTTGATTTGGAATTTGAAAAATCCAAATCAAAGAAATCATTGGTATTCGTTGAACTTATGTGTGACTTCCCATGTACTGACACAGAAATTGTGGTAGAACATCCGATTTCTTATGAATCTTTGTTTCTTATCAGTACCATCGATCCTTGGTATGGAGATATAATTATTTATCTCCAAAACCAAAAATTTTGGCCCGAACTCTCACAATCACAACAATGAAAAATCAGTTTCCAGTCCCAACAATATCATATTGTTGGTGACACACTCTACCGTCGTGGCGTGGACTCTGTTTTTCGACGTTGTCTCACTCTTGACGAAGCTAAAAAGGTTTTTAATGATTGTCACTTTGGAGCATGTGGTGGTCATATCCACTACCCAAAAGATATTGTGCGCTAGCTATTTTTGGCCGTCCTTATTTAAATAATGTATTTTTACTGTCCAAAAATGCCACAACTGTCAAATCTTTGATCGCAAGATGCGTGCACCACCTGCTCCTCTTCACCCTATAATTGTTGTCGGTCCTTTTGCAAAATGGGGCATTGACTTCATTCCATGTAACCCTCACTCGGACGGGGGGGCATGGGTATATTATTCTTGCGGTAGATTATTTTACCAAATGGGCCGAGGCGATGCCTACATTTGCGGTAGATGGAAAAAATGCAACTACTTTCGTGTTCAATAATGTGATTGCTCGTTTCGGTGTACCCCAAGCGATAATTACTGACCATGGGATTCATTTTCGAAACATCATGATGATCGAATTGACTGATCAACTTGGCCTGCGCCATGACAGTTCTACACCATATTACCCGCAGGCCAATGGTCTAGATGAAGCTATCAATAAATTTTTAGTCACCATGATCAAACGAATCATCGGAATTCATAAATCGAATTGGCATACCATGCTTTTTTCAGCACTTTGGGCATATCGAACCTCAGCAAAAACATCAACAGGGTTTACCCCTTTTCAACTGGTTTACGGTTTAGAAGCGGTATTACCGATTGAATGTGAGATACCGTCACTCCAACTAGCCATAGAGTTACTACCAGCCACTTCTGAGGAGGAGAAACGTTTTTTGTACTTGACTCAATTAGATGAGAATTGGCACACTGCTGCATTAGCTACCGAAACTCATGCGAAACGAATGAAAGCTCAGTATGATAGAAGTGTTACACCTCATATTTTTTCAGAAGGAGACCTAGTCTTAGTTTATGATCAAGCTAACGATAAGGTAGGGGTTGGGAAATTTGAACCCATGTGGCATGGTCCTTATATTGTCAAGCAACAACTTGCAAAAGGGGCCTATGAACTGATTTATTTTGACGGGGTCTCTTTAGGAAAACCCAGAAATGGGCTTTATCTGAAGAGATATTATGCTTGATTCTTGTGTGGAGACCTTCCCTGTATATTAGTTATTTTCATAAGCTGGTGTGCTGTAGATTAGAAAAGCGTGCCTATTTTAAGTGTGTTTTTACTACTATCCCTGATTATCTGGATCACTCTTGATTTTGCAGATGTTGACGTCCCTTCAAACATACATTGGTTTTTCTAATGGTGTTTGTCGTAGTACACGGAACATTTCTTCTGCAACTTGGGTTATTTATTCACCCGCTAATGAGTTAGTATCTATGCATGGGGTAAGCCTCGGTCAAACAATGAACAATATTGCAGAATATAACGCAGTTATTGAGTTATTGTTTGAATCCAATTCAATTGGAATTCGAAGTTTGATCGTTAGGTTAGATTTTGAACTCGTTTTATTACAATTGAATAGAGTATATGCAATTAAAAACCCAGTGTTGTTAAGATTATTTTTGAAAGTTTGTCTCTTGGAACAAGAATTTGATTATATTGAATATCAACACATTCTGAGAAATTTAAACACATTAGCTGATGCAGTAGCTTCTAGTGTTATAAACAGACATTTGTGATAATTAAAGTAGTAGATCAAAATAACATTCGATAACATGTTAAAATAGATAACTAGAAATAATAGTAATATCATAGCATAAGAGTAGTGTTTTCAAAAAATATTACATCGTCCTCGATGATAGGTTCAAAACGCCTTATGATCGGAAAAAGTGATACAAAAAATGATAGAAGTCTACAATATCAATCATCCACTATCCGTGGTGATGATCACGATAAAACACTACAGCTCGTGCCACCTTGCTCAGGAATCCCCTGAACTATCTTGGAACCCCGATAACATATCTCTGTAAACGGAGCGAAATGTCATCTATGGTAGTCTCTGGAATATCTAAAGTCAACCGCTCCAGATGGTTTTCCAGCTCGGTAAGGATCTCTGCTGTCTGATCCTGTGGCGGTGGTGGTGCTGCAGCTGGATCTCTTGGCTTCCTGTCAAAAGGACGGAAAGTGGCTGGTCGAAGTGGACCCACATCTGCATTTGAAATTTTTTTCATCAGTTTTGGATGATTCAAAAAAAAAAAAAAAATTAGAATTTAGAACATGTCAAAATGATTCTTACCTGAGTCATCCCACTGAGTTCCTGGAGGAAGAGACATCTCGCGATCGTCGTGGAAATCCATCCCAGCATACGGGAAATCTTCTATTGCAAAGACTTGGTTCTCCAATCAATGGAAATAAGCTCTAGTAAAATGAACAATCTCGCTGCCTTCACTATGGCGGGCCATCAGTGCAACCCATCGAACCATCCGAGGCTCTTTGACTCTATCAAGATCAACTGCGATGAGCTATGGGGCAAGTGAAGGAATTCTCTCTAGAGAAAATGTGACCACAATTGCTCCATACCCGAAGTTTTTCAACTTCGCGTTTTTCATTCTAGTCAGTTGGCCTTTGACATTGGCCAACACTGCCTCACACTAGTTGAAAATGGTGCCTCTAAAGCAGTCAACAGTAATTTGCATTTGGGATCTTGTAGCAACATGTGGAGCTGTGCTCCCACACAACCTGGTTATAGTAAATGCAACCACTTTGAGTTCGGGACGAATAATAGTTTTTATGTCAATACGTTTTTCTCTGGGGTCCGCTTCTTCATTGCAGAATTCTTGCTGAAGGCTAGTGACAGACTGGCCACCTGCCCTAGCCCAAAATAAAGAGATTGGCTCGCCTCTCTTTGATAAGCCAGTGAGAAAGTATATATCTTCCAGCTCCATATCGAGCTGGTGACCTCCAATTATAAAACATTTTTCCTGGACTTCCCTTTTGTTTACTAGCCAGGTAAGTAAGTCTACTTGAGCCCTCATACCCTGAATGACCCAAAATTTGTACAAACTGCATTCTCTCAATATGCGTAATGTGGGTGGATGTACCATGGCAGATTCATCAACTTCTTCATACTCTCGTTCTCTCCACTCAAGCATTGTAGATATCATGCAATGGACAAATTGAAAGATTAGAAACAATTTGAGTGAGGAATTTTGGTTTATTTTGGGAGAATTGTTCATTTTATCTTTTCTTATGGTGCCTCCACACCTTTTGCATGAAAAAAGTGCATGGATCCGCATGGGTCCTATGCGTAAGGTGCAGGACCATGACAATTTTCTCTTTGCAAAATTGTCGGGGTCCGCAGGTTTCATATGTCTTACTTCCGGACCCCCGTGAGCGATTTTTTGAACATATTTTCCTCCTTAAAAATCAATTTAAACCCTAAATTAAGAAAGCAAACGGAAAAAAATGAAGGCAAGGATGATGTGGATTACCTGGAACTGAAAATTTTCGATTCTGATGGGCGAATCTTCCGTAATCTCCTTCAGAACGTTTTACCCAAAGCTCTCAATTTTTCACTTTGAAGTCAAAATGGTAAAAATGATTTAGAAAAGCTCCTTTTTATAAGATTTTTTGAATAAATGAAATATAATTTTGTTTATTTTTCACGTTGGAAAGTTGTTTTCCGAATTATTTTTATTAATTATAAACATATATGTTTAATTTTTGAGTTTTTGTGTAGAATACAGGATTTTTGGGTGAAATGATCATTTTGACAAAGGAGTATACTTTTTATCACTTTTTCGAACTCGGTAAAAATTATGAAAAAGCGAAATCTATGAGTACATTTTTATCACTTTTTCGAACTCGTTAAAACTTACAGAAAAAGAAAAACTACTGAGCATACTTTTATCACGTTTTCGGACTCTTGAAAAATACGAAAAACCAAAACCTTGGAGTTCTCTTTGAAGCCATTTTCAAACTCTCTAAAGATGAAAATATTGTCGAGTACTTGACTATTCGAACTCATTAAAGGAAATAAGAAGTCGTCCTTTCAGTATAAGTTTACCCCTTTTCTGGACTGAAATGGACTATTTACGAAAAAGGAATACGTTGACTAATCATAGTCAATAGAGTTCTCTCCTGTATTATTTTATCCTTTTTCGGGCTTGAGAGACTAAATTTATGAAAAAGTACACCCACAGAGTTTCCTTAAGTTTTTCTCCTGACTCCCTAAAATTGAAAAACACCATGTTTCTCCTATACTAGACTCGTTAAAATTTAACAGTAAAGGACCTATCGATTACAAATAGGAACGAACCACTCCTTCTTAGGGTTCAATTTTAAACTAAGTTGGACTCATTCGAAGGATGAGCTTATATAACAAGCAAATGTTATCCTCCTCAAGCTTGTCAAAAATAAAGAGGTACTTGCCAGAAATGGTGGGGGAAAAGAGAGAAAACGAATCCATTTGTCACACTTTGTTTAAAAAATAGTTTACCACTCTTGAACACGACACTTTTTGTCACACTTCTACCCGGGTTGGGAAAATCCTTTGCCTATCAGTTAATCAAACCATATTGAAAGTCTTCAGTCGGTTTCAGGGTATTAGATTAGTTCAATTGTCACCAAACCATCTATAGTGTCATTATGTGTTCAAGAGGACAGTTCAAATAAACCATTCATTTGCAAACATATGTCTCCATTCGCGTTGACCATCCCTGAGTCAGTCCTTGCAAAATATTTCTACAAAACTTGATCTAATGGTTTTGTGTCGTGGACTTTCCTACGACGGATCACTTCCTTTCGACGACAACTCATCATCTAGGAAGTTGATCTAGAATCCTTCAGTACCTTGAAATCTGCATGCCTTAATGGCAGGTTTCTCACCTTCGACGACAGGTTGCATCATTGACTTTCGATCAAACGATTCCATGAAATGTTCGACTTGAGATCATTTATTCACATTTCATGGATTGTACTGAGTACTTTGAGAGCCATTGTCATTATTGGTGGTTTCTCTCACACTTGTTAATAGTTCACATCATTGACTGGTAATCAAGTGGTTTCTACCATGTTCGACTTCGACGCAATCAATCACATGGATAGAATCGTACTAGTTCGGGTAGCGGAAATAAAGACCCTGGATCTAGTTTCGACCATCCAGGCTATGAGGAGTTTTATTATTCATTATGCAGTAGACTATTCATAACAGATGGCTGCGTCCATACTGTGTCTACATTATTGATATGATAGTAGGATCATTTATACATCAGAACAAGTTTTAGTTAGTATTTGATCTGAGTATAGGAATGCCTACCTTAGTGATGATATGTATATATATGTTTTACATTGAATGCTTTTACAGGATTTCGCCTGGGGTGTCCACAAGCTAATCCTTGAAATGATAAAGCACATCACTCTTTGAATGCTCTCAGGCTTTTCACTTTAGGGGGCAATCTGTTACACTAAAAATTTTCACCATGACGTTTTACTATTTGTATGGGTTCATCATTACATATAAAATACTCCCTTAGAAGTCTACAACATCAAGTTCCTAAAACCAAGCCTTGAAATTGAGAGAAAAGCTTATAAAAGTCATAAAAATACTTGTACCGCACTTTCTCTTAGTATTACTTGCAATGTCACATCTATTTGTTCTAGAACATGCGGAACCAGCCGCACTTTTTCTTCATTAAATGTGCGGATCCCTGTAAAAGGTAAAATGAAGGCGAAAGTAAAATTTGGAAGCCCAGCTAGTTGAATCTGGAAGCTTCTGGAAGCAATTATCCGGTGGAAAGTTCGTTCCTTTCATGTACATTCATCCCTCCATTAAAGGAGCCTACCCCTTGGTATGTGGAACTTAATCCCTTTGAAAGAGGATTCTATCTCCTCTTAGTTGGAGTTGTAACCTCTTCTCTTTTGCTATAAATTGAGGCCATAGTTCAGCCTCAAGGGGAGTTAGGCTTTGAGATTTTTTGAGGAGAATTGTTGGTGAAACTCAGGCTCTCTTAACTGATTACCATATGGGAATGATTACACACTCATGTATATGTTAGTCAAGAGAGTGCAAGGCTTGTCAAAGTAGAGGAAACGCTTGTTCCGGACCCCGGAAGGACCTGTACGACATCAAGGCAGACACGGTTGTAAGGCTCATTTTTTCATTAAAGATAATACGAATGGATCCTGTTTTCTCAATGAGTTGTTTATTTAAATGGCTTATTTATTGAATTCCTTGATCATTAAGATAGATTTATGGTTTATGAATTAGTCTATATTATGCAGGTGCTTCTGATTCTTTCATGTTGTTGATTGTAGATCCCGAAAGGAGACTTATTCAAAGCGACAAGAAAGAAGACTACGATCAATGCTGGACTACAGGTAAGTCCTAAATCCTCCATTATAGATAATTCTAGATCAAATATAATCTAGAGAAAGTAGTTCACATTTGTCTATTTTTTGCTTGATTATCCGTAGGATACTAGGGAGATCTGTCTTGTCCGCAAGAACGATTTATTCATCCAACAGAATGCAGTCTAATTAGTGAGCTTGATGTCCAATAATGTCCAGAGGCTTGACCAAAATGTGCTCATTACCCTGCTTGGTAGAAGGAAGGCCAGAAAGATAGTCAATGGAGATGGATTCCCAAGGTTGGTGGGAGTAGGCAGAGGAGTGTACAGGCCTTGCTTCTTGATGGTTGGCTTGGAGATGGAACATGTAGTGCAAGATATGGATATATTTTCCAAAATATTGTCGGATTTTTGGCCAATAAAAGTACTTTTGTAGTATGGACACAATTTGCTCCACACCAAAGTGTCATGTAACTCAACTGTAGTGCTCCTCCCAAATCAACTTGGCATGATAGCTTGAAGGAACACAATGGTGGCCCAGGTAGCATAATAATGCAACTTGGAGGTGGAAATCAGGAACTTTATTTCCATCCACTATCATATGGTATTTGGTTGTGAACTCTTGATCATTTTTGTATAGTTGCAGCCATCCATAGCTCTTGTGGCCACAAGAGTTGAGAATAGTAGCCAGTGTTGCAATTGGTGGCGAAATGAGGCAATCTACGACATAATTAGTGTTTCCATTTTGTATTTAATGTTCAAGTGGAATTGTTGAAGATATGTAGACCACTGTTGATGGTGATCATTCTACAACTTCCCTTGTGTCTTTATAAATTGAAGAGGTCAGTGATCGGTGTGGATGAACATATCCTTCCCCATAATGTAATGTTTCAATTTCCCGCAAGCCTACACGATACAATACATCTCTTAATCATAGGTGGTGTGCTTCCTAATTGTATCGGAAAATGTCTCATTATGATAGGCCAATGGATGCTCGTGTTGGGGGAGGACTGCACCAATAACATAGTTGGAGGTGTCTGTATAAATTTCACACGGCTACTTCAAGTCTAACAATGTGAGTATAGGTGCAGAGTAGAGGTGGTGCTTCATCTCAACAAATGCATTATGTTGGGACTCAGAACAAGAAAAATTTGCTTTCGCTCTGCCCTTGGTAATATGACTCAAAGGTCAAGTGATATGGGAGAATCCCAACATAAACCTCTGAAAAAATCTTGCGAGGCCCAAAAAGTTGTGAAGCTTTGTTAGATTGGTCAGGGCTGACCAATACGGAATGCATTGGATATTAGTCGGATCCACATGCACACCTTGCTCATCTATGATGTAACCCAGATATTGGACCTGGCTCATGCTAAATGTGTATTTCTCCGAGTTGGAACACAATTTGTGTTGTCGCAGGGTTTGAAGGACCTGTCAAATGTGTTGTAAGTGATATTACCAACACTTGTTGAAGATGAGGATGCCATCCAGACAAAGAACCACGAATGAGTTGGTGAAGAGTTGTCATACATTGACCTCATACAAGTAGCAAGGGATTTTTTCAACCCGAAGGACATGATCGACCATTCAACAAGGCCTTCCTTAGATTTAAAGGCAGTATTCCATAATTTTTCGGATCTATTAGAACCTGGTGATAGCCAGACTTCAGTTCTATCTTGCTCTGATACTTTGCCCCCTTGAGATGTTCTAGAAGGTCATCAATATATGGGATTGGATACCTATTCCTAACAGTGATTCAATATAGAGCCTCCAGTTCCCACACTTCTTCTATACAACTGCTCTCACAAGGTGAGGAACTTGGTTGGATGTGCCCTTTTTGCAACAACTCCTAGATTTTCTGCTTGATCTCTTCATTTTCCAGAATGGAGTGGGGATATATCGACCTATTGTGTAAGGGTGCTCCAAGAGTCATATCATTCGAATTCTTGACTTGAAAGTGCAAGGTTACCCCTGTGGGTCAAGAGAACATGTCCATGTATTTTTACACGACCTTATCCACCTGCTTCTGTTGTGTGGAGGAACCATTACCGGGGCCATGGATGTGGTAATGATCTCCCCCCTACTTTGAGATCGAATCATAAAGAAAAAAAATTCCCGTTTTGGGAGATGATCTTACTACATTTCTTAGCAGAGATCAAAGAGATGGCAGTAGGTGGGGCTACCTTCGGTATCTTGTATAAATTATTACCCAAATTAATAATAAAAGTGTGAGGCATAGAATTATATACAACATGACACTTCCATAAGTATGGTTGGCCTAATAATACATCACAAGCTTCAAGAGGAGCAACATCACACAATACCTCCTCCGTGAAGGGCTTGATGTTGTAGGGAAGGCGTCACTGCTAGTTGACGCGAAGATTTCATCCTTGGTGAAGCCACCAATGGTGTATAGTTGTGGGTGTGATGTAGTTGGTAGGCCCATCCACTTCATGAACTTTTCTGAAATGAGGTTATTTTGGCTCCCAATTTCGAAAATGTACTACAACAAAGAACCCTTCACCCACATCTGTGAGAAAATTAGCTGATGTACCGAGGGCTCTTGTGAGAAGAGTTGTGCATGTAATTGTTTCATGATCTGCGATATAATTTACAATAGAAGATAGTGGGGATTTTAGTTGTAATCTTTCCCTGGGAAATTATCTGTGTTCTGTGTGATTGATCTTTCTTCATGCTTATGTGATTGGCGATTGTGCTTTTCATTCCGCAAATATTTGTAGAAGTGATTCAGTATTTAACTTTAGCATATTTTTACATCGGGTGAATCCAAGCTATACACACATATTTTATAATTTCTACATGGTATCAGAGCACAGGAAATTGCAGAAGTGAAGCAGGAGTTGAGTTTGTGACTGGATAGAATTCGAACTTGCAGAAATACTTTCTTGGTGCTACAGCTGATTCAAGATGGAAATGGGTTTCAATGGCTTGAGGTTAGAGTATGCACTCGAGGGAAGCTTGAACTACATTTCTTGGAAAAACAAGATGGAGGAAGTACTCGAAGACAATGGCTTGAAGGAATTCATTGGCAAAGATGTTCCTAAGACAAATGCTGCAGATACTGCAAATCTTGATGCATGGTAAAAGAAAGTGGCAAGGGCGAGGAGGATCTTGTTGGAGGGAGTACGAGACCACATTGTCTCAAGAATCCATGAGAAAGCCACACCATATTCTATGTGGAAGGCTTTGACGGATCTATTCCAAAGCAACAACAACCATAGGAAATTGGCGCTCAAAGATAAACTCAGGAAGATCAAGATGGAAAAGAACGACACTATTCCGGTATACTTAAAAAAGTTTGTCCAATGTTGGGATGAACTTGGGACTGTAGGAATAACTATAGTTGATGATGATTTGATGAGATTGGCTCTCCTAGGACTTCCTAAGAGTTGGCACAATTATGAAGACTCTATCAACGGACAGGAAAAATTGCTGGATTGGGAACGACTATTGTCGGAACTGGTGCAGGAGGAGTTCAGGAAGAACACCAGATATGGCTCTTCATCAAAGCATGATGATGAATACAATTTTTCTTTGGCTGCCAAGGTGAACAAGGGGAAGGCGAAGAAATTCCATTCTAAATATGAGGCCAATGAATGTGGCAAGGAGCACAACATGTCCAAAGTGAAGTGTTTTCACTCTCACGAGCATGGACATATTGCCACAAAATGTCCACAAAAGAAGAAGAACAAGAAGGTTGCTAGAGATACAGCTGGTGAGGCCCTTTTCTCGCAATTTGAGCCTGACTTCTAATTGATCTCATGCACGGTGTCAAGTGCATTGGGATCAGGGTGGTACTTGGATAGTGGTGCTTCCTTTCACATGACGGGAGACAAGAAACTTTTCAGTGACTTGGAGGAGAAGTATCTCTAGATGCATATTGAAATGGGTGACGACGGATGGTACAATGCTACCAGGATTGGTACCATTACCTTTCAGAGGGCGTCAGGTAAACTCTTTCAATTAAAAAATGTAATGCATGTACCAGGTTTGAAGAAAAATTTAGTCTCAGTTGTAATGTTAGAGGATAGAGGCTATGATGTTGTTTTCAATGAAGGAAAATTTTTCTTGCAACAAAAAGCAACAGGGCAAGCCAAGAAGATTGGGGTTCGAGTTAATAATCTCTATATACTTGATGTAGATGCGATTTCTACAGAGCTTCCTACCATTGGGAAGTGTGAGAAAGTCATGCAATTGACCCTTGAGAGGGAGCTGGATTTGCTTGTAGGTAAGAGTGAACCTCAAAATGTGGAGTAGCCACATGCGGAGGATCATGGAGTGGGAGAAACAACTCATGCAGAGAAATTTCGAGCCAGATGGGAAGAGGGGGTGCATGCAGCTATACAACCAGGTGAGAGGTGGGGTGACATGCATGAATAATCCCAAGAAGAAATTTTGGGCAGGATTCATTAAGATGGTGTGGGTCTCATGAATCGAACCTGGCTACGAGGAGCCCACAGAGTTGCAGTAGCAGGATCAGTTGGATTGATGCAGCTAAATGTCGCGAGGACATGAAATCAAAGTGACATTGTCAGATACTAGAGAGCAGATCAGAGTTGGCAGCAAGTTCAGAGTGCATGGATGTAGATGTCAGCAGCGTAGAGGATTCAATAGAAATTTGCAGTAGCTAGCAGCAAGCCAGAAAAATTTGATGATAGATGCATTATACTGATTCAGTTGTTTGGAGGCTATTCAGTTTCAGAATTTTTTCATGCAAAGGTTGCATGTGCGATAAACACTAGCGAAGGGTTGCATGTCATATGCATGGAGTTGCATGTCGCATGCAAGGACATTCCTTTCTTGTTGAGAGGGAGTGTTGTAGTTTGCAACAAGAAACAGTGAAATTGGCATCCAGAAACAACATCCATGATCCTAGTGAAAATTAAGCACCTACATTAGGGTGGGGCCCACACAGGCTATTTTTAAGTGTATGTATATTTTTAGATGCATGTCTATTTTTATTATCCCTTAATTTAGATGGACATTAAACTATAATATATTCTCAATGAGAACTTGAAAATAGTTAACTGAAAAGGAAAATTAGTTAGCTAAGTGAATTTCAAGTTAAGATGTTGGCTGATGGGACATGCATGCTGACTTTAGTTGTAACTAAGTGATTCTAGTTCTAACAGAGTTGGAAGCACAGTGGTGCATGAGTTTTGCAAGTTGTAAATCAGTTTAACTCAGTTAAGTGAGTTAAATTCAGTTGTGCTAGTTGTAGCTGAAGATACACTAGTGAGAGATCAAGTGAATTAAATATGAATTAATTTTCATGTAGAGATATCACATGCAATTGATGTTTTTACTATTATTAACTACATGCATGTTAGATCTATTGGAGACTCAATTGAGTTCTAGGTGAAAGGGAAGATAACTATCAGTTGTGACATTATCCACTTGCACACATGAAAGCACACACACCCATTTGATAAGCCAATGATATTTACGTAGTCAAGGCAGGCAAGGCATCCATAATTCAGGGGTCTTTACCATCAGGGACTGCGCAGTGGAGGCAGGTTGTCTGGAGACAATAATTGGCTAAGGAACTTGCCAATTTTTGTATGGTAGTGTGAGACAATTAGTTGATGTACTGAGGGATCTTGTGAAAAGAGTTTTGTATGTAATTGTTTCATGATCCATGATATAATATACAATAGAAGATAGTGGGGTTTTTAGCTGTAATATTTACCTGGGAAATTATCTGTGTTGTGTGTGATTGATCTTTCTTCATGCTTATGTAATTGGCGATTGTATTTTTAATTCTGCAAATATTTGTAGAAACGATTCAGTATTTAACTTTAGCATATTGTTAGATCGGGTGAATCCAAGATATACATGCATATTGTATAATTTCTACATGGTATCAGAGCACATAAAATTGCAGGAGTGAAGCGGGAGTTGAGTTTGTGACTGGATATAATTCGAACTTGCAGAAAGACTTTCTTGGTGCTACAACTGATTCAAGATCGAAATGGCTTTCAATGGCTTGAGCTTAGAGTATGCACTCAAGGGAAGCTCGAACTACATTGCTTGGAAAGATAGGATGGAGATAGTACTCGAAGACAATGGTTTGAAGGAATTCATTGATAAAGATGTTCCTAAGCCAAATGTTGCAGATGCTGCAAATCTTGATGCATGGCAAAAGAAAGTGGCAAGGGCGAGGAGGATCCTATTGGAGGGAGTACGAGGCCACATTGTCTCAAGATTCCATGGGAAAGCCACACCATATGCTATGTGGAAGGCTTTGAAATATCTATTCCAAAGAAACAATGACTATAGGAAATTGGCGCTTAAAGATAAACTCAGGAAGATCAAGATGGAAAAGAACGACATTATTCCGGTATACTTAACAAATTTTGTCCAATGTCGGGATGAACTTGGGAGTGTAGGAATAACTGTCGTTGATGATTATTTGGTGAGTTTGGCTCTCCTAGGACTTCCTAGGAGTTGGCACAATTGTGAAGACTCTGTCAACGGACGGGAAAAATTGTTGGATTGGGAATGACTGTGGTCGGATCTGGTGCAGGAGGAGTTCAGGCAGAACACCAGAGATGGCTCTTCATCAAAGCATGATGATGAATAGGATTGTGATTTGGGTACCAAGGTGAAGAAGGGGAAGTCAAATAAATTCCATTCTAAATCTGAGGTCGGTGAAGATGGCAAGGAGCACAACATGTCCAAAGTGAAGTGTTTTCACTGTCACGAGCATGGACATATTGCCACAAACTGTCCAGAAAAGAATAAGAACAAGAAGGCTGCTGGAGTTGCAGCTAGTGAGGCCCTTTCATCACAATTTGATCTTGAATTCTCATTGATATCGTGCTTGGTTTCAAGTGCATTGGGATTAGGGTGGTACTTGGATAGTGGTGCTTCCTTTCACGTGACGGGAGACAAGAAAATTTTCAGTGACTTGGAGGAGAAGGATATCCAGATGCACATTGAAATGGGCGATGACGGACGGTACAGTGCTACTGAGATTGGTACAATTACCTTTCCAAGGGCATCAGGTAAACTCTTTCAATTAAAAAATGTAATGCATGTACAAGGTTTGAAGAAAAATTTAGTCTCAGTTGCAATGTTAGAGGATAGAGGCTATGATGTTGTTTTCAGTGAAGGAAAATTTTTCCTGTGACACAAAGCAACAGGGCAAGCCAAGAATATTGGGATTCGAGTTAATAATATCTATAGACTTGATGTAGATGTGATTTCTATAGAGCTTCCTACCATTGGGAAGTGTGAGAAAGTCATGCAATTGACCCTTGAGAGGGAGCTGGATTTGCATGCAGGTAAGAGTGAACCTCAAGATGTGGAGCAGCCACATGCAGAGGATCATGGAGTGGGAGAAACAACTCATGAAGAGAAATTTCGAGCCATATGGGCAGATGGAGTGCATGCAGCTATATCACCAGGTGAGAGGTGGGGCGACATGCATTAATAATCCCAAGAATAAATTTTGGGTAGGATTCATTGAGATGGTTGTGATCTCATGAATAGAACCTGGCTATGAGGAGCCCACAGAGAAGCAGTAGTAGGATCAATTGGATTGATGCAGTCAAATGTCCCGAGGACATGAAATCAAAGTGACAGTGTTAGATACTGGAGCACAGATCAGAGTTGGAAGCAAGTGCAAAGTGCATGGATGCAGATGTCAGCAACGCAGAGGATCCAATAGACATGTGCAGTAGCTAGCAGTAATTCAGAAGACATTGATGACATATGCATTATACTGATTCGGTTGTTTGGAGGCTATTCAGTTTCGAAAGTGTTGCATGCAAAGGTTGCATGTGCGATAAACAGTAGCGAAGGGTTGCATGTCCCATGCATGGAGTTGCATGTCACATGCAAGGAAATTCCTTTCTTATTGAGAGGTAGTGTTGAAGTTTGCAACAAGAAACAGTGAAGTTGGCATCCAGAAACAACATCCATGATCCTAGTGAAAATTAAGCACCTACATTAGGGTGGGGCCCACACAGGCTATTTTTAGGTGTATGTCTATTTTTAGATACATGTCTATTTTTATTATCCCTTAATTTAGATGGACATTAAACTATAATCTATTCTCAATGAGAACTTGAAAATAGTTAACTGAAGTGGCGAATCAGTTAGCTAAGTGAATTTCGAGTTAAGAGGTTGGCTAGTGGGACATGTAGGTTGAATTTAGTTGTAACTGAGTGATTCTAGTTGTAACAGAGTTGGAAGTGCAGTGGTGCATGAGTTATGCAAGTTGTAAACTAGTTTAACTCGGTTAAGTGAGTTAAAGTCAGTTGTGCTAGTTGTAACTGCAGACACACTAGTGAGAGATCAAGTGAATTAAATATTAATTAATTCACATGTAGTGATCTCACATGAAACTAATGTTTTTACTATTATTAACTACGTGCATGTCAGATCCAGTGGAGAACCAGTTGAGTTCTAGGTGAAAGGGAAGATGACTATCAGTTGCGACATTATCCACTTGCACACATGCAAGCACACACACACATTGGATGAGCCCATGATATTTACGCAGTCAAGGCAGGCAAGGCATCCATATTTCAGGGTTCTTTACCATCAGGGATTGCGTAGTGGAGGCAGGTTGTCTCGAGACAGTAAATTGGCTAAGGAACTTGCCAATTTTTGTATGACAACGTGAGACAATTAGCTGATGTACTGAGGGCTCTTGTGAGAAGTGTTTTGTATGAAAATTTTTTCATGATCCATGATATAATATACAATAGAATATAGTGGGGTTTTAGCTGTAAGCTTTCCCTGGGAAATTATCTGTGTTGTGTGTGATTGATCTTTATTCATGCTTATGTAATTGGTGGTTGTGTTTTTCATTCCGCAAATATTTGTAGAAGCGATTCAATATTTAACTTTAGCATATTGTTAGATCGGGTGAATCCAAGATATACATGCATATTGTATAATTTATATAGTGTAGGAGTTGGAAAAATTTGACAACCTGATATAGTTGGATATTCTGCTAGTGAGTGTTCTTGATCTATGTGTCCGTGATCCGATCAGTTGTGGCCTATTCCATGCAGTCTGGGTCTAAATCTATTGGTGTGAGTTGTTCTACAATGTCTTTTGTGTCCAATAATGGTGGAAAGTGCGGTCAAAGGTGATCCACATTGAACATTGGGTGCAAGCCAAGGAATGGGGGAATGTTGAGCTCAAAATAATTATCTCCCATAGCCTTGGTAATTGTATAAGTTCCATATCAAAGTGTTATGAGCTTCTAATGGGCTCTGGTAAGGCGTTCTTTTTGCAAATGCAACCAAAATTTGTCGCCCACTTGAAACTTATGTGGCACCCAATGTTGATCATGTCGCTTCTTGTACTTGAAATTGGACTTCTCCAGGATGTCTTGAACTTGCTAGAATATGTGCTAGATGGGTTCCATAAACCTGGTTGCTTTATTAGCCTCAAACTATACATGTGTGGATTTTGTCTGGGTAGTTTCATGAGGCATGATGACATCAATCAAAACACAATGGTTGAAATACCAGACCCAATTGAAAGGGACTATGACAAGTCGAGATATGTAGATCTCTATTATATATGTGTTGCACATAGGGAAGGCTCTCATCTTAGGTTCATGGATGGTTGGAATTGTACATGCAGAGTATGTGCACTATCATCATGTTGATTACCTTTGTCTAGCCATCAGTCTGGGGATGGAATGCAATCGAATTGGTGAGCTTGGTGTCCAATAATGTCCAGAGGCTCGACCAAAATGTGCTCATTACCGTGCTTGGTAGAAGGAAGGCCAGAAAGATATTCAATGGAGATGGATTCCCAAGGCTATATGGGAGTAGGTAGAGGAGTGTACATGCCTTGCTTCTTGATGGTTGGCTTGGTGATGGAGCATGTAATGAAAGATCTGATATATTTTCCAAAATATTGTCAGATTTTTGGCCAATAAAAGTACTTTTGTAGTATGGCCACAATTTTCTCCACACCAAAGTGTCATGTAACTCAACTGTAGTGCACCTCCAAAATCAGCTTGGCATGATAGCTTGAAGGAACACAATGGTGGCCCAGGTAGCATAATAATGTGACTTGGAGGTGGAAATTAGGAACTTTATTTCCATCCACTAGCATATGGTATTTGGTTGTGAAATCTGGATCATTTTTGTATAGTTGCGGCCATCAAGAGGTCTCGTGGCCACAAGAGTTGAGAACAGTAGCCAGTGTTGCAATTGGGGGACAACTGAGGCAATCTACAACATAATTGGTGTTGCCATTTTGTATTTAATGTTCAAGTGGAATTGTTGAAGATATGTAGACCACTTTTGATGGTGATTATTCTGCAACTTCCCTTGTGTCTTTATAAATTGAAGAGGTCAGTGATCGGTGTGGATGAACGTCTCCTTCCCCATAATGTAATGTTTCAATTTCCCGCAAGCCTGCATGATACACTACATCTATTAATCATAGGTGGCGTGCTTCTTAATTGTATCAGAAAATTTCTCATTATGATAGGCCAATGGATGCTCGTGTTGGGTGAGGACTGCACCAATTACATAGTTGGAGGTGTCTGTCTCAATTTCACATGGCTAATTAAAGTCTAACAATGTGAGTACAGGTGCAGAGTAGAGGTGGTGATTCATCTCAACAAATGCATTATGTTGGGACTCAGACCAAGAAAACTTTGTTTTCGCTCTTCCCTTGGTAATCTGACTCAAAGGTCAAGTGATATGGGAAATCCCAACATAAACCTCTGAAAAAAACTTGCAAGGCCCAAAATGTTGTGAATCTCTGTTAGATTGGTCAGGGTTGACCAATACGGAATGTATTGGATCTTATCTGTATCCACATATGCACCTTTATCATCTATGATGTAACCCATATATTGGACCTGGCTCATGCTAAATGTGTATTTCTCCGAGTTGGAACACAATTTGTGTTGCTGCAGGGTTTGAAGGACATGTCGAATGTGTTGTAAGTGATATTGCCAACTCTTGTTGAAGATGAGGATGCCATCCAGACAAAGAACCGCAAATTATTTGGTGAAGGGTTTTCATCCATCAACCTGATAAAAGTAGCAGGGGCATTTTTCAACCCAAAGGACATGACCAACCATTCAACAAGGCCTTCCTTAGATTTAAAGGGGGTCTTCCATACATTTTTGGGATCTATTAGAACCTGGTGATAGCTAGACTTCAGTTCGATCTTGCTCAAATACTTGCCCCCCTTGAGATGGTCCAGAAGGTCATCAATCTATGGGATTGGATACCTGTTCCTGACAGTGATTTTGTTTAGTGCCTGATAATCAATGCAGAGCCTCCAGGTCCCACACTTCTTCTATACAACTACAATCGAGCTCTCACAAGGTGAGGAACTTGGTTGGATGTGCCATTTTTGCAACAACTCCTAGAGTTTTTGCTTGATCACTTCATTTTATAGAAGGGAGTGGGGATATATCAGCCCATTGTGTAAGGGTGCTCCATGAGTCATATCAATCAAATGCTTGAATTGACAGTGCAAGGTTACCCCTGTGGGTTAGGAGAACATGTCCATGTATTCTTACATGACCTTATCCACTTGCTTCTGTTGTGTGGAGGAACCATTCCTGGGGGCCATGGATGTGGAAATGATCTTCCCCCTACTTTGAGATCGAATCATAAAGAAAAAAAAGTTTCCCATTCTGGGAGATGATATTACTAGATTTATTAGCAGAGATCAAAGAGATGGCGGTAGGTGGGGACACCTCTAGTATCCTATATAACTTATTAACCAAATTAATAATAAAAGTGTGAGGCATAGACTTATACACAACATGATTCTTCCATAAGTATGGTTGGCCTAATAATACATCACAAGCTTCAAGAGGAGCAACATCACACAAAACCTCCTCCGTGAAGGGCTTGATGTTGTAGGGAAGGCGTCACTGCTAGTTGACTTGAATATTTCATCCTTGGTGAAGCCACCAATGGTGTATGGTTGTGGGTGTGATGTGGTCCATCCACTTCATGAAATTTTCTGAAATGAGGTTATTTTGGCTCGCAATTTCAAAATTGTACTGCAACGAAGAACCCTTCACCCACATCTGTGAGTGGAAGAGACACTCTCCCTCTGCTGGATATTTGGGCTCAATCTTCTGGATCTTGGTGGTGGTAACGATGGTGTTGGGCTCTGTATCAATAATATGCTTCCATTTTTCCTTGCACTTGTTGGGTTCTTACTCAGAATCAAAACATGCATCTCACTCTGAAGCCTTCAGTATGACCACCGATGACCGCTTGGATTGACACTCACTTGTGTTGTGAGTGGGGCTCTTATGGAACTCACGCCACTTTCATGTGTCCTCATTTGTCTTCGTGGTGTTTTTATTTTCTTGTGGCTTCGACCGACGAGTTGTCTTGGGTCATCCCGCCATAGATTTTTCCTTTGTTCTGTGGCTTGGGGGTGCTCTTTCCCTACTTTTGGTTCACATATCCAAAGTCACGCTTCTTTTGATTAGATTTTTGTTTAATCTTGGCAGCATATTGTTATGTTGCACCAAGTGAGGAGATGTCAAGGAACTCCATTTCTTCCTGAATGTATTTTTGTAGAAAATCGCGGTACTTGAGCACAAGATGTCACTTAGAGTTTTTGATACCAAATTCTATGCATAGGGCATGAAAAATATTTGTGAGCTCATGCACATATTGGTTCCTTTGCTACCAGAGTGTGGCCCATTGTATGTATTTGTCCTCATATTTTCCTATAGGGTAATATTGTTCCTTAACAACATCTCGGAAGGAGTTCAAAGAGGGGGCAGATGTAAATAGAGAGGGTAACTCGACCCTTTTAAGTTTCTCATCAGTCCTTGACATGGGGAGCAACCTTAAGCAGTGCAAAATTAATCTTCTCCCCATCGGAGAAACTATGGACCAAAAAGTAACCTTCAATAGATTCAACCATTTATCTATGACATTTGGATCTATTTGACACTTTCTTCCACTATATGAGGTCGTCAGGGTCAGTGCGGCCGGTCTTGCAAAGGTTCAACCAGTTTTATCCCTAAGGAATTATACCCCAACCTCGTTGGGGACATGCACAAAAAAATAGAGAAAGAGAAGACTGCTCTGATACCACTGATCCATATTTATGAAGGATCGAAATGAAATACAGATATGAACAAAAAAATAAATATACAACAAAAATAAAACTTCAATTCATTAATAACGAAGTACTAAAAACTGTTTACTTGTAGAATGGAAATAAAATAGCTCATGCGATGGTAACTTATCTATGAGAAGAGATGTGGCAGATAGATGCCTTATGAGCTGTGTTACAATGAGGTTCGAAGGCCTATTCATTATTGAGAAGCATTGGAAAGCCCTAAACATCCAAAATCCTAACCCTAGGAGATGAAGCGCTAAAATTTTGTGAGCCCCCTTAGCATAAATTGGTACATCAACTTCCCGGGGTCATAACTTTGGCATATGATCTCCATTTGATGCGTACGATACCTCATTAAAAATATATATATGAGGACTAAAAATTTCGATTACAATCCCTTTCCAATTGGTTTTTGGCTTGTCCATTTTCCAAAAAAAATGTTGTTTAGGGCCTCAAAATGGCTCTGGAAGTTCAGGACTCGAAAAACTACCAAAAATAGTAAACTATGCTACAATTAATGAAACTAAAAGTAATAATGGTGGGGTTCCAAGTGGAGTAGGTGGGTGGCCACCAATATAAACCTATATTATTCCTCCCCAATTAGGAAGCAATGGTCCCCATTGTGATGTTTTTCAAGCTTCTGTGGTTGTTAATTGAAGAATAAAAATTCAAATTATCCACAATATTAACAAAACTTGGTCGACGTTTCGAATCCCAATGGGGATCCATCTATAGGAAAAATTGTGAATGAGAGCTTGAAAGGAGAACTAAAGCTCTCAATATTTCATTCACAATCTATCCTGAAGATGGATCCCCATTCGGTCCCCATTGTGTTGAGTGCCTCCATGAGATGGGGAAACTTCTGTGGAACTTGGTCCCTAGTGAGCCACTTGCCTTGGTGTAGGAGTTGGCCAACTTTGAAAACTAATACAGTTGGATATTTTGTCGGTGAGTGTTCTTGATATGTGTGTCCATGATTCAATTAGTTGTGTCCTATTCTATGCAGTATGGATTTAGTACTGTTGGTGTGAGATGTTATGCAATGTATGATATGTCTAGTAATGGTGGAAAGTATGGCCGAAGGCGGTCCATATTGAGCATTGGGTGCAAGTAAATGAATGGGGGAATACTAATCTCAAAATCATTATTTCCCAAAACCTTGGTGATGGTGTAAGGCCCATATCAGAGTGGTTTGAGCTTTCGATGGGCTCCGGTAAGGTGTTTTTTCTGGAAATGCAACCAAAATTTGTAGCACACCTGAAACTTGTGTGGCACTCGATGTTGACCGTGACGCTTCTTGTACTTAGCATTGTACTTCTTCAAGATGTCATGACTTGTTGGCGGATGTGCTGGATGAATTCAATAAATATAGTTTCTTTGTGATCCTCGTAATGTATATGTGTGTATTTTGTTGAGGTAGTTGTATGAGGCATGTCGACGTCAATTAGACACAATGGTTGAAATCCCAGACCCACTTGAAAGGGACTAAGACCATTCAAGCTATGGAGAGATATGTTATAGTTGTGTTACACATAGGGAAGGATCTCATCCCATATTCATGGATTCTTGAAGTTGTACATGCGGAGTATGTGCAATATCATCTTATTGAATACCTCTAACTAGCCATCAGTTTGGGGATGGAATGCAGACAACTTGGTGAGATTGGTGTCCAATAGTGTCCATAGGCTCGACAAAAATGTGCTTAGGAACATGCTATCCTAATATGATATAATGGTTTGTGGGATCCCAAAATTTACCCACAATCATTCAAAGAAGAATTTGGTAGTGTCCTATTCTGTGATACTCTTCTTGCCTTGTTAGAAAATATGTCCATGACCACAAATACACAGTCATTACCATGCTTGGTAGAAGGGAGGACAAACAGATAGTCCATGGATTTGGATTCCCAGGGCTGGTTGGGAGTAGGAAGAGGAGTGTACATGCCTTGCTTCTTGATGGTTGGCTTGACGATGGGATAGGAAGTGCAAGCTCTGATGTATTTTCCAACATCCTGTCAGAGTTTTGGACAATTAAAGTAATTCTATAGTGTGGTCATATTTTTATCCACCCCAAAGTGTCCCACGACCCAACTGTAGTGTGCCTCCCAAATCATCTTGATACAATCTCTTGAAGGAACACAAAGGTGGCCCATGTAGCATAATAATGCATCTTAGAGGTGGAAATCAACAAATTTCTTTCCATCCACTAGCATATGGTATGTGGTGGAAAAATCTAGATCATTTTTGTACATTTGTGGCCATCCAGAGGTCTCGTGGCCACAATAATTGAGAAAAATAGTTAGTTCTGGAATTGGGGGTCGACTGAGGAAATTTGCAACATGATTGGTGCTACACTTTTTTTGTTTAATGTTCAAGTGGATTTTTTGCAGATATGTAGACCGCTTGTGATGGCCATCATTTTGTAACTTCCCTTGTGTCTGTATAAATTGAAGAGGTTGGTGATCACTGTGGATGATCATATCCTTCCCCAAAATGTAATGTTTCCATTTCTAGCAAGCCTGCACAATAGAATACATATCTTTATCATAAGTGGGGTACTTCTAAATTGTATCAGGAAGTGTCTCCTATGATAGGCCACTAGATGCCCATGATCGATGAGGACTACACCAATAGCATAGTTGGAGGTTTTTTTCTCAATTTCACATGGCTACTACAAGTCTAGAAATGTGAGTAAAGTTGTAGAGCAGAGGTGGTGCTTCAGCTCAATGAACGTTTTTTGTTGGGATTTAGACCAGGAAAATTTTTATTTCATTCCACCCTTGGTAATATGACTCAAAGGTCAAGTGATATGGGAGAATCCCAACATGAACCTATGATTAAAACTTGCGAGGCCCAAAAATTTGTGAAGCTTTGTTAGAGTGGTCATGGATGGCCAATACTGAATGACTTGGATCTTAGCCAGATAAACATGCATGCCTTTCTCATCTATGATGTAACCCAATCATTGGACCTGGCTCATTCCAAAGGTGTATATCTCCAAGTTGGCACACAATTTGTGTTTTTGCAAGGTTTGAATGTGTTTCAAGGTCTCTTCCCAACCCTTGTTGAAGATGAGGATGTCACCTAGATAAAAAACCACAAATGAGTTGGTGAAGGGCCACAAGATGTCATCCATCATCCTCATAAAATTAGTAGGGAAATTTTTCAACCCAAAGGGCATGGTCGTCCATTCACAAAGGCCTTCCTTGGATTTGAAGGTGATATTCCATACATTTGTGGGCTTTGTTGGAACTTGGTAATAGCCATACTTCAATTTGATCTTGCTGAAATAATTGCCCCCCTTGAGCTGGTACATAAGGTCATCAATCCATGGGATTAGATACATGTTCATGACAATGATTTTTTTTAGTGCCTGATAGTCAATGCAAAGCCTCCAAGTTCCATCCTTCTTTTGTACAAGTAAAATTGGACTCCCACAAGGTGAGGAAATTAGAAAAATGTGCCCTTTTTGCAACAACTCCTGGATTTTCCACTTGATCTCTTCATTTTCTAGAATGTAGTAGTGGTATATCATCCCATTGGGCAGGGGTGCTCTAGGAGTCAGATCGATAGATACTTGATAGTGCAAGGGTACCTCTGTGTCATATCTCCTGATGTATCACCTTATTTTTTTTTTAGATTTATATAGCACTATTACTAGATACATTATTGCACTTATCTAGACATACCATGGTGCAAAGTCCAGACAAAGGTTATACCCATATGTAGAGTAATTTTCAATCATCACACGTCTTACAATACTTGGTTAACCTATTTATATGAAATTGGTATCAGTCCTCTCTTAAACTCTTTAGGTTACATATATTTTGATAACCTTATACAAATTTTTGTAAGGAATTAATATTCGAACCCCTTTCCCTAAATCCAAGTGGTTAGGAATCACACCTCTTCAAATTAATAAGCACAAGACTATTGTTTAACTCTTAATTGGCCTTGGTGATTATTTCAAAGCGATTCCACTTCCAGGACATAGTACTTCTTCCAACGTGTCCCACCTGGACTGGTTTAATTTGACAACAATGACATGATATTATTTGACTTATGTAACCAATGTTATTGATATATAATAAATACCACTTCCTTCCTAACTTGTAGCCTTCAAATACTAATATATATACTACTCATCTTCTTACTTCCATGCGCATATAAAGGTCCCCAACCTTTTCAACTATTATTTAACTAAAATTTTTGAACTTATCTTATACACATATTTCAACCAATTCTTATAATGTAACCATTCATTAACCTTTCCTCATGGAAAGCTCCTCTAACCATGCGTTCTAATATATAAGGAAGCTACTCCCGATGGCATTCCAACCTTAATTAAATATGTTATGCATTTCCACTTGGCCTTGTCTATTTTCCAATGTTTTTACGTGTATTATCGCGCAACAAGCTTTTATTGAAGTTAGGATATAATGATGCTTATTTCTAAATATTAGTTTCTCCAAAGTGATGGTTTATATACCTGCTATTCATTATGGTTAAGTTCATTAAAGGTGTGAATTTAAAAAATCCTTGAACTCATTTGCTATGTTTGAAAATTCATGTGAATACCGCTATTTGGACAAATTTGCTAGTGACAACACAAAGACTCCACGTGATAGCCACTTGCAGAGTACAATCCACCCCTCCAATGCTGCACATGGTGCTAATCTTGGATGTTGTTGTTGTATTATCGTCTAGTTAGTTACCCCAAGGGAACATAGTCATCGAAGTTACATCCTGAAATGTAATTAACATTATATTTGATGAGGGTTATCTTTTTTTTCAGTTAGTAGTTTTATAACTATTGTAATATCCCGTTTCAGGGATATCTCTAAAACACGGCAAAATCCAACCAGAGATAGACTAGGAGGGCATTTACCAGATATTTCGCCTCTAAAAAGAGGATGAGATCCGGAGGCTACCTGGCCCTTTCCAGACTCTATCTAAGAGTGAAAGATAAATGCACCGAGTGGTATAGAACTAGAATGCTCAAAAACAATAATAGACATATAATAGAAAGATAATACAACAACTACGGCAACAACGGCAACTACGACAACTCAACCAGAAAACATAGAGAGGAAATGCTGAGCCATTTTATTAATCTGTAATGAAGTACAAGAAGCAATCTTGCCCAAAGCAAGTAAGAAAACACTCTCAGGAAAGACAGGAAATGGTTTCTCTATGAACTGCGTCCCAGCTGCTGGAAAACTGCCGTGTAGCTACTACTGTTGGAATGGACTGAAGATTAGGGGCTGATCCCCTTGCCGGAATGAGCTGAAAATCGGCAAACCTCCTCTCCTCAACAGTCTAGACAAAATAAAAAAACCATTCCAAGAATGGCCAACCCCGGAAATCACCAGAAACTGCCTCCCCAGTGAATTACGCTGGCCTCCAAGGCTCTACGCAGTGGCTAGATGAAAACAGCTGAAATACTGCCACAAACTCCGCTAAAGTCTCCTAGGGGCAAAGGCTAACCCCCTGCTCAAAATCCCAGCGAAATCACCTGCAGAAACCCCAATCCGAAGCTCCTCCACAATGGACTGCGTCCTCTCTCCCAGTGACTGCGCAGTCTCAATAAGCTCCAGCTCCGCAACAAACCCAAACAATGAAACGACACACAAAATGCTGAAAAACTAACCTTGCCTGAGCAGGCACTCGAAGTCCCCCGGGGCTAAGGGCGAGATCTCCGACCGGAGACACTCAATGCACTAAACAGTGCTGCAGACAGGCTAAACAGCCAGCTTGCTCAAGAAGACATAGGTCTCACTCCAAAATCATCAACTCAAGAATGAATGAAATGAGGAGGCTCCTCCATATTTTATAACATTGGTTTCCCTCCAAAACCCAACGTAGCCTCTCTCTCTCGTCCACATCCTCATCCTTATCTGTGCAAAATCTTGCAGAAGCTTCTAGAGTGTACATAGGCCCCCTCCTCTACGTGGTGTTAGGCCCCCCTTGACTCCCACTTAAGTCACAACATTGTGCTACTAGGTGGATGTCTTATTTCACTTAAGTGAGTTAGACCCTCTTCACTCACTTTTTATTTATTTACAAACTATAGATGACAAACTAAACAAAATAGAATATTCCAATTAGCTGTCGCTAATTAGGAATATTACAACTATGGTGTCTTTTAACTGCAATGTTGACTCCCTTCCGAAAAGGGTTAAATACATAATGAATTGCAGTGCATATTCAAAGGAATATTGTGTTTTAATTTTGAATATTATTTACCCTTATGTGCTCTTATTATACTTCTCTTCTTTTTGTTAGAGAGAATATTCTTACACCTTTCGAGATCTAAAATGAATTATATCATTTTATGAATGAGTATTCTTTTGAACTCGCTTTAAATAGTTCAATATTTCCAGTCTATAATTCCATATTTCCATTCACTGTTAATATTCTTATGCATTCATGTATAATAAAAAATTCTCATTATACAATAATTTGAAATTAGTTTAATGTCTTATTTCTTGTTTAGGATGTATTTGAACTAGTTCAGCTTCAAAAAAAAAATTTTTCTCCTGTTTAGGATGTATTTGAACAAGTTCAACTTCAATTTTATTTATTTATTTATTTTAATTTGGTGCTTTCCTGTCCAATTTTTTTATGAATTCATGTATGTAAATTATTCCAGTTTAGAATACCCCCCACTTCCGGTTGTTATGCATTGACATACTTATATTTCATGGTATTGTTCTAATTTCCCCCCATTTGCGCATTAACATTGCGCATATGAGTACGCTCTGCTATAATCTCACCTTTTTACTGGTATATCTTAATTAAGATACTAATGAATTATATTCCTAAGATCATACTTCCTCCTATATGTTCTATGCTCTAATAGTGTTTCCCCTAACAGTAATTTCTTGGGAAATCCCCCTCTTAGTGTACAATTTGTTTTTACTTCTAAGTGCCCACACCAACCATGGGTTGCTTACTTAATCAAATCTTCAACATGAAGAATTGTTGTTTCTTGTACGCCTAATTACTTCCTCTTTCCAATTAAGAAGTATTATGGCCTCAAATATCTAAGAGGATAGCAGTTAACCTAAAGTTGCCAGTCACAAAAATAATGAATTCATTTATGCCCTAACATCGGATTTTATATCCTTTATGTAGCATAAAAAATTTATACAATTTTAACTCTGTAATATTTTAACAAGGAGTCCAACCACTAAATTTAGATACAATTGGTTATGATTCATATTCCCAGTCATAAGTTTATTCATCAAATGTTCTAAATTTTGATCTTAATCTGTACTATTTCTCTACGAACAGTGTTTTTTGTTAAGATTTTTTTCCTTTGGACATGGGAAATCTACCATCGCATTCCAGACATTACAACATCAGAATTATAACCTATTAGGATAATAAAATTATACCATTCCTTAAGTTACTTTGCAACTCAATTTCTCTTATGCTACTATACTGGTGTTTATTCAGCTAATAAAGTTGTACCGGGAAACAAAGATGAAGTACATGATTACCAACAAAGAGACACCTAATAATTACCCTATAAATGTTGTACATAATGATTTAGAGTCTTTCATTTTTTTTAATGATGATATTCCAATTGATGTAGATAGTTAGCTAGTAGAAGATGAGGAAAGTTCATAAATTTCATGTAGTGTCAGAGAAGTTTTCAATGCAGAAAAGACATAAAAAAAAGAGGTTGATTTGCAACCAAGTTCATCAGCTGAGAATCCAATAGAATCAATGAAAGAAATAGATCCCATTGAGACATATATTCCACGAACATAAAACAAAGATCAGCCATCCGAACTTGAGCTTTCGGATGAGGAAAAGAGTCTCTGGACTATGGATTTTGACGGAGCAGTGGGAAAAGAAGGAGATAGAACAAGAATTTGGATTCATAGCCCAATGAATCAATTAGGTAAGATTCCTCCCAATGTCATATGGTGTCCATATAATATTGCTTTCAATTTTTCAAATAATGAAGCTGAGTACGAAGCCTTAATTGTCGAGCTTAATATGCTTAAGAATTTAGGGGCTTAGAAGATTTAAGTTTGTGGCGACTCCGACTTGATTATAAAATAGGTAAAAGGGGAATACTATGCCAAAAATTCAAGGATGCAAGCATATCACAATGTTTTGTTAGAAATTCTCAAAAAAATTTCTGAATATACTTTATCCGTGATTCCTAGAAATCAGAATTGTATTGTTGATTCTACTGCTACTGCAACAAGTATGTTAAGGATTTTGATATATCCCAATAGAAAGTATGAGATCAATGTTAAGCATCACCCCATTGTTCTAGATAACCTTCGGCTTTGGCAAGTGTTTCAAGATGATAAGCATATTAACCATTTTTTGCAAATGGAGGAGGATTTTTCCACTTGTCATATTGATGATGTTTTTAATGATCAGGGAATTAATGCCACATAATTACAAGTGTTACAACTGAAAGACAATTCCATACCAAAAGGTCTAGTTCCTTTGGAAGAACTCTTCGATCAAGATGATTTTGGGAAGAAACCAACAATGGTCCCTATTGAAGCGGGAGTTGAAGATGTCACATTGGCACAACTAAGAAGCCAAAATGGTGAAGTTTCTTAAATCCTTGACCCTTGAGATGAAAGGTAAATACACAACACTTTGGGTGAGTTTTCACATGTGTTTGCATGGGATTATTCAAATTTGAAGGCTTATGATACAAGTATAATTCAACACACAATTCCTGTTAAGCCTGATAAGGAGCCTTTCCTCCAAAAAATCAGGAGGAACAATCCAAGATTGCTGCCATCGATTAAGAAAGAGGTAAACGTGTTTTATAAGGCTAGTATTATTATTCCTCTTCGCTTTTCTAATTGGATGTAAAATCTGGTTCCAGTTAGGAAGAAGACAAGTGAAATTCGTTTATGCATAGATTTTAGAAATTTGAACAAAGTGTCCTTAAAGGAAAATTATCCTCTCCCTAAGATGGATCACATCTTACATAGGGTAGTTGGTGCCTCTAGGATGTCACTGCTTGATGGATACTCAGGTTACAATCAGATTTTGATGCATCCATATGACCATGAGAAGACAACTTTTACGACACCATGGAGTACATTTATGTATGCCAAGATGCCATTTGGGCTAAAGAATGCAGGAGCCACTTTTAAAAAAGTGATGGATATCACCTTCGCTAATGAAATAGATGTATTTCTAGTCATTTACTCAGATGATTTGACAATTTTCTCTCAAACGAATGAATATGAATTACATCACTTGAGAATTGTTTTTCAGAGGTGCAAGAAATTTGATATTTCGTTGAATCCAAAAAAGAGCTTGTTTTCTATGGAGGAAGGTAAGTTGTTGGGGCATATCATATCAACAGATGGTATCCGCATAGACCCCGCAAGAATTGAAGCAATCCAACAGTTAGATTTTCCAAGGAACAAGAAGGAAATTCAGTCCTTTAATGGTGAGATTAATTTTCTGTGAGGGTTTATTCCGAACCTCGCTGAGAATTTATGGTAGATGACTAATATTTTAAAGGAGGACAGTGAGGTAAAATGGTCCAAAGATGCTAAGAAATCATTCAATACATTCAAGTTTTATTTTTCCTATGCACCAATTATGATCAACCCTGATTATACTACGGATTTCATTATATTTTCATTTTCTTCTGAGCACACGTTGGCTGTTGTCCTAATGCAAAATAAGGACGTAAAAACATAACAACCAATTGCATTTTTCAGTAGAACTATTAGAGATGCGGCATTGAGATATAACATCATTGAAAAAAAGGCCCTGGCACTTGTCAAAGATTTGAAGGATTTTCGGGTATACATACTTCACTCGCATATTGTTTCTTATGTCCCAAATGAAACAGTCAAAGATGTTTTGGTGCAGCCTGACCCTGAAGGTAGGTGAGGAAAATGGATTGCTGCAATGTTGGAATAGATCTCGAGATTAAGCCAAAAAATTTGATCAAGGGACAAGTTTTGGCGCAACTCATGGTAGAATCCAATTTGCATGCTCTTGATATCAATATCATCGCAATAGTTTCTGATGAAGAAGTGGATAATTCCACACCTCAGGTATCACAAATGCTCATTTCATCCCCTTGGCATTCAGACATTGTTTATGTAATTCAACATTTTAATCCTCTGTTGGAAGTGTCAAAGAGTAAGTGTAGGTCTTTAAAGTTAAAAGCTATGAAGCACTGTATTCTTAATGATGAATTGTATTGGAAAGATCTAGGAGGAGTCTTGTTGAATTTTTTGGTTGAAAGCGAGGCTAAGGAGGTAATGAATGACTTTTATAAGGGAGATTGTGGTATTCATCTCTTTTGGAAGACCATAGAAAATAAGATATTGAGGGATGGATTATATTGGCCTAGTGTATTTTCATATGTTTATAAAATAGTCATGAATTTCCATGAATGTCAGATTTTTTAGGGGAAAAGGAAGTTGCTACCACTGCCCTTGTAGCCCATTTTAGTTCAAGCACCCTTTCAACAGTGGGGTCTTGATTTTATCAGTGAGATTCACCCATAATATTCAACTTAGCATAAGTGCATCTTGACAACAATCAATTATTTCACAAAATGGACCGAGGCAATTCCCACTAGACAAGCCACTAATGCGGTAATCATTCAATTTATTAAGTTTAATATTTTGTCACGATTTTGGTTGTTCGTAGAAGATAATCACAGAAAATGTAGTTTCTTTTAAATAAAAAGCATGATGGATTTATGCTACAAGTATCATATCAGGCTCAGGCATTCCATAGCTTATTATCTGCAAGGTAATGGGCTGGCTGAATCTTCCAATAAGTCATTGGTCAACATTATTAAGAAATTGCTAGAAGACAATAAGAAGAATTGGCACAAGAAGTTGATAAATGCTCTGTGGTTAGACAAAGTAAGTATGAATAACTCCATAGGCATGTCACCTTTTCAGTTGGTATACGGAGTGGATACCATTTTTCCTACCTCTCTTGTTGTCCCAGTTATGAAAATTTTGCAGGTAGTAGACATCGAGCCTAATGACATTTAGAGAAGATTCAACCAGATGATTCATTTGCAACAATATCGAGAGGAATTTTTCCAGGACACTACCAAGCTTCAAGAGAAGATAAAAAACATATATGCCAGAAAAACCAGGCATATGATTTCAGTGAGGGGGATATAGTTCTTTGATGGGATGCTCAGAATGAAGAGAAGGGAAAACATGGAAAGTTTGAAAATTTGTGGAAAGGACGATACATAATTTCATCTTTCAAAGGAAGGAATTCCTTTGTGTTGCAAGAACTTGATGGAAAATATTGTCTGGGAGAACCAATTAATGGTAGGCTCCTCAAGCACTACTATTCCTTATTTTTCATAAATTTATCATCTTCATAGTACATACCAGTTTATTTTACTACAAAGTGTTAAGGAGTTGTGATGGAAGATTGAAGCCTGAGGTAAAGTCCATAAGGTTTATTTTTTCAACTACTTAAAAAATTTATGAGTTCACTCTAGTTTGTCGTCATTTCAGTTTGTCGAGTTATTTTAGTTTCGAGTATTGCTTTTATTTTTTGACTCCATGCCAATGGACAAGGCTACTTGGTCTACGGTGTTCTTGACACCTCCTAAGGATCTTCCATCCTCATTGTGAGCCAATGTTAGTGTATTTCTATCCTGTTAGTCACCAGTGATCAAATTATTCTCTTTCATATGGTTGATAAGGTCATAGGGAAAATTTGTATAGTTTCAGTAGGTCTTCAAACAAAAATTTGATCATTGGTTTGGATATCTAGGTCATTACTACTCCTTTCAGTTCCATGATCAATAAACATCATCATTGTTAGGTAATTAATTTTTGCAAAAGTGTCTTGGTCAACTTGGTCATCATTCATCTCATTCTTCCATGTAGTGTCATCATTAGGTCATAGGGTCAAAATCATGAAAATAGGTCATTTCACCATCAATCATCATTTGAAGGAGTAGTAATAGGGGAAAGTGATAAAAAAATATTTGTAAAGTGCATTTTTTTCTTTAGAAAGATGTGAATATATGTAAAAGAATTTATAAGGTGCAGTACATAAGCCATCAAATCAATTGATGAAAAGAAAATTTGGGGCCACATCACCACCAAGGAGAAAAATCGATTTCCAGCCTATAAGAAGACCAACAAAGCTCTTTTTTTGCTCATTTCTCTCTCACAAGACATCATTCCATCAAAAAGGAGATTTACACCCCTTTGAGACTAGTTTCTTGCCTTAGAAAGGAGGATTCTTTTGCTACACTTCGCTTTTCATTGGCAGTGCTGTGCTTTTCTCTTCCTTGCTACGCTTTTCCTCAGGAAGGAAAATTCCTTATTTTTTAGTGGTTTCTTCATCAAATACAGGTTTCAGCACATAAATTACAAGTAATTGGATCATTATACACCTCTCTATCAGTTCATTTCATGCTTAGAAAGCTCAGAATTCCCTCTCCTAAGGTTTGATGCATTTTCTTGGTCTCATAGTATATTTGGTCAATTTGTTGAGAAAAACCCTCACATTCAAGCTCAATCACCTTCCCCCACCTTTCATATACCTTCCTAAACATTCTCCCTCACCTTTATCCCTCATTTTCATCATTTTCCTCCAAACCCTACCCTACACAACGCTTTCCTAGGCTAGGGATGTGTTTTTCCCTTTTGCACCCTTTCCTCTCACTTATATCCTAAAATTCCACTTCCCCCCCACTCCCTAACATCTATCCCTACCTCCCTAAATTTTCCCAAGAATTTAGACTCCTTTTAACCCATTCATTCCCCTCCATTTCTAAAACTACCTAAAATCCCATGTTTTTCCCTAAACTAAACCCTAATTTCCCCTCCTAGTAAGCTAGGGTTTACTATGGATTCAAAGACCACTGAACAGAGGAGGCATAAGGGAGGTCATATCATCAAGTATGAACCCACTATAGCACAGGATGTCATAGAAACACCATTTTTTAAGAAATCGTTCCAAGATGTAGGTTTCCTTCCCTTTTGCCAAAGGGTTGAAGAACTTGGTTTCAATGACAAGCTTACAAGAACTTTTTCCACTGGTATAAGGAGAGATAAGGTGACCATTGCAGGGTTTGTTTTCAATATTTTATCAGAGGCTATTTCCATAGCTACAGGAGTTCCAAACAATGGTGAAATTTGGTTCAAGAAAAGAGACCTAGACATTGAAAACTACAAGATGTTTTTGAAACCTCCATACAAAGTTGCTCCAAAGCACATATTTCCATTCAGAAACTTGCTTGAAAAGTATGCCCCTCTCATGAATATGATTATGAAATATTTCACATGTGAGGGTCAATTCTTAGGGTTATATTAGTATCATGCGAGATTACTCATGCATTTAACCAGTGTCAAAGCTCTCAACCTACCTCACTATCTCTACAAAAGCATGGTAAAAATGGAGGAGAAGGTACATAGCAAAGGAGAGGATCATCATGCTAGATTGTTCAATCATGGCTTGGTGAAAATCCTTGTTTTCCATCAGCTTGCACAAGTAAACTTGTCTTGGGATGTTTTCATGCATTCAGCTTCACTCTTGCCTACTCCAACTCTGTCAAGTAGTCACTCTACACCTTTAACTTCACCAAGGTAGAAAGAGGTGGGTTCCAAAAGAAAACCTATCACAAGGACACCTAGATCTAAGGTGACAAAGACATACACTAGAGGGAAGAGGCTAATGTTTTCTCCTTCCAGTGTGGAAAGGGCTCAGCCTACTACAACAGTTGAAGATACACCAACACGAGGCACCATTGCATGAAGAAGCTCAGGTACAATTTGATACTCATATGGAAGATTTAGAAGTACAAGAGGAGGTCAAATCATATGAGCAGATCATCCAAGAGAAATAGGTTAAGATTAGAGAGCTGAAGGACAAGTTGTCCAAGGCATACTTCATGATCACTTTCCTTCAACAAGAGAACAAAAAGCTCCAAGTCAAACAATTGTCGCTTAGCAAGCCTAAAGAAAATTTGGAGAAGGATGATGCCAAAGGTAAGGCATTTGTTGATGTTGATGATTTATAGGATCAAGAAGAGTAGGTTAAATTAAGGAGACCAAGAACAAGAGGTATCAAGAGGGCACTAGAAAAACAAAGAGAACTATCTCCACCATTAGGTCAAGAGGACTTTGATGACCTATTTGCAACTGAAATTGAGCAGAAAAGGGATTTTTGGCTTGAAAAGGTAAAATTCCACTTGGAGAAGATTCTTAAGAGGTCTAAGAGGAACAAAAGGTTCAGAGGAACATGGCCATGCATTATTTTACAAGGAATAATATCTCTCAAATCAGAATCAAGCAATTGAAGAAGAAATTGAAGCAAACCCTAATGAGGCAAAAGGAGAAGGAAAAACTTGATTTGCTGGATGATGCCTCCCTCATTGCTTGACATATCATCTTATCACTTCATGGGGAAATTTTGGAGAAATTTTGAGCAAATTTTGCAATTTTTTGAATTTTTGTGTTTTTGGACTAACACAGAAAAACCAGTTTAGCCAAAAATGCAGCGCCTCGGCGTTGCACTTTTCCCTCAGAGGTACGAATGAGGAAAAATATACATCAAATTATAGATAATCACATGCACATTACATCTATCCACTTTTGGTGCCATGTTAGCAAACATATTTGGAGAAAAGTTTAAAAAACATTGCAAAAAGTTGCTTTCTGCCACCTTTTTGACCCAGGCGCTGTGCTTTTGGAGCGAACTTGGGAGATTGCATTTTTCTGAGCCTTGGAGAGGCCATTTTTATTTCTTGATGAGTCTAATGACAACTAGACATCCTAATATTTCCAATATTACTTCAGATCTAGATTTGGAGCTCAGGAAGGTAGTCAAAGTTTCCCTGCAAGATGGTGTTGCGCTTTTCCCTAGTGACGCTGCGCTTTTCCCTGTTGGTCAATTTTTTGAGTTTCTTCAATCAAATTTGGATTTTCATGATGTAATTCACCTTTTTTTGAGTTGATCTGAGGTAGATGAATTCAAATAGGCTTGTTAATGACATTTTTATGTAATTTCAAAGAGCATTTATGATGGGTAGGTCAGTCAAAGGCTAAAAGGAGAGTTTGTTTTAACCTCCCTAGTCTTAGGTTTTGTTGAAGAAATTTGTGTAAACTGATCCTATCTTGAGGGATTAGACCCCTGAGAGAGGGGAATATGGTTTTTGGCTATTTTTATCTAGTTTTCATTCAGAATAAAGGTGGGACATAAGTGAGTAGAAGGCTTGGAGTCTTGTGTACAGTTAACATTTGCAGAAATATAGCTTCAATTGCAGCTATTATATAGGGATTCATGTGGTATAATTTTATGGTAGTTTTTTTCTATTGTAATTCACTTTTATGAATTATTGATTCATCTTCTCTCCATATATATTATTTTCCATAGTCTTCCTATAAGATGTTAAACATAATTCTTTGAATGTATGCTCTGTTTTGGTAGGAATTTCATGTTTTTGTTGTTCATATTTCAATAAACGAACTCATGCTTGTCATGCCCATTTTGATCCTTTGATTTTCCACCCTACACTACAATTGAAAACCATAAAGTTCCATTTAACACACCTGCCATGCCCCTTTGTATCCCTGTAACTGCAATCTTTTAGCTCTGACCTAGTTTCTTTGACCTCTCCTCCTGATCTAGAAAAAAACCCTAAATTTTCAAAACCCTAGATCTCAGACGTAGCCTAATATCTTTACCCTTCTTCAGTCATCTTTTGGTTGCAAGATCATAGAGAGAGCCCTCTCTGATTTTTTAGTTCTAGCTACCAAATCCCAAGTGGTTTGAGGTTACCTTCGTCGGTTTTCATTTTCAGCCTTGGAACATTGTGGAGGATAACAAATCCTATGCTTATATGCATAGCTCTTATGTCTTATGCCACCTTTATATTTTTCCTTATGATTGGAACTTTTTGTTCCATATCCTTAACCATATAAGGTCCTACATGAACTTGATTAATTGGATCACTACAACTAATAGGAGTATTGCATTTCCTGCCATACAATGCTTCAAACTTATTGGAGAAATTTTAAGGTCTAAAATGGGCCTCTTAAGAAAAATGTACAAAAAAAATAAACTTTATAAGAACCAATAGGATTAAATATGATGATGTCATCCATGGGGGATGATTCATCAGTTTTGGGGTAAAAAATTAAAAATATTAAAAATAATAAAATAATAAAACTATTTTTTCAACTTGTATTTTCAACTTATATCCCTAAGGTTTTACTCAAATTTCGAGTGGGAGTACTTGTTGGATGAAATTTTTTATTCCTCATCCAATGAATACCCATGTTTCATACTTTTGATGGACCCTACTACAAGAAAAATGAGAAATACATGAAAAAATGTGATTGCAATCACATTTTTCATGTATTTCTCATTTTTTGTGTATCAGGGTCCATCGAAATTATGCAACAGGGGTACTCCTTGGATAAGGAATCAAATTTTGTATCCAATGATTGTTCTCGCTCGAAATTTGAGTAAAATCATAGGGAGATAAGTTGAAAATACAAATTGAAAAAGTAGTTTTTTTCCTTTTTCCCTCTAAAATTTGATGATGTAATCATTTTTTATTTTATTTCCACTATTATTTTATAATTTCCTTACGAGGCCCATTTAAGACCTCAAAATTCCCCTAATGAGGCTCATCCTTGTGGATTCTTGGTGTCCATTGTTGTACACAAATTCCACAAGTGGAAGATACTCTTCCCATTTCCTCGGCTGATGCATCACATAAAACCTTAACATGTCTTCAAGGATACGGTTGGTCCTCTCTTTTTTCCCATCTGTTTGTTGATGATGGGTGGTGTTTAATGCTAAATCTGTCCCCAAGCCCATGTGCAATTCCTTCCCAAACTTGGAAGTAAATTTAGCATCTTTGTCAGACACAATCTTTTTTGGGATGTCATGCAGCTTCACAATATCTTTTATGACAAATATATGCTAGTTCACTAGCATAATGGGTGGATTTCACTGCCACAAAATGAGCTAACCTTCTAAAATTTTCCACCACTACCATGATTTCATCGTGCTGCTTCGTTTTTTTGGGTAGTCCCGTGAGGAAATCCATAAGGATTTCCTCCCACTTCCATTCTGGAATAGGGATATACTGTAGTAATCCTGCCTAATGCCTACATTCAACCTTCACTTACTGGAATTCCATGCATTTTTCCACAAAGTATGCTACTTATTTCTTCAATCTTAACCAATGGTAGTATATTTTGATGTCTTTAAGGGTATTTTGATATCATGGGTGTATTGAGTATGGCTTAGTGTAGAATTCTCTCATTATCAAACCTTTTATTTAATCATTGTTAGGCACATAGATTCTACCTTTATATCAAACTAATTTTTCCTCAGTGAGGTGGTATTCTCCATCCTCATCGCCTCATCGTAGACTCTCATTTACTCACTTGTATTCTTTATCCTGTTTTCCAACGTTTTTTATATTTTCATCAAGATTTGTCATACACGAGCTTAAACTTTCCAAATGGTTGACTTGGATCCTCTGGATCAAGGAATCAACAAAATTGTTTTCCTTTCCCTTTATATACTTAATGTCAAAGTATAAGTCACTTAGCATGGCCAACCATCTGGCTTTCCTAGCATCCAACTTTAGCTATTTGAACAACTATTTGAGCCCACTATGATTTTTCATGAGCGTGAACTTCCGACGAAGGAGGTAGTGCCTCCACATTTTCAAAGCATGAAATAGAAACCAATTATAGGTCATGTGTCACATAATTCTCCTCATGTTTACTCAAATTTTTGGACTCATAGCACACAAATTTCCCCTCCTACATTAAGACTCCTCCAATTCCCTCCCTACAAGAATTGGTACACACTACTAAATAATTATCAGGATATGCAATTCTCCGCACTGGTGCACTGGTGAGCAATTGCTTTAACTGCTCGAAGCTATCTGCACATTATGTAGTCCACTCAAATATCTTCCATTTTCTCTGCAAGGTTGTAATTGGATTCCATAATTTTGAGAAATTATGAATAAATCTCTTATAATATCCTACCAATCCCATGAATGATCTGATCTCATCTACATTCTTTAGAGTTGGCCACTCCTTTATGACTTTGACCTTATCTCAATCATATTCCTTCCTTGGATATGATGTTACCTAAGTGGTGTATCTGTCTCTGGAAGAAGTCACACTTGTCAAGCTTTGCATAAATTTTGTTTTTTATCAATAACTGTAACACAACCGCTAGATGTTTCTCATGATCTCCTTCCATTTTTTAATAAACCAATATGTCATCAAAAAATACAATGAAAAACTTGTCTATGTATGGTCGTAAGATCCTGTTCATCAGACACATGAATGTGTAAAGAGCGTTAGTAAGCCCAAAGGGTATGACTACGAATTCATAGTTCCCATATCTTGTTATGAAAGAAGTCTTACGAATATCTTCCTCCTTGATTCTCACTTAATGGTAGTTTGACCTTAAGGAAATTTTGGAGAAGATTTTTGCTTCCCTTAATTGGTCAAAGAGATCATCAATTGATCCGGATTTATGCAGGAACGCAACAGAATAAACACATAACCATAAATACAGAGATGCAGCGGAACTAACACTTCATTTCATTAATATCAAATAACAGAAAGATGCTTACAGACATAATGGAAATAAAATAGCTAGGGTGCTGGTAGCGAATCTCTGAGAAGAGATGTGGTGGCTACAGACCTCTGAACTGAGTTACAATGAGGCTCGAGAGCCTATTTATTATTGAGAAACAATGGAGAGCCCTCAACATCCCAAAAACCTAACCCTAGGAGATGAAGCGCCAAAACTATGGGCCCCGTTTGGGTAAATTGGTGTTTCAACTTCCTAGAGACGTAACTTTGGCATACTATCTCCGTTTGACGCACATGATACATCATTAGAAAGCTCTATCCGAGGACTACAACTTTTGTGACGATTTTGATGATCAAAATCGCAACAAATTTTCATACCAAAAAACGTCGTTTAGGGCCTCAAAACGGCTCCGGAAGTTCAGGACCCAAAAAACTGCTAAAAATAGTAAGTTATGCCAAAACTGAAAAACTGAAAGAGACAATGGTGGGGGCCCAAGTGGAATAGGCGGGTGGCCACCAATATCCACCTGGATCATCAATCCTTGGTAATGGTTACATGTTATTAATAGTTACCTTGTTCAGTGGTCTATAATCAATGCATAGTCTCAAGGTTCCATATTTATTTTTCACGATCAATATCGGTGCTCCCCAAGGAGACACACTTGGCCTTATGTACCATTTGTGTAACATTTCTTTCAACTACAATTTTAGCTCAACCAACTCAGGGGCGCTCATTCTATATGGGGCCTTAGATGCTGGTGTTTCTCCATATACCATCTCGATAGAGAAACATATCTCTCCGTGCGGGGGAAATCCAGGAACCTCTACTGGAAAGACATTTGTATATTGTCGCAAGATGGAGTACCTTCAGATCAAATCAACTTCCTCATTAATTGTTTCTTTGTCAGCTCCCTCATTTTTGGAAACTTTTACTCCAAAAAACACACATCCCTTCCTGTGACTGTGTTTGGCTTGCATGGCAATGATCAACCTTATTGATATGGGATTTTTCTTGCCTTGCAATACCCTCTTCGTCCCTTTCTCATCTAAGCATTCTATTTATTTTCATAGCAATCCACCCTAGTTCAGTGCACATACATCCAATCCATGCCAAAAAATATTCCATACCCAACCAATGGAAGCACATTCAAGTGAGTTGTTTTGGTCATGCCACTGAGTTCCAATGCACATGAATTCACCCATTGGTTGATCCTTCTCCTTGTCCCTGTTTCCAATTGAACCAACCATGGTTCTTGGTGTGGTTCCCTATCCAATTTGTAATGTTAGATAAGATCTAGGATGACATAGCTATAATTGTACCCCACATCAATCAAAATAGAAAAAAACTTTCTCTTGTAGCTTACCTTCCATCTTAATGATGGATGCCTAGTAATATGCTTGGTGTTTTTCCAATGCTGTGTAAACCCTTGGCATAGTTCGGGCTATTTCTCCCACCATGATTGCATATTTAGCACTGTATATTTTGGGTCAACCTCTTGTTGATGAGGAAAATACATTCTCTAGTGGTTCCCACAATAGGTCCAACACTTGAGTGGTTCTCGACCTTCGATTTTGGTTTTTTTTTACGTCGGTTGCTGCACATTCCCCTTAACGACATTGTTGGCCTTCTGCTGAGACTATCTTGTTTGAGTTGGGTGTTTCATCTCTTTTCCTTCTGGGTTATTCCTGGACCAAATCACATTTTAAGTGGCAGTGCTTTTGGCTACCCAGTTACTCTTAGTCTCAGACCTATGCCTTGCTTTCTCATAACAATTCTATAGCTTCTTAAATGCATCCTTCATATTCTGGGGTTCCAACAATTCAATATGTCTTTTAATACCATAGAAAACCCACTGAAGAACCTCTAAATTTTGACATTCTCTTCCTTGAGATATGGGACATATCTCAATAGCCCCACAAATTTGGTGACATATTCATCACTAGTCATCTATCCCATTATGAGTTCATAAAATTACTTTTCCTTATTGACGTAGTAATGTTCAGACATGTATTGTTCCTTGAAAATATTCTCAAACTATTCCCATGTCAACTCCTTCTTAGTGATGGCTCTAGTATTCTTCAGGTCATCCCACCAAATATTCACTTTTCATTTTAAACTGTAAGAGGAAAATTTGGCTTTCATATTCTCAGAGTAGTCATGTATTCTAAAGAACTTCTTCATCCCTAGCATCCATGATTTTGTGTCATATGCCTTCTTAACATCCCATCGAATGTGGGAGGCTTTTGCTTTTTAAATTATTTAGGTACAGGCTCCCTTTCCTCGATATCTGAGTGCCGATGGCGGCAAGAGTGATGATGTCTCCAGGTGGCAGAACTAGATGGTATGCTCAGGTAAGGAACCTATGTTCCAGCCCTTCCTCTTGGATTACTCAAAATTTCTCCCCTTGGGACAATGTCCTCACTCCTTTTCCTGGGCCTCTTTCGAGATCTGCTCCCATATGATCCATTAATGGTATTTTATTCTAAATCTAGAGGGCTTATCCTATCGATATGATTTTTCCTCATTTCATACTGCCTTTTCTTTTGCCAGTGTGAGATACTTTGGAGGATGACTGAATTAATCTCAACCTTCCTCTCTTAGGTTCTTACCAACCTCTCATTAGCGGAATTAAAGCTTCTCACTTCATCTTGAAGGATTCTTAGAGTGTCTACCCAATCCGGGGATTGATTCCCTCCCTCTTTCCCAACTGATCTCTCTTCACCATTGGTTCCGACTCCATAACTCCCATGTTGGGACTAATCAGAACTATATTCAACCATTCTAGTTCTAATCACTATATATTTTCTATATTATACTGGTCGTCACATGATTTAAATCACACACAATGTTAGAAATTTTAATACAACATGTTAAACATAAATCAAGATCATGAGTTTTCTTTCTCAAAGTATCATGGGGTTCTTGTGATAAGAAAACAACCTTGTTAATGAACAAGTGATGGGTCCCATTAATAGGTATATTTTGAGGCCCATTTTGCTATCATCTAGCCCTTAAAACTCTCATTTTTTCACATTAATTTTCATTTTTAACCATAATATGATTATTAGGAAGACTAAAGGGTTTTTTTCATACTTCATGGCCTAATGTGATTAATATGCAAGAAAAATAAGCATTTTTGGAGATATTTACTATGTACAGGATGGCTGGGGACATCTAGAGAGAATATAGGGGGGCTTATCCACTACATTAACTCTCCAACTTAGCCTTAGATATATTTCTCACCAAAAACTTGAATTCACTAGCAGTCGAGGAACTCAAGTGCATGTGAAGATCCAAGGGAACTAGATCCACCAATTTCGAGATTTTGGAGGGAAGAAATCCTCCTTTCAAGGGAGCTTCCCTTAGCTACTTTTTGTATAAATAAACAAGCCTAAAGGCTCATTAGGATTTGAAATTTTGTTGGATATAGGAGTAGCTACTGAGAGCCTAGTGCTTGATAATTTTATTTTCATATTTCATATGATGTATGTGACTCTCATTTTCTATCAATGAAAAGTTTATTTTTGGTTTGCCTCTGAGTTAACTTTGGAGGGCTGAAACCCTTGGGTTTGGGCCCAATCCAGAGGCTTTAGTCCCTCTCCTATATTATTTCCTTGTTATTTTTCAATTCATCGCATTTATTTCCTTGTTTAAGTAGAAATTATATTACAAAAATTTTAGTTACAGATTTGACCACTACCTCTCTTGTGGGAAGTGTGGCTGGAAGATCTACAATAATAAGCCAAAAACAAGTGTTTATGATTTCTTAGATTTTTTTAAAGTTTTGGATTGAAACTCTTCCACATGATTGGTTTCTGCAACTTAGAATTTAGTAGCATTGATTTGAAAATTAGAGTAGGTATATGTTAGAGTAGATCTTAAGGAAATAAAATTCAACTCATCCTTTCCACTTTGATTCATTTTACTGCAATATTGATCATTTAATGCATGTACTTGATTAGTATGCATGGATTCTTTTTGACTTGTAGGGGTTGACACATTAATCCATATCCACGTAGGCCATTCCACCTTCCTCCTAGACACCTCATACTACTTTCAAACCCTACCATCGAGATCACCCGTACAAGGCCAATGAAGGGCATCATGGGCATGAATTTGTGTGCAAGATAGGCCTCTGAGGGGTACTAGGCTTGGAAAAAGTGTTCCCACACCCTTCATTCACCTCTATCCACCTTACTCTGCCTTTAAGACACCATCCTTTCCCTCAGAAAGCTTTCAAACCCACTCCTGTAACAAAACAGGGCCTTCTGTAGCACCTCCTATAGCAGTCCTGAAGCACTGCTTAAATCCCACCATATTTTATCTAAACTTGACTCTTGAATTTTAAAGTTGAATAATGTCCCACAGGTTTTAATTTCATGATTAAGGAGCATCCCAAGACCACTTCAACCCCAACTTTTCCCTGCTGCAAACACAAAAAAACAAGTATAATTAGAATTTGTATTTTTGAATTCCATAGTTGTGTTGAAGATTGAATTCCTCATTTTCAATAAAGTTGCAATTAGATAACTTATTCATGCAAGTATATTATTGATTTGATTAGCGTGCAAGTAGGGTGGCATGGTTTATTTCTACAAATAGACTTGTTTATTCCTTTCATGCAATTACAATTAGCCTTTACAATTAATGAATGGAATTTTCATTTTTGGAGTTAGAATAATGTTCATTTCCTTGCAATAGTGATATGCTTTCATAAGAAATTATATTTTTAGTTAGATGGAGTGATCTATGAATACCTTGATCTGATCTAATGATTGAGGGTGACATGAGTATAACATAACCTATTATGCATATAGCACTGCCACCTCTATGTTTGTACAAACCCCAGGTTGATAATTTAATTTGAAAGTCTTGGAAGTTGCAACATCCTTAATGCAATACCATGGCTCATCACTTTTTGGCATCATTTTCGGGGATGTGTTAAAGTAGGTGTTATTTCTTCTTAGGAGTTATTTTTTTTTTTAATCTCTGATTTGAAAGCTTAGAAAAAAAAAGAGCTATTTCTTTCATGCCTTGTAGGAGTATTGATAGTCAGGGGAAATTCTTACCACAAAGCCTCACCCCTTCAACCAGTCAACCTTCATTATTTTTTGGATATTTTGAACTTCCATCCCTAACTACGGGTGATTTAGAAGACCCTTTAAGAGAGCAACCTGAATTTTTTGAAGAACCCATAGGGGAAGAAGAACCTATCTCACCAACTCAAACCATGGATGAAAACAGACAAAACGATATTTTACCTATTATAGAAACCAATGGGGAGGCCAGAATGAATAACATAAGCCCCATTTCCCTTCCACATTTCCATGGCCTAACCTTTGAGGTTCCTGACACCTTCATGTTTGAATTTGTTGTTGTCTATAGGACCTATGGGTATGCCTTTGATGAAAAAAATATGAATTTGTTTCCATCTACCCTGAAATATGAAACCATGTGCTAGGTTATATTTTTACCTGTAGGAAACATCACTACTTGAGCCCAAATGCAACAAGCCTTCAATGAAAAGTACAAGGATTATTGTAGGTCCAAATAAAGAAAGGAGGAAATATTTAGGATGCACCTAGGACAAGATGAATCCTTAGAGAACTATGAGGAAATATTTCAACTCAATTATAGGAGGTCAAATTGTACCCTTGACCCTGAGTCACTCAGGCTAGTTCTTCTCAAAGGGATTGGAGAGGATGTAATGGAAACCCTCAACATATTTTTTGGAGAAGACATCTACCAATTTTATTACGATGACATCAAACTAGTATTTAGTAATCACTCTAGGGATCCTAGGAAAAAGGTTAGGTCTATCCAAGGCTTGGTTAGTTCATATCCCTATACATCATCCATCAAACAGGAGGTAGGAAGTCTTTTGGAGGATTTTAAGAGTGAAATGTTGCATACCTTTACCATATAGATGGATACTATTCAAATTAAAAGGAAGAAATAGGGAGTAGAAATAACACTAGCTATCTTCTAACCTAGATGCACTAAGGGATACCATAGGAAATAGTGCCCACTGAATTTCATAGAATTATACTTTGTCTCTAAAGAAAATCATGCAATAGACCAATGTCCCTCTCTTCCAGGTGTGGAGGTTGTATACCAAAGGGCAGAAGGTGGTTCAGAGCAATTATGCTTCATTAACCAAAGGAGGCCTCAAATCCCTCGACCATATCAATAGGGCATGCAAGGTGCAAACTATCCTCGTTAAAATCCAAATAAGAATGCACCTTTACATCCTTGTTACCCTTACACATCCATCATGGCCCACACCTCTTCCTTGGCATTATACTCCTAAATATCCTCCTCAACCTATTAACCCTGATTTCCATCCATACCCACCTCAATATTCCCAATGGTGAAACCTCTCACAAGGGTGGATGCCTCAAACAATCCAACCTCCTACTTTACTGCCTCCATCTCAACCTCAAGCACAACTCCCTCACCATACCCTAACTAAGCAACCTCAAATTCCTGCTCGACCTAATCTGAACCAAAACAATAAGCAGTCAAAAGAGGTTTATAGTGGGGAGAAATCCTATCCTGCTTATGTTGTGGAAATCCAAAAGATAAACCTTTGGTCTAGGAAGGTGCTCCAAGATAATCACCCACCTTCTCCACCTAGAGAGCTTGAAGAAGAGAAGGAAGAGAGTTCACCTCAAGCCAATGCACCTCCTTACCCTGAAAGGTTGGTCCATCATAAACAACACACCCCATAAGAGGTTAAACTTCTGGGAGAATTGAAGAACTTGTGTATCAAAATACCCCTTATCTATGCCATAAAAGATGTACCAATTTAAAATAATATTATTAAGGAAGAGATTTTAAAATTCCTGGGAGAATAATAAGAGATACCCCCACTATCAATGTTGTTGGAAAACTGTCTGACCTAATGTTTGGGATGGTAATCTCCCCAAAGTACCTTGATCTTGGTAGCTTAGTAGTGTATTTGCACATTGATGGAATTATGGTCCCTAATACCTTAATTTAACTTTGGGTTACAATCAATGTGATGACCAAGGAAACCATGCTCAAGCTCAACCTCCAAAGGGCCTTAAGGAAGACCACCATAGTACTGTAGCTCGCAGATAGATCCACAGTATCTCCTGAGGGATTTATTGAGGATGCAATGTTCTCCATGGACTCCTGGGAGTACCCCACTGATTTCCTTATCCTCTAGCTCAAAACCAAGTTTAATGGCTATCCTCTCATCCCAGGAAGACCTTGGTTGGACATTACTGATGCATACATTAGTTGTAGGGTTGGGAACATGACCATCAAGAATGGGCATTAGAGGAAATTTCAGCCTAGATGTTCCCATGAAATTTTCATGTAATTTCCATGTCATAATATATAAACCAATCAAAATCCTTTACATTTAAAAAGAGGTACATGTAAATATTTTGGAGGGAAAAGAAGAAAACTACTTTTTTTAATTGTATTTTTGGCTTATATCCTTATAGGTTTACTCAAATTTCAAGTGTTAACATTCATTGGATGCATAATTAAATTTTGTATCCAATGAGTACCCATTATTCCTACTTTTGAGAAGATCCACATTGATAAAAATTGAAGATACATTAAAATTTTTTATTGAACACACTTATTTAATGTATCTTCAATTTTTATAAATATGGGTCTTCTCAAAAGTATGCATAATGGATACTCATTGGATAAAGAATTTAATTTCGCATACAATAGTGTCTAAACTTGAAATTTTAATAAACCTATAAGGAGATAATCCAAAAATACAATTAAAAAAAAGTAGTTTTCTTCTTTTCCCTCCAAAATTCATAACTCTTATTTTATTATTTTTCCTTAGGAGGCCACTTTTAGGCTGAAATTTCCTTTAATGCATCTATCAAAATAACTTTTGTTGTATCCTCCTTCTCAACCTTCTATTGAGCATGACTTGCCCATGTGCTTAGATGATGAGGAAGAGGAAGAATTTTAACAGACATCCCTCTACCCAGTCTGCACAGTGGACACTATTATGGGGGGACGGGGGTGGGGGGCAGCTTGATGAAGATGACCTTATCAACCATATATATCACAATTAGCCTCCCACTTCGATGCCAGTTGATGAACTAATAAAGGAACCCGAGAGTATTCCTTGGATTGATTTATTCTCTGCCTACTCTGGCCTAGAAAATTTCAAGGTTATAGAGATTATCCCATCCAAAACTCTAAATATCAACCCATCTCTCTCAACTGAGCAAGAAGAAAAATTATGAAGTGTATTGAGGCAGCACTTGGATCATTTTTCTTGGGATTATACGGAGATGAAGGGTGTGAATCCCTATGTCTGTACGCATCATATCTACATCAAATAGGGATGCAAGCCTATGCACCAACCCTAGAGAAGGATGAACCCAACTCTTAATTACATTGTAAAAGAGGAATTATAGAAGATACTGGATGCAGGGTTCATATACCCCATTTCAGGTAGTGAGTGGTTGTCCCATCTCGTTTTATTCCCCAAGAAATATTGGAAGTGGAGGATTTGTGTTGATTACTGAGAGCTTAACAAGGCTACAAAGGACCACTTCCCTTTTCCATTCATTGACCAAGTCCTAGATGGCCTTGCAATGAAGATATTCTTCTCCTTCCTAGATGGATTTAGTGGGTACAACCAAATACAGATCAACCCTTAAGACTAAGATAAGACCACATTCACATGTCCTTGGGGTACCTTTTCCTATAGGGTCCTTCCATTTGGTTTGTGAAATGCCCCTGCTACCTTTCAGAGGGTAGTTCTAAGTATATTTGTTGACCTTGTTCATAACACTGTTGAGATATACATGGATGAATTCACTCCTTATGGATGTGACTTCCAAGAAGCTATTCTTAATATGTGAAAAGTCTTAATTAGATGCATTGAAATGAATATTTCATTGAGTCCTGAGAAATGTGAATTTTTGAAAAATGCAAGGATTGTCATTGGCCATTCCACATCCAAGGAAGGGATACAGGTTGACCCCAACAAAATTTCCATCATTAAAAGGGTTGTTATCCCTCAAAATCAAATATATTTTAGAATATTCCTTGGATTTTTTAGGTATTATAGAAGGTTCATTAAAGACTTCAGTAAATTGAATTTACCCTTGTTTGGACTATTGGCTAAAGATTCAGAATTTTGTTGGACAAGAAATTGTTAATAGGCCTTCGAAGAGATAAAAGAAAAGTTGACCACTGCACCCATCCTTAGAGGTCCCAACTGGGCATTACCTTTCCATATACGCATAGATGCCTCATATAAAGTTGTAGGGGTAGCATTAGGACAAGTGGAAGATAAATTGCCTTATGTTATCTATTTCATCAGTAAGAACCTTTCTAAAGCTAAGCTAAATTATACAATCATTGAAAAATAACTCCTAGTTGTGGTACACTCTTTGAAATTTTTAAGGAATTACATCAGTGGTTATTAGAATTTTTTCCACACTGATTATGCATCCATTAAATATTTAGTTAATAAACTTGATTTCAATTTTAGGATAATTAGATGGTTTTTATTATTGCAGCAATTTGATTTGACTATTGTTGACAAACTAGCAAATGAAAATGTGGTTGCAGATTTCTTGTCAAGATTAACCTTGCCCGCAGAGAAGGAAGAACTCATAGATGATAAACTCCCAGATGAACACCTCTTTTCCATATCAGTGCTTTCTCCTTGTTTTGTTGATGTATCCAACTACTTGGTTGCTAGGAGGCTCCCTCCTAATCTATCATCCAAGGAGAAAAACAAGATTGTTAGGAAAAATGCCCCATTCTCTTGGATTGGGGGAAATATTTTCAATTTGGGGACAGATCATATCTTGAGTAGATGTGTGATGGAATAGGATGTATTTGACATCCTCTCATAATGTCGTGATGGACCTTGTGGAGGCCATTTTGCTGCTAAGAGAACAACCTTCAAGCTTCTACAACCAAGTTACAATTAGTCCACTCCACATCAAGATGCAAGAAGATACACATTAGGGGAATTTTGAGGTCTAAAATGGGCCTCCTAAGAAAAATTTACAACCAAAATAAACTTTATAAGAACCAATAGGATTCAAGATGATGATGTCAACCATGGGGGATGATTCACCATTTTTGGAGTAAAAAAGTAAAAATATTAAAAAATAATAAAATAACAAAACTACTTTTTCAACTTATCTCCCTAAGGTTTTACTAAAATTTCAAGCAGGGGTACTCGTTGGATGCAAAATTTAATGCATCATCCAAGGAGTACCCATGTTGCATACTTTAGATGGACCCTACTACATGAAAAAAGTTATTGCAATCACTTTTTTCATGTATTTGTCATTTTTCGTGTAGCAGGGTCCATTGAAATTATGAAACATGGGTACTCCTTGGATGATGAATCAACTTATGAATTCAACGAGTGTTTCCGCTTGAAATTTGAGTAAACCCATAAGTAGATAAGTTGAAAATACTAGTTGAAAAAATAGTTTTTTCTTTTTTCCCACTACAAGGAAAATACCCTCTAGCGGAGGTTATAAAGGAGTTTTTAGTGTTATAAAATTGGCCAAAATTGTCAAAAAAATATTTTCTACAATATCCATTTTTGGTAATGGAGGTTTTGATGGTGCTACTAACGGAACTTCAACACAACTAAAAAAAATTGGGCGACCGAAGGTTTTTGCGGATGTTTTTCTTATCGTTGTGCGCTTCATGTGTGAATGCACCAATGTCTTTTAAACACTATGAATTGGTGCTGTAAACATACTAAGCACTGGTATGAAAATAAAATTTCTGAAGCCCCAGGGAATTTATATACGTAACGTCCCGATGCGTGTCACTAACAAATACGCACGAGGATGATAAAAGGTGCATGCACCGGTGTTATTCAGATTATAGTTGTAAAGCACTGATGCATTTAATGCAAACAATACCGACGCGTTACAAATATGAATGCACTGGTGCATACACCTTCTATCTGCCTGGTGCGTATGGGTTGTGTACACGCCCTGGGCTGTTAAGGTGTATAAACGCACCGACATGTTAGAGGAAAACCATACTAGTGCATGAAATGCCTATCTTCCCGGTGCATATTTGTTGGTGACACACACCGAGCGTTCTAATTGATATTGGTATTTAGTGTGATGATCATAGGTCGTATCAACACACCGGTGCACAATATCATACACACGCACCGGTGTTCATTTTCTATTTTTTAGAAACATCGACCTGTGATAGTGCAATTATTGTGATTTTTCAAAATTCATTATTCATCAAAAGTCGACACGTATCTTATAGCAATATTCATATCAATTAAATTTTTATTAGTGCATTTGAATGTAATGTTTGGATGAATTTGTTATGATTTCGCATCTCTTCATTATAATATTTAATCATACATATATTTAATCAGTGGTGTAACGTTTCACAACAATGATGGAGAACAAAATAGAATAAATTAAAACGTATTTTATTATATTTATATAAATGAATAAAAGACTCTTTGTCATACAAAATGGGATAGTTATTAGTAACCCTTTGTCTTTCAATTGGGACACTATGTCCATTACATTAAACAAAATGTCTGATTTCATAGAGAAATATTTCAAAAAATACAATGTCTTGCTTTGATATCCAGACATATTGATCATCATTCTTCGTTGGAACTGATGCCACTACTCGAGCTACTTCTATGACTTGGGGTATTTGGAGGAATTTTTTGTTCATTGTGTTGATTGTTTTCTTCTTCTTCAAGTTCCATATACAAACATAAAAATAAAGTGTAATGAGTGTATCTACATTGGTTAGAATAATGAGAATTGAAATATTAAATAATATACATCAATGTAAATCGAAAAAATATGTACCATAGCAAGAATTGACTCGTGAACTATACACAATCTTTCAAAACCAAATTTCATTCCTTTCAACAATTTTTTTGTTGGCGCAGTTCCATACTTTGTTTCCTGCAAGTTTTATACCCCATAAAAAATCATATATTTAATATAAAAGATTATTTTGTTCTATTAATTATAGACGGAGCTAAGTAAAATAATATAGATACTTACAAATTCCACAATTAATTTATGATATGCCAACATCTACTGACAACCCATATTTAACCCAATGTCAATCAATTCTTCTGATGGTTCTTCTTTGTATGTTGGCACCTGTTTGAAGGCATTCAATGATGATTGCTGTAAAACAACTTAAAATATACAGAAATGAAATCTAGTTATGTTGTTATAAGGAAGTAACAGTTACTCACAAACTTAGATATCAACCCTTTTCTTCCTTGTCATCTTGTTTTATGTGTTGAATGGGTTCCATTTTATTTTCTTTTCTACAAGAAAATACTTGAAAATTAATATTTAATACTAAATTATTATTTATTATACCTAATCGAAAAATTCAATGATTACATATCACACTTGAATCATGTTGTTGTTGAGATGGCTCCTCGTGCGATTCAATTATGCCCATTTCTTTGATCATCTCCTTGTACACCTTTTTGGACATTCCTACTAGTATATTTCTGATATTAGCTCGTTCATCCTTTGAGATTTTCTAAAAATTCTTGAAAAAGTAACATGACAATAAACTATTTAATTTTTATATTGATATATGAAAACTAAATATAAAAAAATGATATGTATAAATGATTGCTTTGCAGTAATATACACATATAATTCTAGAAAAATATTTGAAGGAATATTACTTTTTCAATGCTTCTTTTTTGTTGTTGTATGTTTTTTCTATTAAAAGTCTCACATGTCTCATTGACCAATTCTTTGGAAACTCTTCCTGTAGTTTAAATAAAATTTGGTTCTTGGAATCATTGGATTGATTTTTGTATTGTATGTGGAAATAACTTCCATACATTCATTCCACTAGATCCCTCAAAGTTTTGTAAAAAAATTTCCCCCTTTCGTTAACCTCCAACACCACTCCAGATGAGCTAAGGAGCAATTCATTTTCATTTGCATGTTTTGTTTTTTTCTTTTCTTAGAACAACATTAATTTCCTTCATTGTTGGTCCCTGTAGAAAATTAAACATATATGAATTAATATAATTTTTGAAACATGTTATCTAATATTTTTAAGTTTATTATTGATGAAAATTCAAAAAGTAAACCCATATTGGATCGATAGTAATTTTTCATTCACCTAATTCATCATTCTGAAATTTTTCCATAAAGCTTTTACGCTCTTCTGGTCTTAAATCAAAAAGAATTTTATCGAGCTTCGTCACTTTGTGCCTCTGCGTGACACACACCAAACAATACATATTAGTTAAACTTACATATAGTTCAAAAACAATAATTTTTGTAAATAATTTACAAAGAACTTACCTTTTTTGCTTTTCTAGATGTGCTATCAGTATTTTTGTTACTTGAACTCTTGTCAACCATTTTTTTATCAATATAAAACTTGTACCATTCATTATTATATTTTATAAATAAATCACATACTTTTCAGGTTAAAAAATAATAAATCAAGAAAACGGTGCGTCTATCTAAATTAAGCGCCAAGTGCGTTTATATTTTTAACCACACCAGTGCGACTTTCGCCACTTAAGCACCAACAACGGGAAAACAAATTAAACGATAATGGTGTGATATCTTATTATAAACGCACTGCCACTACAATAGCAACATTTTATGGTGTTCTTTGTCAATGGGAGACCCAATGCATTATATTAATATGAGAGCACCGATTAACATAAACATAAATGAATGGAAAATTGTTTTTTCAAACAGTGTTTTTGTCAATACGCAACCGGTGCGTTATACTAAAAACACGCACCAGTGCATGATACTAAATAGGGTGTATCGATTAACAAAAGATGTTTTAAAAAAAATCGTGCTAGGGCCGATAGGGATTGGGATCCGACTCTACAAGTGGTCCCGCGGGTTAGATGTCAAACACCTATATATATAGTAGTACAAACCCTAGAAATAGAAATTAAAATCCCTAATTGTGAATTTTTGCAGTCACATAAACAAGAAGAAGCAAGGGTTTAACGTAAGAATGGTTTTTTTTTCTTTATTTCTATGAATTTTAATTAAATCTAAATAGGAATAGAGATTGTAAATGCTTTTTTTAGTAAAATTCACAGTAAAATTTAAATTTTTTACTATGCATGTATTAAATCTAACATAAAATATAAAAAAACAATTATTATAGTAAAATTTAACATTTTTACTATACTACAGGGTTTTTGTGTGAATCACCAGATGTTTCAAATTCTGATTCTCTGAATAGTGTTGTTGTTCGAAATTATTTTGCTGCTCCACAGTGCTCTCTTGCTCCAGGTATGTCTCTTGTGCAAATCCCTCCCTGAAATTTTTTGCAAAAATAATGAAATAATGAATAGATTTTACTATTTAAAGAACTTTCTATGAAATTATATTTCCGAAAATCATTTTCCGCTCATTTTTCAGTTTACCACTTTTTTTTTTCACTTCAAAAAAAAAGTTGCACTTTTTTTCCTGATATTCGGTGCGTTTTTTAACTAACCGCACCGGTGTGTCTGTTAATAAAACCACAATAGCGTGGTTAACAATACATTAGCACCGATAAAAATAACTCTTTTTTTAAGGCACTGAAATTACTTTTAGGTATGTACACCAAAATTTATTGTTGATTTTGCTCAAATGCAGGGAAAATATCTCATAATTATATCAAATGGACAATTCTTCAAAATCTAGCTCGAAGTCCATTGCAAAGTTTTCCCTATCCATATCCAAACGTAATTACTTTAGATTTTATTTATATTTTCAATATCTAATTGAATTAGTTAATTTTATCCATGTCAATCAGCTGAATAAAATTAATGTATACAAATTTGCAGGTTCATGCAGATTCAGAATCGAGTTCAGATGCAAAAAATATTATAACAGTTCCAAAATGTCAGAAACTCTTATCAGACGCAGCGTACCGCAAGGTGCAGTTGGTAGATGAAAATGGACAGCCGCTTCACCCTGCCAATTGTAACATGCCATGTTCTAGCCACAACCCTGGGACAATGATGGTAATAATTTTTTGGTATAATGTAATTATATCAATTTCAAACCAATTAATCATGCATTGATGTGCTTACTAATTGATATCGTTGATATTGTACTAATTATGTTCGAAAGTATTTTTTGAAATGATTAGGATTCTAGTGATGATGAGTGACCTACATATCATCTTTTGTTTCACCCTGCGAAAATGTCAAATTGAGAGAAGGTTGAATTAAGAGAAAAACTTGGAGAGGAATGATACCAATAATGGTCTAACCAACCACCTATTCAATTCCCACTACGAACAGATTCACCAATTAGGAATGACTACAAAAATAGTATTTTTTCACAAGCTGGCAATGGAGGCAATAGGATATAGGTTGGTATGAATGATTACTTAAGGGATACAACTGCCATGGAGAAAATGTTGTTAGATGCATTCCAGAATGATGATCAACTAGGGGATCATGCTAATATCGCTGATACCTTTTTCGAAAGCCTTAAATTCGCTTCCACCACCCCTCTCTTTGGACCCGGCGATTAGTTAAAGTCTACCCAGTTGGGGACAATGATGTTACTGTACAACTTGATAGCAAAGTTTGGCTTGTAGAATGCATGTTTCTAGGAAATATTTAGGTAATTTACCATCAAGTCACTTATATTTTGAGAAATATTGTCACAAAATCTACATTACAAATGTTCAATTTTATGACTGCTAATAATTATTGGCATTGTACATTTAATATTTTCCACAAAATATAGGTTATTCAAAGAGAAGGTACTTCCGAGCGATAATGTCTTGCCTGGTAGCTATGAAGAGGCAAAGAAATTGTTGAAAATGTTGGGTGTTGAGTACATATCATATCATGCATGTCCAAATGATTGTATTCTATATAGAGGATAATATGCAGACAAAGAGATATGTTCGAAATTTAGCCATAACAGGTATGATAATTCAAAAAAGAAGGGTAAATCATGTGGTCCTCCTTTTAAGATATTGAGGCACATACCTATAATCCCAAGGATTCAAAGGCTCTTTCGTTGCAAATAATTAGCTATGTTGCAGGGATGTCATGCCTCACATAGAAGTGAGTTGGGAGTTATGCGAATCCCAACAGATTCAACAGCCATGAAGCATATAGAGGATACATGGACCGAAAAATTCAAGGATGAAGTACGAAGTCTACAACTCATCATATCCATGGACGGCGTCAACCCATATTCCCTCCAGAACAAAAAATATTTTTTTTGGCCTGTAGTAGTGATCAATAAAAATATCCCCCCCCATGGTTTTCCATGAATAATGAACATCTTATGTTGGCTCTCATAGTCCCTGGTAGAAGACAAGTGAAGAATATGGATGTCTACTTACAACCACTGGTAGATGAATTGAAGGAATTAATGGGAATCATGTAAAAACATGATACAAATGGGCCAATATATAAGGTGTGCAATATATAAGTCCATAATGAGAGGTGTAATTACTGTGAATAGTGTAAAAACATGATAACAATGGGCCAATTCTCCGGACTAGTTGAATTGTTAACTGCTAGAGCTACCAATGTTCTGGTTTTTGTGGAGGATATAGAAGTCCTTCTGAATAGGGGTTCTACAAGATCTGGGTTACTGTAGTCGGGTGATAGTCCTCATACAAACACGCTGAGGTAGGTCAATATTTCTGTTGATGTCTATCCTTCTTCTTAAATTATGACATCATTTCCTTAAACAATAGAGTAAGAGTTAAGTATAAGAGTTCTGGTTGTAGTTCCTAAGGTAGATCCTTTCCTAGCCAGTTTGTGGATAAATGCATATGATTTATCAAGGCCCATTGCAATAGAGAGGGGTTTTATGTTTTATGGCATATGTGCTTACATGACACATGATTATCCAGGCTTAGGATTTTTCTTTAGTAAATTACATGTTTATTGATTTTTTTATACACGTAACAATATTCTTTCGCATATTAATTTAATTCGTTGTAATTGTTTTGATATTCATGATAATATTTAACGTGCCATGCATATTCTATACAATAATTTTGTAGGTCTTGTAACAAAAGGGTATTATGGATGTAAATTTTGTGGACCTTCTCTGAAAGCTAGATGGTCCAACTACCTACGAAATCCAGTGTATGACTGCTCCAGGGTATTACTCCCAGAAGATCACCCTTATAGAAGAGAAACATCCACTTTCCATGGTAAATGCGAGAGAACCCAAAGGCCTGCAATAATGACACCAACTGAATGGCTTAGAGAATATGAGAGAGAGAAGGATAAGAAGTTCATAGAAATGTTTGATTCAAATGTGAAGTCTATGTTCGATGATCCAAAATTCTTCGACACCTATGTTGAGAAATTTCCCATTGGGATGAAAAGGAAATATGTATTTTATAACCTCCCATATTGGGAGCATCATAAGATTACCCACTTACTAGGTCCCATGCCTATATTTAAAAATGTTTCATCTTCTTTATGGAGGCACATATCATCGAAAAAAAGTGACACATTGGATGTTAGGATAGATCTTATTACTTCAAAAACTAAAAAGAAATATTGGCCAAGACAATTAGAAAGTACGGGAGAGGCTGGTCCCTCTAATTGGTATTTCAAATAAGGTTATGTCCTATGGATTTAAAAAAATATGATATTTATTTGGCAAAGGAATTTAAATAGGTGTGAGGGTGAAATCTCCATATGGGTCTTCACTACAATGATGCTTCACCATGGAAGACCATTTGTCGAGGTTGAAATCGCATGACCATTTGAATCTTCTAAGAGTATGTATAATGTCAAAATCACGATTTTATTATTTTTTATATGAATAATTTTTATCCCATGGGATCATAAAACATAACTAATTTTGTATGCATGTGTTTATAAATTTGTAGTGTCATTATCCTTTATTCGTGCGTGGGTGTGTGAAACATGACTTCCCCCATGACCTAGAACATTCCATATCTAAATTATCTGCATTTGTATGTTGGGTCACGTCAAAGGAGATTCATGTGGCTATCATTCCATGGTGGAATCAAGAGATAGTTGAGATTGTTTGTATGCTTGAGAAGGAACTGCCAACGAGTTTCATGGACTTGCAGGTTCATCTTCTAATCTACCTAGTAGATGAGTTTGAATTAGTTGGGGTGGTTTCTTGTCGTTGGATGTTCTTCTTAGAGAGGTACATAAAGAAATTGAAAGGTTTTGTTCGACAAAGGGAAAAACCCGAGGGGTCTATGGCAGAGGGGTACATATCATCTGAGCCTTTCTATTATGCTAGTGAGTACATAAAGCAGATCGACAACACACCAGGTGTGGTGATTTGGGATGATGAAAGGGATGAAGACAAAAGGGAAGGGAAGCTTCTCCAAACTACTGGAAAAAGGTGCTTGATAAAGAGTAAGCAACTTATAATTTGTCAAATTTACACAAAGTAAATATTCACATTGAACTTCGATATAATGTATATTTTGATCACATATGTACTATATGTCGGTTTGATTTCATCAGCGAATGTAGAAATTGAAGCAATCAATAAATTCATTCTTTACAATTCTGAAGTGACACAACCATGGGTCGCATTGTACGAACAAAAGAGGATGAAATGGGATAGTGACAGGAAAGAATTCAGACAGTTGAATGGTAGAAGTGTGCCTTATAATGATTATTTAAAATAAAATATGCCAATTATATGCCCCAATAGTTAGGTTGCTAACCAAGTCAGAGAGAAATACGGTGCAACCGGTCATTACCCGTGTGCTGAATAGGATGCGCTAAACGTAGGGATTGGGTGCAACAACTTGGTAATAATATATTTATGTACATTTTAAACTTAATAATGCACCTTTGAAATGTAACATCTATATTTTATATTTTAACAGTTCGGTTATTAGACACATGACACTATGATTTTTTAATTTTTTATAGGTGCATTTGTTCATCTATGTGGGCACATGGACACCATTTTTGCACGGAAAATGTTGATGATGGACAAAAGACACAAAATTTTGGAGTGGAAGTCGAGTTCTATCAATCTATTTGAGCTAGCCACCGTGATGAAAACCTACTACGAGGGGCGTTAGGTTACATCAGAAAGATACAAGATATCTTTGAAGTGGACTGCTCTTCTTTCCAATGTGTTACTTTTAGGTGCAAGTGGTGGGACACCTTTGATCAGAATAATGTAAAGGAAGATCTCGATAGTAGGCTGATATGTATCAACTCTAGAAAGATGTGGGATGAAGCTAAGGAGCCTTATGTTTTCCCCAAATACTGTAACTAAGTGTTTTTTACCCTGATGTGTTGGATAGGGATTGGTGGTTCGTTTTGAGACATGAACCTAGATCAAAATATATTTTTGAGAACAATAGTGTTATCATGCCAAGCGAGCTGGAAGATAATGAGGGTGATGAGAACAAAGAGTGATATGATACATGTGTTATTTCATCATTTATACTATTTAAGATGGGTTTTTATAAAGAAGAGGACTTAACCTTATAACTAAGACTCTTTTTTTCCAAACATTATAATATGTATTTTGAATTAATTGGTTTGCATTGTGTTAATGTTAAAATCATTTCATTTGATAATTTGCAATTACGTTGATCTCGAAAGCAATGAATTGTATCAAGTTCTTGATTGCTAAAATGGTTTTTCACTATATATATATATATATATATATATATATATATATATATATATATATGATATCTTCATAATTTAAAAAATGTATCAATGTAAACCGTTATTATTGGTATGTAAGATCATAATAAAATAATGATAGTTCTAAACATGAATTTATTTGCATTATTTTCTAGACTTTATTTTGTTACACAAATTCATATTATTCTAGATTTATTATTTTACAATTATTTACATACAAATTTACAAATTTACAATTATGGTAATTTAACAATATGTACGGTATAAATTTTACAATTTTACGATGATTCAATTTTATAGTAGTTATGGTTCAAATTTGACAATTAATTTACAATTTTACAAATTTACAAATTTTACAATTTTAATAAAATTGAATCATGACATTATATATAATTACAATTACAATTTTACAATTTCACAATATAATTACAATTATAGTTACAATTTTACAATTTTAAATAAAATTACAATTACAATTACAATTACAATTTTACATACAATTACAATTACAATTAACAATTTCACAATATAATTACAATTAGAATCAATTTTTTTTGTTTGTTGGTAAATTATAATAATTCTATTAAAAAGCGTATGGTACATAGAGAGTTACAAGCAAGAGAAGTTGGGAACCAGAAATGGTGAACCATCAACCTCGGTCCCATGATTATCCAAGAGAGAAGCAAAGATATCCCAGAATATGAACATGGGAGCTGAAAGATACAATCACGAGTCTATCTAGAAGGAGTGGATTTCTTAGTACGACATTTATTTCCCTTATTTTTTGATGCTCTTGCCCATCCATCCCGAGGCGGATGAGCTAGAACCACTTGAGGATTTTTGGTGACTAAAGGAGATGGCTCCTTATCTAAGTTTGAGGAGGAGGTGTCATGAGGTCGCTTTTGAGCACTCGTAGGACTGTTGGGCTCACCAGGGTCTGCTGGGGTCATGTCCGTCTCCTTCTTGGGCTCTTCCTCATCTGCTACAATCTCTTCCTCATACGAGCTAAAGGAGTTGATGTCATCCATGGGTGGCAGACCACAAGGTTTCTAGCTTTTGGATTTTTATTTCTGGTTGCTCTTTTTCTTTTAGGTTGGGAAAGAGGGGTAAGAGTTCTGAAGATGCCCTGTTTGATGATAGTGATGGCATCGAAAAGTTGTGTTCTCATAATCCAGGGTCTGAGTTCAATGGAAGTCTCCCACTTTGAGAATGATTTGGTCAGGCAGGCCTTTGCTTATGTCTATTTTAGCAAATATTATGCCATAGGTATATATCCCTGATTCCCCCCCTAGAGGTATCAGTTACTAGGAAGCTTCCAAGTATGTTTCTGATTCCTTGAAATATTGAAAAGTGCCAAAGATGAGCAGGTAAGTTAGGGAGTTTGACCCAAATAGGGAGCTTGGTGATGATGACCATGGAGGGATCAAAATCTGGGAACCATGGTGTGAGGAATAGCCCTGCTTAAACTAGGGTCCCTCTGTTAATACTTTTTGATAGTCCTCACTGAAAGCGAACAAGACTACGAAGAAACCATTTGAGCAGAAAAATACCTTGCTGTTATTGGTCCGGGTTGAGTGGATCCATTGAAATGGAAAATGATGGAATTTTCTGCCATTAGTTGAGACTGGTTGTCTATAGATGGGTGGGAGATTTGAATAGCTGGAATATCCTCCGATTTGTCCACTAAGAAGGGCTTGGGAGCCTCAGGGGGCTGCGCAGATTTCTTAAGGTGCTGAGCATGGAATGCGTCCTTATAGGAGAATGCTTGTGAAGAGGAAGGTTGCCCGGATGCTCCTCCACGCAGTCGAAGGATTAAAACCAAAGAAGAATTTTTCCCTATGTTGTAAAAAGAGATAGGAAGAGCATTTTCAAGTTGCTTACTTCTATACAGAAATATTTGAAGGGTTGTAGGGATCCCCAGCTTATGTTCGAGGTCTTGCGCAAGGCTCTGCACTAGATCTGTAGATCTAACCCAACATAGTAGGGTTTTACCACAAAGTCTAGAAATCTGGATCTGGAAGGGGAGAGGACTGTCTGGGCCCCTGGACCCTAGGGGTACGCCCAAGAGCGAAGAATAACGCTTGACTGTAGCCGTGGAGAGTGGACAGTTGTGGTATTTGGACCTGGGGGTGTGTTTATGAGTGAAGGAGAATTGAAGAAAGGGGAGGCTTCGAAGCTATTTGCATGACAACTACAGTATTTAATGTGTTCAAGATGGGAAAGGAGCTCCCCTAATCCTCGAGCGTCCATACCTAGAAGGGCGTTTGCAGATGAAAGCCTTACGGATGTTCTGGATCTGACCCTTAGTCAAAGAGAGGTCGAGGACCGTTGTCCTAGACCTGGTTCTTGCATTGTCGTGCTTCGCCCCTGCCGAGCACTGAGGATGCTTGATGACTGATAAGGGGAGAGCATCGTAGTTGCATGTGCATGATTTTCCAGGGAGGGATGCACCTTTTCCTTTGCATAGGGGTTCGGGACACTGGCACATGGTTTTTCTGAGGGTGTTGAGGTCAAAAAATGCATCTGATCCATGCTCATTGACAGCGAGCGCAATGCCTTGTGCCTTGCAAGAGGCTGCAACTCTGTCGACGCTTATGTGAGAGGTGCAATTTTTGGTTCCAACTCTAGCGTTATTTTCTTTTTCAGCTTCATGGTGGCTTACAATGCTTGATATACAGCCTGGCGGGAGTGGAGAGTGAGGCGAGCCTGGTATCTGGCCTCCTTGAGCCACAGGGCCGAGCAAGAGCGAGTCAGCTACGACTGTGGGGATAGTAGTGTCTCCAAGAACCCTAGCCATTTCACTCTGGAAATATCTCAAACTATTGGTTTTTAATCTATGAAATCAAGTGTTATTTCCACAATTACAATTACAATTCTACAATTTTACATACAGTTACAATTACAATTACAATTACAATTTTACATACAACTATAACTAAAATTACAATTACAATTACAATTACAATTTTACAATTTTACAGTTACCAATACATAATATTTAATAAATATCATGATTCAATATTACAAATAAACATCATGAAAATGATAACCATATTACAAACATCATATTCTAAAATACACATTCAAATTCGCTAACATCATCTAATCATCGTGATCATGATCATCTAACAAAACACAAGAATTGTATAACATTATCACAAAACAAACATAAAATATACATCCCATGTCAAATAGTTGCTATAACATACACATCTATCTGCAAGCACATTAAATGAACATATCTAACATGACCTAACAATATACACATCATGATGAACACCAACATGTAAATTAAGTACATCAACATGAACATAAAATACATTCACCATATATATATATATATATATATATATATATATATATATATATATAATGTCAAAATATAAAACTATAATAGAACTACATATAAATGTCAAATATCTGGTGGTAAATCAATACTATAACTAGTCGAGGCCTGCTCAGTCGATGGTGCATGCTCATATGGACGTGCTTGCTTAGGAGGTGCCTGCTCAAATGGAGTCTTCTCAGGAGGTGCCTGCTTAGGAGATGCTTGCTCAGGATTAGATGTTGGCTACTCATCTCCGTAAGGTGAAGGATGAGGAGGTGGAGTAATAGAATTATCACTCCCCTCATCATCATCATTCAAGCTGTTGTGTTGCACATCTCCATGGCGCCTATCTCTCCTAGCCGCCAGTAGCTTGGAATCTCTGATGATATGGTGCATAATGCACATCATATCGCATGGCATGTCCCTCTAGAGCTCTGTGAGTGTATGATATGCATGGATGTCTCTAATTGTCATAGGGAGGACTCCCTCAACAACCAGGAGTCTGCATATTCAGTCGAAAAACTCCATCCTGAATCGAATGTCCACCCTACGCCACATGCCTGTGGGTGTCTACACCCTCCACGAACTCCACCATCTCCTCGTCATCTACAGGATCATCCAATGGGGGTGGAGGTATGTCCCCAACGAACGTGCCAATATATACAAAATATATAGTACACAACAATAATTATACAATTTCATTAAAAAATTGAATAAAACAAGTTAAAGAACATGTTAGAATAAATTTTATTCTAATTAATTAAGAAAATAAAATGAAACTATATTAATTATAAAAAAAACACTAATATTACCTAATTCATCTGGTGGCTCATCCTATGTGAAGAGGATGTTGGTACACCCTTGCCAATACAACCCCGTGTAAGGACATGACACCATCACGAACCTGTAGTCATCCTCACTGGCTAGTAGCTCCAGTGCATCACTAGAAATCCTGGCTGGATACTCTGACAAGCCCCTCTTGAACATCATCTCGCCCCACATATGCATTCATACCTGTATCATCGTCCTACGAGGTTGACGGATAAAAATAGGCCTCGTCTCCGGAAACCTCTCAAAAAATAAACAAAACAACTCTATAGAAAAAGGGAAGGTCAACCTCCCACGTGCCTATGAACGACATCTATCTAAGGCTATACAAAAATTTTGAAAAAAAATGGCAGACAATCTAACAAGTCATGGCCTCTTGAATAAAGAATCAACATAAAATAAAAGAGGGAAACTAATGCATTGCCTATCACTGGTATAATGTGCAATGGTGGTCAGTAATAGTGAGAGGCACCTAACCTCCTTTCGACCAAAAGAAGCAATCCATAGCTGTCCACCATACACCTGAAAATCTGCAGGAGAAAGTATATCATCCCTAATGTATATCTTGGAGTACATCAACTGACTCCATACTACATAACTAATGGGGACATCAGGGAACTGGGGCAAATACTCCCCTCTCCTATATAGACTAGTAATAAAATATATGTCCTCCTTAGTGGGTTGGTACCACTGGTAAGGACCAACACGAAAAGCCTATCGATGGGCATCGCACCTGTAGATCAACTGTACTAATAAGCCACTATGCTCCTTCATGGATGTAGCCTCCTCATATAACTTAAGGAGGCCTACCTCCCTTAAGAGAAACTGGGTGGGTGGCATAATAGGGCGAGTGTACAAAAGTCTCTCCCTCTCGCTTGCCTCACTAACACATTTGGCCCAATTTCTGACGACCAAAATGTCACTCTTGTGACACATAGGCATCCCAAGAGTGACACTTTAAGGTGGGGCAGAACGTCGTTTCCTGTCCCATAGCAATTTCGACACTTTTAATAACTATTGGTAGAGTGACACTAATTTTGACGTTTTTTGGTAGTGTCGTAATTTTGATGTTTCCAATTCATCATCGCTCTTCTGACCTTTCCAAGATTTTGTCACTCTTTCGATGTTCCCAATTTGTCATCGCTATTCCGATTATTTGAAGCGTTCACCATAATTCTGATGTTTTTGAAATTTAGTCACTATTCCGACATTATGAAGCGTTTGTTGCTATTCTGACGTTTTAAGCTCACGTTGCAGTTCCGACGAATTGACAATTGTGTTGCAAGACCGATGTTTTAAAACGCTCATCGCAGTTCCGACAGTTTGAAACGCTCGTCGTAGTTTCAATGGTTTTAGGAGTTTGTTGGAATTCCGACAGCCAAAATGGTATATGGAAAAAAAAAATGTCGGGACCGAAGAATTCAAGCATTCAAGCGAATGCGAGGACCGAAGCATTCAAGCACTCAAACCCTGAATGGTTTATGATTATGGCATTGGAACCATGAATTTTTTACTGATTGTGGCATGGAACTTGGAAGTAATATATAATCATAGGGATCCATTGGCAAATAATTCTTCGTGCTCAGAAAATTGTGAAGTATAAGCCTTGCATATAAGCGTTCTAGATGGCGAGGAATAAACTATATAATCATTGAGGTTGCAAAAGTTGGGACAAGGAGAATCTGGAATGAAAGGACACTGATGGGTTCCATTATAAGGCTCCTCTAGGGAACTATCATTGCTATAATAATGGTATAACATAATAGAGGAGTAAGGATTGATGTAGCCAAATGCTTCTACCTATTACCAAATATTCAAGTAGAAATATTTCCTCCGCGGAGACAACACCTCAACATTAAAGGATTCCTTAGAAATACTTCCAATTATGGATATTTAGATTTCTCCCTTTTAATGAAACGTCCCTAATCCAATCATCTAAGTACCTCCTATGGTATCATTTGATGGATACTTGGCATTATCAAAGGCTCCTTGCCAAATGTATGTCACAAAGTTATTTCTTATATTTTCCAAAACATATGGTTGTTGAGGTTGATATGTTTGTGCTTGTCTCGATTTTATAATTCTACAATAACAACCTTGGGAAGCTCCAGAGAAATAAATATGAATAAGGCTCATTCTTATTTTGACTCCAGTTGTTATTTATGCATTTCAGTGGTTGACATTCTTTATGATCCAGGTATTTTCATGTCATAGAATAACAACAACCTGGTGCATATAACAAAAATCCCTTAAAATAATGGCAATCCAGTTGAATATTAAAATTTTGGCCAGCCACTCACCCAAAATGATCAAAGGTATCTCATGCCACGAGTTTCCCGTTATTGGAATCGACATGAATTTATTTTTGATTACATGGGAACCTTCCTATATGATGAATGTTTTCTTCGATTTACCTTCAAGTGTTGCAATGCCTCTAGTCATACCTTTGGCACCCATGTGTGTTGTGTTTATGGTTATCTGTGGGTTGTATAAAATATCTTCAGTTACAAATTGGTATAATATCAACTACAAGTACTGCCTTGAGCAACTAATCTTGTGAGGGAAATGTTTGATAGACCTATAAAGAAGGAAAATGAGTGTGTAGGGACCATCCAACATTTTTCTAACTATTAAAATTATATTTCTTGTATTAGGCATAACATCAGTTTCATTGTTGAAATACAACCCACATGCCATAAGTACAATACTCGTTGTTTATTACGACATAACCATCGAAATACCCTCAATCTTTAGAAATTTCAAATAGATCGAAACCATTCAAAGTAGATCTAAGAGTTTGTAATAAGAAACATGATAGGTTCCATTCAATTCTACAAGGACTTCAGGATCTATGAAAATCAAGTCAATAGGGTAAGGAAATGGTAAATTGAAGGTGAATGGTAAATAACGGTTTCCAACGGAGTTGCACATTCTTTGGTCCTCGCGTTTTTTACCAAAAAAGAGTGAGTGCAACACCTCCCACACGCATCCAAAATGGAAAACCAAGAATACAACATACATTTACTTGCTTCCCAAATATTACATTTACTTGCTGAAAAGGACAGAGTTAGAAGAGAGATGGAGCTGTAAAAGAGAAGGCATATTTATTCAGAATTTAAGAGAATTAAAGTGAGATTAAAGGAACTAGAAGTCCTTTATCTTCAGAGAAAAAGCAAGGATGCAAAAGCCTTGATGCTAGCAGAAATTAATAAGAAAAACAAGGCTGAAAATTTCAAGAATGCTTCTGAGATCAAGCCTCTAAACCTTAATCTTAAAACAGGTGAATCAGGGTAGGATCCTTTCACTCGACGTTGGACTCAATCCCAAAATTATTATGATACAAATTTGAAGGTTGTGGAAGACAACAATGATGCTAATAAAGAGGCAGATATGACCAAAGCAAAGGAAGCCATAGCAATGGAAACTGCCGAGGATGATGGAAATATTGTTGACACTAATGCTCTTGTATCATAAGATGCAAAGGTGTACTTTTTGCATGATTTTTAACTTCAAATTTTACTTGTTGGACTGCAGAAGTATGGGGGTGCTCAAGGGGCCCCTTTAGCTTTTACGACTAGAAAGTAGAAGATTGAGGCAACTTGTGGAGTGAAAGTTCCTAGCAATTATGGAAGGAGGCATAGCCTGATATTAACTGTGAATGATTACAAGCGTAGAAGAAGATTGCTATAATATATATAAGCATATAAGCATAAATATATATATAATAAATCAGGTGATGTAATATATATAAGCATGGATTTCCTATTAAGTATTAAAAAGCTTAAATCTCCAATCTATTAACCTGGTATTCCTGCAAGAGAACACATTCCATCAATCAATATCAACAAACAAAATAAAATGCCATCTATAGATAATAAAAATATTGATTTATAGTAAGGAGTTTTGAAGTAAATATAAGAAAAATCACATGAAAGTTATCCAAATTCTAAAAAAATGCTTTAAACAAACTGTAGTTGCCTACATTTTAAATAACTCTAATATCATTCAACTACACTAACCCTTTCATTATATTCTTTTAAAGTGCAACTTTCTCATTAGCAGCTAGGCATTTGGAAACCTCTCTCGGCTTCCTAATTTCCTCCATTTTCTTTTTTCTTTCAATCTGAGTATTCTATAAGTTGGAAATAAATAGTCAGTCTAGACTCTACAGTCATCTAATGCACACAGGAAATAAAGTTGCTAATTTTTCAACCTAGATCATAACATACACTGCAAATTTCTAAACTGCTAAAATGACATCTTAGTTACACTCACCATATTTTCCTCCTTTGGAATTAATTTCTGCTTCAATCTTAGTGCACTGTCCTGCTATCTCTTACTTTTTCTTTCCTCTCTAAGCCTTTCCCTCTACAATAAACATAATACAATCTATTGGAAAATGAAAAAAAAAAATTGAACGAAGACCAATATTATAATCACACCCAAAAAGAGAGGTCCATAAAGCATGTTTCGAACAAAGCATACCTTGGTCATATTTTTTGGCTGAAACTTATCTTCTCCCTGATATGACAACATATCACAACTTTGCACAAGGGGCATTGCAGCTTTCACATTTGGATTTACTCCAGATGTATCATGGAGTAAATCCATGATACATACTAACTGTCCCACTATATTATCATTTTAACTGTCCCATGAGTTTTATTTCTTGCTAAGAGAAAGTGCATTAATAAATTTTATCCTACTGTTCTAATGTGAATTGTTTCCAGACTACTTTGTCCTTTTTATTATGCATCTATCTGCAGAATTGAGAAACACTCTGTTTTAGAATGATATGCATTATTGAGAAGATCTTAGTTTGAATGTAATCATATGTATTTCTTGGGAGATACCATCTTTTAAAATAGGCTCTATTAGAAGCATCATCAATTTGCCTCACCAAGCCTCTACAGCTAAGAGCCATAATCACAAGTAGTGTCCAAAACCCATAATTAAAAAATCTATTTGAATCAATGGTTACCTGAGGGATATTACATAACATTTCCAAGTAATTTCTTAGTAAACAACTGGAAGGAGCAATAAGTATATGATAGTTGAAATGCACAGAAGACTTGTAGACTAAAAATTTTCATATACAAAACTTTGAACCATCTGGATCTAAAAGTGGACAGTATCGTACCACACCAATAACAAGTATGCTCTGATACTAAAATGATACAACAAATCATCTTTTCTCAAACCATATAAGAATATCGAACATAGACTGAGTGTTGCAGCATTTCCAAATAAAGGAGATGAAGTCACAAGCATGTAGCTATGAAGATAAGACTATAACTAAGTAATAACATAATATAATCAGATCTTCATCAATTAAAGAAGAAAATCACATGCATATAGTTAAAAACATGCAGAAGCATGAGAAAGTTTCTCATGTATAGACACACAAACATAAGACCTTAAGAATGCTGAGTATGGTATAAAATATTTCCAAACATTCCAATGGTAAGACTAATGAAGTGATGGGTTATTACTTAAAATATAAAGGAAGATTCCAGTACTTGAGACTTTAAATATAAGTTGGTAGACACAATGGGATTAAGAATGCTGAGTATGGTATAATATATTTCCAGTACTTGAGACATTGGCATACATAATGGGATTAAGAATGAAGAGTATGGTATACACTGATTTTGTATTGTTGTGATACTTATTTCATCCACTATGGGTACCTATCCCCGTCGATGTCCCTTTTTTTAACAAGTCACACCAAATTGAATAGGGCCCTATTGTGGAATGTGAAGCTAAGGAAATGTTGCAGTAGGTTAGAGGTTGGTTTCGAGCAAAGAAGTTAAAACAACCACTAGATCAAAAAGGAAAAGGAGTGAAGCCCTTGTGCCCATGCCTTTGCCCTTGTCTGTGGTGTTTCTAACTTGAAATTTCAATAGGAGATAGAACGTCGAAACCCAAAAAAAAGAAATATCTACCTACAAGGAAAGCCCTAAACTTTTCTAGAATAGGTTAAAAGTAATATCAAGCAAGCCACCTGCTATCACTTTGGTGGTCTTGCTCCACTCTTCAGGATAAGGAAAGACTAGTCTATGGGGGAATCCCTGTGTCAACCTAAGCCTAATTGTTTGATACATAGTGAAAGTGTCTTAGCTTAAAATGAAAACACTCAATCAAACCAAATCACTTTTGAAGATGCAGTCCAAATGTTGTAAAGGGAGAGAAAAATTCTTAGAATCCAAGCTCACAAAGTACTCAACATTGTTAGTCCACAATGTATTCAAATGATGGAGACACGTTGAAGTAGAAATGTGAGAAAGCTATGATGTTCTTAAGTCAAACATAAACCCAATAGTTTATTAGCCTTGTGAGATGCAAAATGCCCATATATTCAGTGAAATATGAACCAATGCTTATGAAGGGAATGTTAGTGCTTGCAACTATGCCAAATGTGAAGTATTTTTTTTTGTGAAATTTAACTATTGACCATGTACAATATGAGCTTATGCATGCTAGAAAATTTATGACAAAAAAGAGGGAAACCCCAGAGCCATCAATTATGCTAATAATTCATCATGTAAGGTGCCCAATTTAACCATGAATTCCAAACAAAATTAACTTTGGGCCTGTAAAAAATTAACTAAAAGGAAATAAGAGACTACGAGGGCCTAAGGATCTCCCCCATTAGTCCTAATTGACTATCGCTACAAGGAAGAGTGGATAAAATGTCTTTCAATGGGAATGGCTGCCATGATGATATAGAAACCTTTAGTTCAGCTAGCCATGTTAGGGCTATGACAAACTGGATATGAGGACGCTATTAGATTAGGACTATGACTGGTCTAAAATAAGATATGAACTAGTCCTGGGTCAATGAGAGAAACTGATTTACTAGCTCTAAAATGGCTAAGCCCCATTTATTTGAGGTTTTCTTCTGGAATAACACTTGATTTGTCACTGGTCCCAATATTTGCTTCTTTTTCTTACTACAGAAAGACTAAGAGATGGAGTGAGTGGAGGGATCCTAGTATTTATACCTGGAATAAGGTAGGTTAGCTACAATTATTCTGAGACATGGTTCACTTGTTTCCAATGGGAATGTGGGTGTTTCGATGAGGGGTGCTCCATCTCTGATGAGAAGACGTGTTCTATTTCATATTAGGCAGCAGGCGGGTTAGGTCAAAACCTCTGCAAAGGCCATTTTAGCTTGCTTTAGCCCCACTTTCAACCTTGATCAGGGGTTTCCACCTCAGGCTTGAAAGGCGATTGAAGTGGTCATATTTGCACATTGGATGCCCATGTAATGTCGGTTATACCTCACCTAAAGACCCTTCCAACCATATCATCCAACAAAAACATTGTTTTATTTGCTTGGCTTAGCTAGGACCGAGATAATTTGATTTTATTGCCATTTTCCCTAGAAACTCGTATATACCTCACACTGTATTCTACTTGAGTGATTCAGACATCAACCTATTTATTATACTCAGAGTTGTGACAAAACAAAAATCAATAACAAGAATACACATGAGAAAATCAGAAAAAAAAATCCAAAACCTTAAATAGTAAAAGAAACTAACATTCCTAGTAGAATTCGATCTCTGAAATTCCATCCACCTGACTGTATAGCACCTTAGAGCTCATAAAAACATGGATTTGGTCAACACACTACTCCAATGCGGCCGAAGAAATGGAAGGGTCGAGTCGTGGAAAACACATTCAGCATTCAGGTTCAGGGTGAGTCAGATTCCTTAAAGCGTCAGGCAGGGTCGAGTCGGGTTCAACCTGAGTCTGCATTCAGAATAGTGGTAACGCATTCGGAATAGTGATTAGGGCGACAAACAGTTTCTGGGTCGAGTCGGGCAGTGCAGTAAGAGCCAATGAAATTGGGAACAGGGAGGTTGGGGTGAAGGGTGAAATTTTTTTGAGGCGGGAATTCGAATTAAAATTAAAAATTAAATGTAAATATATATATATATATTATATATAGTATTAAATTAAAAATTTAATATAAATAAATAAGATATTAAGGTGTATATAAATTATTTAGTATGTAAAACTTACAACTTTCCACACACACGACCCGATCTGATCCGAACCTAACTCGAACGTGTTTCCTTGGGAACCCTCACACAGCACAACCCGACCCACCCAAACTAAGGCACAAGGGAGCAAACGACAAACGAGTCGCACGAACATGCACATTAAGGGACACGAGCGGTCAAAACTTAGCATTTTTTATACAACCTCCCTCACATGACTCGACCCGACCCAAACGCGTTTCCTTGGGCACCCTCATACGGCACAACCTGACCCGCCCAAACGAAGGCACCAAGGAGTGCCAAATGGAAAACAGGTTGTACGAATGTGCACAAGGCACACGGGAGGTCACGGCTTAGAATTTTTGATATGTCCACCCTCACATGACCTAACCCGACCTGACCTGAACGTGTTTCCTTGGGCGGCCTCACATGACACAACCCAACCCCCCCGAATGAAGGCACAAGGGAGCTAACGGAAAATGGGTCTCACGAACATGCACAAGGAACACAAATGGTCACAACTTAGCATTTTTTATACAACCACCCTCACATGACCCGACCCGTCCCGACCCGGACGCATTTCCTTGGGCGCCTGCACATGACACGACTTGAACCGACCCGACCCGAACATGTTTCCTTGGGCACCCTCACATGACCTGACCCGCCAGAACGAAGGCACAAGGGAGAAAAAGACAAATAGGTCACACGAACGTGCACAAGACATATGGGCGATCAAAAATTAGCATTTTTGATACGAGCTCCCTCACATGAACCGACCCAAATGCGTTTCCTTAGGCGCCCTCACACGGCACGACCCGACCCGACCTGAACTGAACATGCTTCCTTGGGTGCCCTCACACGACCCGACCCAACCCGACCTGCCCTGAATGCGTTTCCTTGGGTGCCCTCACACAACCCGACCCCACCCAAATGCGTTTCCTTGGGCGCCCTCACACGACCCTATGCCCCGACCTGCCTGAACGAAGGCACAAGGGAGAAAAAGGAAAACGGGTCACACGAATGTGCGTCACAAGGCACACGGGCGATCACAAATTATAATTTTTATACGGCCTCAATAACACGACACGACCCAAACACATTTCCTTAGGCATCCTCACATGGAACGACCTGATCCGCCCGAATGAAGGCACAAGGGAGAAAACAAAAAACGGGTCGCACAAACGTGCACAAGGCACACGGGCGATCACAACTTAGCATTTTTGATATGACTGCCCTCACACGACCCGACCCCACGACCTGACTGAACGCGTTTCATTGGGTTCCCTCACACGACCCGACCCCACGACCTGACTGAACGCGTTTCATTGGGTTCCCTCACACGACCCGACCTAATCTGACCCACTCGAACGCATTTCCCTTGGCACCCTCATGTGACTCGATCTGACCCGACCCGCCCGAACACTTTTTGTTGGGCGCGCTCACATGACATGACCCGACCCGACCCACCCAAACACGTTTCCTTGGGCACCCTCATACGACACGACCCGACCCGACTCACTCGAACGCGTTTCCTTGGGCGCCCTCACACGACCCGACCTAACCTATCACACCCCTATATCTTTGGTAGTCTTTCAACCATGCTATAGACAGGTGCGACACTACCGTACTTTTTCTTTTCGTAATACTCAAGTATGTAGACTACGCCTTTAGCAACACTTGTTCATTGTTATCAAATGTTCTTTCAATATGCGGAAAACATAAACATCATCATCATGTCCACATGTACGCCCATATATACAAGGGAGGGGCAACTCCCTGTTAATTAGTCTACTCGATAATATGTTTCATTAAGTATAAAATATAGTACAAAGTCCAATCCAGCAAAAGACCCCCTTTCCTCCTTCGCAAGGCAAGTTTACCTTTTGACCAAGATTATAACACTTTTCAATCATCAACTAGCCCAAAAAAAATCATTTACAACATTGAAATTCACCTTGGGAATTTTCTGCACAAATATTCCTGAGTGTCGTGTTGTCGAGTCACTCGGGTCACCTCAGTTTGTTATTGCTCCTGACGTTCAGACTTCCCCCGAGTTCACCATGTGTCCAAATCACTTCCCAACTATTTGGTTAGCTTTGGCCCATCAATCTGCACCTGCTGCACTTTGTCACACTATATTTCGATCAACGGTTTCTTCAGAACGTAGTCTAAACTCACATTCAACCTACTGCGGACACCCTGCCCGACCCGGCCTACACTGCGGAGGCCCTGCGGTACTGTTTCACACGCAGTACTTCACGTTGCCTGAATCGACCCACACCTTGCACATTTTCCCGACCTGACCCAAGCTACAGATGGCCTGCGGTACTGTTCCACACGCTTTTCCTGCATGCTTCCCAACTCGACTGACGCCTTCGTTCTGGTTCTCGACTATTGCTTCCACCAGCGAGTTGTTGGCAACTCGTGGTGCTCACCCAATGCTTCCTCACTCGAATTCCTTATGCGTGTTCAAACTTCGATGCTTGGATGGTTTGGATAACTCATCTGCACATTTTATTTATACATGGCTCGTGTAAACGTGTGGGTCACTTGGCGGACCCGAGTCGGCCCACCCGACTCCCCATTCAGTTGTTCGCTTGCTATGTAACATCGGCCTCCACCCAATATGCCAACCTTTCCTCCATGGTTATGGTGCAACGTTTTGGTATTATAATGTCGCTCGACCAACGACCCCATCGAATTTGATGCGACGATGCACTCGTTACGTCGCTCGGTCATCACCCATATTTTTCCATCTTCACATGCCCCTGTCCATGCGGTTACGGTGTGACGATAAGCCCATAACGTTGCATGGCGCCCAAAAATTGTCCAAATTCCCAGTGGGCATGCCCATCATCGTGAACGTGCCTCATGAAGTTGGGGCCTTACACGACTTGACCTGACCCGAATATAGCAATAGGGCTGCAGTTGGTATCGAAGCTTGGAAATTATATTGGTTGGTCTTAATGAAAAATTGGCAGGGGAAAGACATTGATTTGGGTCAAAGATTCATAACAAGACATGGAACGTTGGGGAGAATATCAAGGGATGATTTTTCAGACCTTGTACAGGTTGAGGCATATGGAAGAAGAGCACACACAGATTCGTGTTGAGCTTGAAGTCTTGGAGGAGAATGTTGAAGTAGAGCCTCTTCGACTTGGTTGGGAAATGGAGCAGGATGGAGGTGTAGATTGCGATGAAGAAGAAGAAGCCGAGACATGTGAAGAAGAGGATGTTGTAGATGTGTCAATGATAAAGGAATAACCTGATGAGCACGTTGGAGTGGGATCGTGCAATTTGGAGACATTGATGATGGAGGAAACTTATAGGGGTTAGGGGTTAATGGGGATAGGGTTTAGGGGGTTAGATGGATTAGGGTTTTAGGGGTTTAGGGGGTTAAATGGGTTAGGGGTTGAGAATTAGGGTATAATGGGTTAGGGGTTAAGGGTTTAGGGTTTAGAAGGTTAAATGGGTTAGGGGTTTAGGGGATTAGGGGTTTAAATGAGTTAGGGGTTAAGGATTTAGGGGTTAGGGGTTAAGGGCTTAAAGGTTTAGGGTCTAGGGATTAAATGGGTTAGGTGTTTAGATGTTTAGGGGGTTAAATGGGTTAGGGGTTGGGAATTGTGGCTAAGGATTCAAGCTCCATGGAAAAATATAAAGTCATCAAAAACCTTAATGGTTTGGAAGAATTTTCTAAAGTACCTTTCCTAATAGAAAAAAACCATTGGATATAGGATTCCAAAGTTGTATTTGTAGCAAGTAGTTCATCTTGAAAGGTGGAGGGAACTAAACACAAAGTGGAAGGAAAAAATCTATTGATTAAACATTAAGACTAACTGTGGAAAACTCTCAAAAGGAATATTTGGGGATAGAGGAAACATTAAGTATGACTATGAAATGGAGCCTTAGAACAATAGGGAGGTTCAAATATAGTTCACCTGTTAAAATTCTGGTTCCAAAAAAGTGAGAGGGCTATGAGGTGCCCATAAGAAGCTAGCCCCAAAAAGAGTGCTTATCATTTACAAATCAGATATAATAATAATCCTGGAGCTTGCTACCCACCAACCTGTAGAGTAGCTCTAGAGGAGTCCTCAAGATACCAATTAGGAAAGAATTATTTTAAAAGAAAAAAAGAAAAAAAAACAATTGATGCACAACAAAAGCTTTCCATCAATAGATCAAGAAATAAATTAAAATATGTCATTACAGAGCTAACCATGATTCTGTTATATTCCCAATTTTGTTGCACTAAATTTCCATATCATGAACTCACATCAAGGAATCAATCTTCAATTTATGTCAACATACTCCATTTGTAAATGGCCAGTATGCTTATAATGTTAGATGGAGCAAACTGCACAAAACTGGGATTGTAGATCCTTGCATTGATAAATTTGGTTTCTTGGCTTACAATGCAGTCTAATTAATGGTTCATTTTATTCATACTTAGTTCTGAAATGTTGGAGGTGTTTTCTTTTATATTGTGTTTCCTTGGGTGCCCTCACAGTACGGCACGACTCGACCCAACCCGACCTGAACACGTTTCCTTGGGCGCCATCACATGACTCGACCTGACCCGAACCACCTAAACGTCAAAGGCACAAGAGAGAAAACGAAAAATGGGTCGTACGAACATGTAGTACAAGGCACATGAGCAGTCACAACTTAGCATTTTTTATATGGATTCCCTCACATGATTCGACCCCAACGCATTTCTTATGGTGCCCTCACATGACACGACTCAAACCGCCCAAACGAAGGCATGTGGGAGAAAATAGAAAATGGATTGCACAAATGTGCACAAGGAACACGGGTAGTCACAACTTAGCATTTTTGATACGGACACCCTCACAAAACCCAACTCGACCCAACCCGTTAGCCATTTTCTCCCTTGTGCCTTCGAGGGGTTAATGTGGTTAGGGTTTAGGGAGTTAAATGGGTTAGGGTTTTAGGGGTTTAGGGGCTTAAATGGGTTAGGGGTTATTGGTTAAGGGTTTAGAGGTTTAGGGTTTAGGGGCTAAACGGGTTAGGGGTTTAGAGGTTTAGTGGGTTAAATGGGTTAGGGTTGGTAATTGTGGCTCAAATATAGTTCACCCATGAAAATTCTAGTTTCGACAAAGTGAGAGGGCTATGAGGTTTCTTGGCTTACAATGTAGTCTAAGTAATGGTTCATTTTGTTCATACTTTGTTTTGAAATGTTGGAGGTGTTTTCCTTTATAGATTTTATCAGCTACCTAGTGCCCCAAGATGACTTGATAAGAATGGAGACTTGTTTGATTCTATTTTGAGTTTTTTTTGGAAGGCATTGATGTTGGTTGTTTCATAAAGGAAAGAAACATTGATGCAGGTGGTTTACCATTGTTTGTAATCAAGAAAAATCCAACCAAACTCTAATTCTGCCCACTAGAAAAAATGTCTATGATTCCTTAATTTTACAGGGCTGTGCATGATTGATAAATTTGAAATCACATGCTTATGTACTAGAAATTCACCATTGGCTAACCCACAATATTGTACTAGAGCCAACTCCAAACACATTTCCTTGGGCGCCCTCACACGACATGACCCGACCCTATCCGCCCGAACGTGTTTCCTTGGGTGCCTTGAAACGACCCAACATGAAGCAACCTGGACGCATTCCTTGGGTGCCCTCAGATGACCCGACTCGACCCGATGCCCCTGAACGCGTTTCCTTAGGCGCCATCACACGAATTAACTCGACCTGACCCGAAAATGACAAACGAGTCACACGAACGTGCACAAGGCACACTAGCGGTCAAAAATTATCATTTTTGATATGACCTCCGTCACACGATCTGACCCGAACACGTTTCCTATGGCGCCCTCACATGGCATGACTCAACTCACCCGTACGAAAGCACAAGGGAGAAAACAGAAAATGGATTACACAAATGTCTACAAGGAACACAGGTGGTCACAACTTAGCATTTATGATACAACCACCCTCACACGACTCGACCTGATCCGACCCAACCTGCCTGAAGGCGTTTCCCTGGGCGCCCTCACATGACCTGACCTAACCTGAACCGACCCTGCTCACCTGACCCAAACGCGTTTCCTTGGGCGCCCTCGCACGAGCTAACCTGACCCGACCTGCCCGAACACGTTTCCTCGGGTGCTCTCACATGGTATGACTTGACCCAACCATCCCGAACATTTTTTCCTCGGCGCTCCCACATGACCCGACCCAACCCAACCCGCCCGAACGTCAAAGGCACGAGGGATCAAACAACAAATAGGTTGCACGAGTGTGCACAAGGCACATGGGCAGTCGCAAATTAGGATATTTGATACGACTTCCCTCACACTATCTGACCTAAACATGATTCCTATGGAGCCCTCACATGGCATGACCCGACCCACACGAACGAAGGCACAAGGGAGAAAACGGAAAATGGATCACACAAACATGAAAAAGGAACACTGGTAGTCACAACTTAGAATTTTTGATATGGCCACCCTCACATGACCCAACCCGACCTAACCCGACCCGCTTGAAATCGTTTCCCTAAGCGCCCTCACACGATCCGACCTGACCTGACCCGCCCAAACACGTTTCCTTGGGCGCCCTCACACACCCAACCCGACTCGCCCAAATGCGTTTCCTTGGGCGCCCTTACACAGAATGACCTAACCTGACTCGCCCGAACACGTTTCCTTAGGTGTCCTCACACAACCCAAGCCGACCGGCACGAACGCATTACCTTGGGCGCCCTCACACGACCCGATCCAACCAAACCCACTCGAACGTCTTTTCCTGGGCGCCCTCACATGACACGACCTGACCTGACCTGCCCGAATGCGTTTCCGTGGGCACCCTCACACGACACGACCCGACCTAACCCACCCGAACGCATTTCCTTGGGCGGCCTCACACGACACGACCCAACCGGACTCAACCCGACCCACTTGAACGCGTTTCCTTGGGTGTTGTTAACACTAGAAAATCATACAGCAGAAGCTGAAATCAATTAATGTCAAGCCTAACGATTTACAGGGCAGGAACACATTATGGAATTAAGAAGTATTTAAAATATCTAAGGTTTTGAGAAAATCAGATTTGAACTAGTCATAAATGCTGAATTGCATGCTTTATCCTTCGAGAAGAGTGCCTTCTGCGCGCCTTTTGGCCCGACAAGCGCACATTCCTGGAAATGGCAAAAAGTCGCTTTCCGAGACCATACCAAGCAAAGGACATTTACTCCTTTTTTGAAAGTCGCCTAAGGACAGCCACCAATGCCTCCTTAGACAACATGTGAGCACACAAAAGAATATTTGAGCACACAATGGAATCACACCTCTCCCTTGGGTCACTATCCATCATGTACCAAGGGAGGGAAGGATGATTTGAAACTCACCTATATAAACCCATCAAGAGATGAAGAAATGGTTATCACATTGTTATGCTGGCCAAAGTTTCCCGAGCAAAACCAACATTGTGTGTGACTCGGAGCTGGAGCTAAAGAGGACTCGATAGTTGACCACCCAACATCTTAGTCCACCACAACAGAGAGAGAGAGGGAGACTGCATCAGAGGCAGAGCTTGGAAGGCAACATCCTTGCATCGGGACCTAGAGCCATTGCCAAGGGGCCCTTTGGCAAGTGGGTAAAATTTATTCTCCGTTTCAAACATTTAATAAGAAGAGGCCATCGAGCCATCATTTGCATTATTATCATTTTGACTCTTTATATAGCTTCTATATATTTGTGTTTTAGTTTTAGTTTAACCAGAGCATATTTTAACATACTATTTCCATTAAGTTTTATGCTTTTGAGCTGCCCCACTTTCTGCCTATTACCAATAGTTTAAAGAGTAGACCACACTCTTTAAGCTAGTGTGATTTCATACACCCATGCGACAAATCCACCACAACAGGATTGGCGACTCCACTGACGTGTTCTAAGTTTATGTGGTTGTGCCATCTTTTGCAGGAGACCCTTTGTCAATGTTGGAGTGGAGCTGACAGTCCTTTGACCCATATTGCAGTCCCTAGAATCACTGAAGTGACAGACTGAAGAAGGCAGCTCCTAATATTTTTACTTGCAGGATTTTTGCGCGCAATTTTTCCTCACAGAGGTGCATTGCGCGCGTTCAGGACTGACCTGCATGCAGGAAGGCGCACCTGTCAAGGCTTTTTGCGCGCAAATTGCAGACTAATATTTCTCTTTTTCTCCCCATATTCTGCACTTTTTCTGCTTGTAAGTGTGCTGGGTAGCCCCTAATGTATCTGCCAACACCTGTGTTGATACCCCACAACTTCTGAGAACTCACTTTTTGCTGCCTTCTGTAGGCATTTAGTTAGTTTTCATTTAAGTTGGTTTTTGAAAAAAGTGTTCACATAGTTTAAGTAGGGGCGAATTAACCATTGCTTTCCGAAAAATTTATGTTTTTTGCAAATTTTGGTATGCACACTTAGCTTAACTAGTCCAAGTAAGTGGCTCAAGACCACACATGCATAAGATAGTGTAGAAATTGTTTAGTTTAAATTCAATTTTTGCATCTAGGAAATTGCGGGACTAGGTTTGAATTGCCAATTAGAGCAAGTAATCTCTACTGTCTTTGCACCATTTGGTGACCCTAGACAAGCATATGAATGCTCTACATTTTTGATTCGCCATCTCCCTTTAGTTACTCACATAGAATAACCAAGAATATTTGGAAGCGGCCCATTATCCACAAATTTTTTCCATTTGAGCAAGGAACAACGTCACATAGTTTAACTAGGGGACTTTTGTAAAGGATCACCGATATCCATATGCTCAAATTATGAGATTTTTCACCATACGCTCACACACACTCACCCACTAAGCAAAGGAAGCCACCTAAAAATAACTTAAACCAACTCACTAAATTCTTCCCACGGGGGCCACAAAATAGTTTATAGATTAAGTTAGGATCAAGAGGGTAGGCATCCAATAAGCCGCCTTGATCACACTTCACATTGAAACATAGAAGTTGTGTATTTAGGGAGCTTTAAAATCCACCTATCAGCCCACGGAAAAGAAAACCCGAGCGCGGCAAAGACCTGAATCAGAGGGGGTTAGGCTTAGGTGCAGTGCGTGCGGTATCAGTTGGGGCTACCTGACCCGACTGATACTTGATACTGTTAGCTGACTACCAAGAAGCCCAAGAATCAAACACTCACGTGGGATGGTGGTTCTTAGTGGCCAAAAACTAGGGCATCCTTTACCCTATAGGTGATGATGCAGCCAAGCACCAAACCCTCTACCCTTACCTTGGTGGATTCTCTTCGGCTGACTGGAGGCGTCGCTAGCTCTTACGGGACGTTGTGCCAACACTCGTAAGAAATATTCTCAAGGCCCAGTTATTTTTGAGTGTGTGAGGACGACATAGGTCTTCTAGGATTTTGAGTATCACGTGCAAACAAACAAAACCATTTTTTGCTTGATTGATCACATATATTAAGTTAAAGGGAAAATTCATTTCATTTTCGCTTTCTTTTATGTATGTGGCCATAGATCTGTCATGATCATAGACTCGATCCCCTCAAAAGTCTTCCAAAACCTAACCTGGTTGACACCCAAACAGTTCCAATGGAACCTCGTCGGTCCAGGCGTCTTTTGGACCTCCCCCCATTATCGGGAGGGGTTCCAGGTCTTTTGCCATTTAGGCATCAAGGACAGAACATTGCCACAATTGTTGGTTCATCCTTTCTTGGAGCAACCTTAGTTGGGAACCCTAGTCGGTCTCCCAACACCACACCGCACACCACTCCTCCCTCGTCCCCTGGGGGGCAGAGGAGCACATCCCATATGGGAAGCCAGCTGAATTCACAACAGGGTACGTCACAGAATAACTCTCATTCTAACCAGAACTTCGTGTCTTCACACGTTTCCATGCCGTCAAACTCCCAATCACCCTTTTTAGCGACATTGAATCTACCCGATTTAACCAAGCTCACCAATGACCCCATCGCACACGACCTCAATTGGCCTCCCATGCTTAGGAAGCTTCCTTCGGACATACCAAAGTTTTAAGGCAAGCAAGCGCAAGACCCAGGTAATCATATAATGACCTTTCACCTGTGGTGCTCATCGAATATCATCATTGACGATACTATTCAGTTGAGGCTATTTCAACGCACTCTTACGAGAGTGGCTGCCAAATGGTACATGGAGAAACCTCCTACTTCACTTAGAACCTTCAGCGCCCTCGCTATCGCATTCCTCACATACTTTTAGTTACCCATTCACCATGATTCGGGAATGGAATTACTGACTCATTTCAGACAATCCCCCTCCATCCATATCTCAGAGCATCTCCATGAATGGAGGCGACGTCGCAGTTTATGCAAAGCTAAACTCGACGACCCGGTCCTTTTAGATTTACTTTTGAAAACTATGACTCCAGATATTTCAATGGATGTGGCATAGTGCAACCCCACATCCGAAGAGGACACAATCAGTAAAGCCTTGCAGCTTGAACTAATCTATATGCAGTCAGGATACATCTACAACATCCTTCCAAACACCCCGCACTTGAAATATTATCAAGAATTTCCAGGCGCATCTAACTCTGCAGATGGACTTATTGGGTCAATGACCCAAGGGTACCTAGGAAAAAACAGTCAGGATCCCGGTTACACACATGGTTCTACCCAGAACATGTCACAACCCGGATTTCAAAGTCATCATATGCCGCAGCAAAATTTGACTAATAGGGAGAAAACGTATCACTAAGGAGGACCTTATCCTCCATTTTAGGGGACCTAGTACGTAGGAAGAAAAACTGACGGAAGAGCTCCCCCCCAACGGCCAGGTGCAAACATGGGTCAGCATTATGCTCAGTCCCATGCACACAACCCACCTACGCAAAACAATGCACAGGTGAACTTTGTGTAGCCGTCCCAAAATCAACCACACCAGTATGATCAGGAGAGCTACCCTCCTAATGTGGTTAAGAAAAGGACAAAAAACAAGCCCAAAGGTAGCCCTGGACAGGGGGGCAGCAACTAGTAGCGCTCGCCGCGATCCCAGGCTAGAGGTAACTCCAACTGGAATCAGAACCAGGAGCCAAGCAATGCCCAAAGGCAGGGCAAAAGGCCTCCTCTACGAAAAAACCATTCTTGTTCAATATGTTGTGAATACAGGTACTATACTCACCACTGTCTCAAACTCCTTGAGCTTAAAAATCTACATAGTAACTGAGGACAAGGAGGATCTTCCTAGAAAACTGCGGTGATGCAAGAACCCTTCCCCCATCAAGGGACGTTCAACACTCAGCAGCAGAACCCAAATGATTCCAGGAAAAGCAACCATGAAATTTAAATGGTTGGGGAAGAATTTTTTTTCCAGACTCGGAATCGCAGCTATGACACCCCACTAGACACCAATACGTCAGGGGCTAGTACAAGCAAGCCGACTGCACCTTTAACCATTCCAAAGATTCCTATGAAACCATTGCCAAAAATGGTAAAAGGGCCTAATAGGCGAGCAGGTAACTACTCCAAAGCGGCCCACAGTTATAGCATCATAGAAAACTTAGCTCAGTCACCTGCTGCTATATCTGCGTTGGAAGTACTGTAGTCGTGCCCAAAGCAATGGAAAGCCCTACTTTCTGCATTAGGCGCTGTCGTCCCTACCGATATGCGCATGATGGCTTTTGACTTAGACAAAGCTACCCATAGGCTTCCCTCCATGGTCGCCTTCTAGATACCAGTATTGGTACAAAATATCACTATTCATCAATGTGTCATTGACGAGGGTGCATCCACATGCAACATGTCAAAAAATGTGTGGCAGAAGCTAGTATCCCCCAAACTCAAACCTTCCGTCATCACACTCAGAGTATACGACGGTCGTCCCTCGACCCCCATCGGCCTCTTCCAAAATGTACCAGTCTGCTTAGCTGGTAAGACGGTCCACATGGACATCGAAGTCTTGGATGCTCACTGGATTACAATATGCTCCTTCAGTGGAGTTACATGTCCGCCATGTATGCCATAACATCCTCTGTCTTCTTCACCATGATGTTCCCCTATGAGGATCAAATCATTACGATAAACCAGCTGGTGCATAGTGAAAAGCGTCCCCTAACCAACAAATATGTAATTCTACCCTACGTAGATACAACCATAGATGGTCTTTCACGGTATCAAAAATATGGTCCTAGCCAATTCAAACCGTCATCCATCCTAGGGTCATTCCTAGGAGATCCTCTCATAATCCCTGAGGTGTCGCTCGATGCCACAGGGGCCTCGGTATGCATGATGTCCACATCAAGCACCGAGGTTAGTTAGGACACAAACTCAAGCAGTAATGACACTGAGGCATCGGCCACGACAACCTCTCTAGCCTACGCCATCTCCCAAACCCCTTTCCTCTACCCACCTCCTGGCTTCATCTCCCAATAGGTTTTGGTGACACTAGTATTACCCAACATATCGTTGGCATTCCCAGTTTGGTACCTCATTCCCCCTTCCAGAACAGGAGCCAAAAACGTTATTGTCGTAGGGATAAAGCCCATCAATCCCGAGGAGCCCCAACCTACCCAAGAAATGGTCGGAACCACCCCCGCAAGGGAAGTTTCCATTGCGAAACCGGTTACCACGGCCAAGAAAATCGCTAAGAGAGGAAAGAAAGCGGTGACCCCCACCATGCAAAGGGAGTCATCAGCCTATGCTATATGTGATGTCATAGGCCATCCTACCCACGTATGTCCAGAGTTGGACGAGTTAAAACCACTCCTTGGCTCTGAAGTAGGCACCTCGACGTCGCGTTCCCATAAAAAGAAACTTGCCACCAAAAGTACAGGCAAAACGCTGCGTACCAATCACGCATGCGCTCTCAGTGACAACTATGGGAATTATACCCACCATTGTCTATAAATACCATGATATAGGGATGCCTTACATGTGGTCGAGTGATCCTATCAAGAGGATCCCTACATCCAGTTCGCCAACGACGAGTATCATCTTGTACCTACAGGAAGAGCAACGATCACCCAAAAGGCTCCCTGCCAGACCACCCCCCCGGTCGAAAGATGTGTACTTTGCGATGAACTTGATCATTTCATCATTGACTACCCAGCCTTATAAATTTTCCAACGATGGTACCCAGTCCACATAGTATATCGCGGCGAAATGGATGTCCCATATTCATGTCAGATATGCGGCGACAACCACCTACTAGTACGTCGTTGTCACTATGTGCCAAGATTTCACACAGCCTTAGCCTGTATGTGATCGACTATCGTCCGCCTCTCCCAAGAAGATGGCGCAGACTGGGATTCCATGGATAGTTTGACAACCCAAGAGGATATGAAAAATACATCCACCTCATCATGGCCATCGGAAAGACGACAAATTAGGGAGAACCGTCCCCCGCCAAACGCCGACGACGCAACACACCACATACGATTCATGACATCATGCATCAGAACCATGACTCAAGCTGTCTGCTCATCTACCATAGGTGTCAAGGCAACTACAACTACAAGAATAACTGTCCCTATGACAGTACAGACCCAATATTTCTGCACTCTATCGACCACGTCTGGTTCCACCACATCCACGATGGAATTTGTGTCATGTTTCTCAACTAGCTCCACCTGGATCACCCCCATTCAGTATAAACCTACAAAGGAAAAATCCCCCTTCGGGACCTTGTTTCATTTGGATGAGGATATCCTAGAAACCATGACGGAGCCCGATTACCCATGGGATGCAATGCATCATCACTTACTATTTATCCCTAAGAAAATAGTCAGTCCTGACAAGACAACTGAACCAGAGATCTATGTGATCGAATCGAAAGACTTCCTGCCATCAGGAAATATTGACTGGTTCAAAAACCCCATCCCAACGCCCGATGCATTTGAGGAAGGAAATATGTCAAATATTTCACCTACCATCAAGGTGAACATATCTCAAAATCCGTCAAAGGTCGAAGAAATCTTGTTGGGGGCAGCATGTTCTCTAGAAGAGGTAACCTCTTATACCAAATTATTACAAGAGTATCGAGATATCTTTGCTTGGGACTACTCAGAAATGCCTGGGCTTAGTCCTACAATTGTAGAGCACCATATTGACACTTAGCCAGACGTAACCCTAGTCCGCCAAAAACAACGTCAACTGCACCCATCAAAGTCAGAAGCAATAAAATGAGAAATCGACAAGCTTCACAAAGCCGGGTTTATCTACCCCATCACCTACACGTCTTGGGTTTCCAACGCTGTTCCCATCATGAAAAAATAGGGCACCATACACATTTTCATCGATTTTTGGGATTTGAACAAAGCTTGTCCTAAAGCAATTATCCCACCCCATCCATCGACCAACTTATCGATGCTTGTGCTGGCCACCAGGCTCTATCCTTTATGGATGGGTTCTTTGGATATAATCAAATCTATATCCGCCATATAGATCGGTAAAAAACTGCGTTCACCACCCCCTGGGGCACATTCACATACAAGGTAATGCCATTTGGCCTAAAAAATGTCGGAGCCACCTTCCAAAGGGCCATGAATTACATATTTCATGACTTGGCACACCTCATCCTCGCCTACTTGGACGAACTTACGGTACACTCCAAGAAGCGCTCCGACCTTCTCGAGGATCTGCGATTGGTATCCCAACGATGCCGTCAATACAACCTGGACTTGAACCCTCTTAAGTGTGTATTCTGCGTCAACGCATGGATACTATTAGGTTTTATTGTGTCCCAGCAAGGGATTCGAGTCGACCCTTTAAAGGTTCAAGCCATTAAAGAAGTCCCTCCACCTCGAACCCTCAGGAAACTCCAAAGCCTACAAGGAAAGGTGAATTTTTTGAGACGCTTTGTCCCAGATTATGCCACCTATGCTCAAGGGTTCCGGCGCCTCCTTCGCCAGGACATCCCTTTTAAATGGGATGATCATGCCCAACAAGCATTCAATGTGCTGAAGGAAATATTATCTTCAACAACACTTATCAGTCCCCTGGACTATAACAAGGATTATATCTTGTATCTATTAGCCTCCGACTCCACGTTGGCCGGAGTATTAGTCTAGGAGGGCCCAGATGGGAGGGAGCACGTAATATATTACGTCAGTAAAACCTTATCAGGCCTAGCACTAAGATATGAGCCCGAAGAAAGAATTGCCTTAGCATTAATCCACGCAGTCCTGGAACTTTTCCACTACATCATCTTAAAAACTACCATGGTCATAGCAGATACTAATCCCATCAATTACCTGCTCACACGCTGGCTAATGAACCACAAGTACGGCCACTGGATAGTCATTCTCCAAGAATACGACTTACAGTTTCGCTCTCTCAAAAGAAAAAAGGCACTTTCCCTAACAGAGTTCATTACCGACCTCCCAGGAGATTACAAAGGATCACCAGTAAACAATTCGCTACCATATGAACACCTTTTCTTTGTAGCAACCGTCAACCCTTGGTATGGGGATATTCTCCTGTTCCTGCGAACCCAAAAGTTCAGACCTCACCTCATGCGAGATGACTGTCGGCACATATGCCAAAAATCCCCTCGATACCTCCTCATGGGAGATGTCTTATACAAAAGAGGCATCGATACAATCTTGGGGAGATGTCTCACTCACACACAAGCAGAGCAAGCCCTGAACGACTACCACGCAGGTGCTTGCAGCAACCACCTATTCGGAATGGCTACCACCCAAAAAGTACTACGAGTAGGATATTTTTGGCCTTCCTTGTTTCGCGACTATATCACAGCATATATCACGGCAGTCAAAAGATGCGAGCGGTGCCAGCACTTCACCCACAAAGCAAGAGCACCGCCCGTCCCTCTGCATCCTGTCATAATAGCCAGCCCCTTCTGTAAGTGGGGAATAGACTTCATGACTTGTAACCTAGCCTCATTAGGCAACCATAAATACATCATTGTGGCTATCGATTATTTCACCAAGTGGGCCGAGGCCATGCCCACATACGACAACACAGCAGAAACTGCCACTCGATTTCTGTTCAACCATGTGATCGCTCGATTCAATGTCCCCAAAGAGTTAGTTTCTGACCATGGAAAGCACTTTGAAAACAAAGTCTTCGAGGATCTATCTCATCATCTCGGATTCACCCATGAATTCGCTTCACCATATTACCCCAAGTCCAATGGACAGGTAGAAGCCATTAACAAAGTACTCAAAACTATGTTACAGCGCATGGTGAATAACCACAAAACCAACTGGCACCACATGCTCTTCTCCGCCCTGTGCGCATGCCGCACGGCGGTTAAGACTTCCACTGGTTTTACTCCCTTCCACTTAGTATATGGGATTGAAGCTGTGATTCCCATAGAACGCAAGATCCAAAACTTGCACGCCACCATCGAACTCCTTGATGATACCCAACCTCTAGAACAATGCCTAGTACAACTAGAGCTAGTTGACAAAAGCCGGTAACAATCACTGCAACACAATGAGGCCCATAAGAAAAGGGTGAAAGCATCATTCGACCACCACATCACCCCTCGCTCATTTTTTGAGGGCGAGTTAGTCCTTCGCTACGATGTTGCAAAAGAGGCCTTAGGGCCAGGAAAGTTCGAAACCTTGTGGAAAGGACCCTATATCATCAAACATTGTCTCCGACAGGGGGCATACATATTGGTAGAACCGGATGGAACCTACCTCACTAACCCTGTCAAGGGCCTATACCTCAAGAGTTTATACCCATAAGGGCCCCAACAGCCCTTATCCCCTAGGGTTAAAGTACACAAAAATCCCAACACCAAAATATTTTTGACCCAAAAACCTATGTGACACCATGGATCACCTACTTGAACCCTATTTTGGATTTGCTGATGGAGCATCGCGATGGTCTCAAAACTTAGCTGCAGCCGCTTGGGTCATCTACCACCCTGACCGATCACCACTGTGTTCAAACGACGTGTGCATCGGATCAACAACCAACAATCAAGCAGAATATGATGACATTATCAGACTTACGTGCGAGGCCCTCCATCAGGGCATTCACCATTTGCATGTCTACCTCGATTCCCAGTTAGTAGTATCGTAGTTAAACCAAACATTTGAAACCAGAGACGCAAACCTGTTCAGAAAATATTTGTGTGCCAAAAGATTAAGCAGACAATTTGATTACATTACATTTTCACATATATCAAGGAATCAAAACCAAGCAACTAATTACATAACTAACAATATCCTAGACTGGAATGCATCGCGAAGAAACCATCATACATAAAAAACCAAAAACATAGATATCCATCAGCATAACACAAAGTACATAAACATAAATAGATAGCACACCATGTAGAGCCTCAAAAATATCTCTCATATATATATATATATATCAAAAAATATGTGTATCTGAGTACAAAAATAGTATCGCTGGCCCATTGGCCAGCCCAAAGATACAAAGGTCGTCAAAAATAAGGGAAGCATCCTCATAACGGGTGCTTTCCCTATCTACAAAACTACCCTAGGGGGTGCCCCCTCAAGAGGAGCACCTGGGCCCACCATTGCTCCTGGTGCCACCACTGGAGCTATTGTTGCCACTCCAATAGCTACCCATCATAGAGTGGGCCGATAATCCCTCTTGTGGGCCATCACCGTCTCTAGCCAAGCCTCCTCGAAGTCATCCATGAAACCTCGAGCAGGAATCCCCTGGGTCAAGCGGTCCACTTGACCCCGGAAGTCCTCTAGAGCAGCCACCTGAGCCGTAAGTATTGCAATGCGTGCCTCAACCGCATCTGCACGAGGTCACTTGGCTACAGCCTTAGCTGCAGCCGAGCTACTACCCTCACCATAAGGTTCATCATTGTCCCCGCCAGGTCCACCGGCACCACCACCCAGTCCACCTGCGCCACCTCCCCCCTAACCACCTTGAGGTCGTAACGGAGGATAGTGACCCACCAAATGGGCCACTGGGTGACCTACCTCGCCAACATCTGCATGAGTAACCAAAACAATGTCAGTGTAAAAAAAAAAACAAAACACATAAGTACATAAAGGCTCGAACAAATGTAGAAGAATATAGCACATACCTACAGGACTCCAAACATAACCGAAAGGGAGACCGATATCTAGATCACCCTGAAATTCCATCCCCGCATATGGGTATGGAAAAAACATCTACGGGTTGGCCTCAAACCAGGCCTCTGTCATGTCATTCCAATAACGACCCACCATGCCACCACCGCTGCGTGGCATCACCGGAGCCCACCTCCTCATGCGTGGCTCCTGCGGCCCCCCAATAGGCACTTGCACAACGGGCCTCAGCAGCACCACCCTATCATACATAATGCTGCACAAGCTGCTAGCGTACACAAATGAATTGGATCCACATTGGACCCTGTTCAATTGCAACACCATACCATCAAAATAGAAATGGGCGAAATCAAAAAAATGTCTGTTCCTCAAACGGCGTAAAACTCCCACCTGAGGGCCCGATGCCCGATGCGGAGTAAACGACCCCGCCAGTCACACAATAATGGCCAGAGCACACCACTTGGCCACATCTGTCACTGATGTAATATTGATGCACCCCTCAGTAAGAGGTGCACCACCGCAATGCCTCCTCTGGAACATATTCAGGTTCACTCTCCCAGTAGGGAGTGGATACCTCAGTGCCTCACCCTGAGGCAGTAACCCAGTCACAAAGTATATATCTGTCTCTGGACGAATAATCAAATTTTTCCCCCTTAGCAAGAACATATTACGCCTCCTACGCCAATGTTGTATAATGTAACGTAACAGTCGGTCCTGTGACCGAAGGAACTCGTTCTCAGAAAATTTCAGAAGGCCCCATGCAGCCAACTGACGACGCGCCCCAACATCAACAACTAGAGCGGTCCGGATCTCGGGCCAATATTGCTCTCTCCACACTAACCTGCCAAGCAATAGGCACACATCAGTATAGAGAAAAAACCCAAGTTTTTTTTGTCACCCCACCCTTTGCTCACTTGTCTCTCAGACAGGCGCGCCCTCATGCGCCTATTTCCTACACAAGCGCACCCTCGCTCTAAAAAAGGAGGGAACAACATGCCCTCGCACGTCTGTCCCTCATAAATGTGCACAAGAGGGGTGCTTATTTTCCTAGGTCACCCACGCAATCTAGGAAAAAATTCCCTTTGAGGTCGTACAAACCCAATTTATATGGCCCCTGGCACCATCAGACTGAAAAAATTGAAATGTAGGACGTCATGAAAGTTACCTCGGCATAGTATCGCTAATCCTTGGTACACAGGCTGATTGTAATAGCAAGAAAGGCTCTTAAAAAACCTCTGAACTCCCAAAACTCAGCAAGTATAAATGAATAGGATTAGGGCCATAATCCTATATTTATTGCCTTTTTCCAGAACTTCGGAGGTCAATAACAGGAGATTAGAAGGTCCAGTCCGCAAACTGTAAGTTGCACCATCATCAGTATGCCATGACGAACGAAAGAGATGCCACACATTCGATTTATGGAAAAATATTTTTTCAGCGCTGACAGGTATGCACCCTCCCATATTCCTTTCCAAAGTTCATGTATTTCAATAATATTTGATGAAAAGAAGATGCTTTCACTTGAGGTAGTTGTTTTCGCAGGTAGAAACTGCAAACCATTCGCCGCACCATTCACTGAAAGTTCCGAAGTAGGTATCATTCTACCCTCAGCATGATAGAGTCCCATAAAACTTTACATATCCTGACATCATTTCTCCATCAGAAATAAACCTTAGGGTCCTCATACCCGACCACGTTTATCACCACCTCACCCTGCATATGACAAACGTCCGCGTTGGTCGGTAGAGCCTCCCCTCCATGGCGCTCGTCACCCAAAGTAGACCATATATCACAGCACAAGTGAATCCATGGCCATACCATTTCAGTCCGGGAAGCACCTCATGCCCATCCATCTATCATGCATAAGGTCAAGTTTGCCATTCAAACTCAAAACCCCCTTCCCGGATGACCAGGTTGTACAAGCAGATTGAAAGCGCACCTCCGCGCATTGCATTTGGCCCTCCATACCTCCATCAGCATAATCCCATTTGCGACATCTTCCGCTTCATCAACCCCGCACATGAGACCAACCAATGGGACCCCTACCCCCAGCAAAACATCGTCCTCACACCTTCTGTGAGAAACCCTATTTCATGTTTTGGGGTACCCATCTCTGTGTTTTGTACAAACAAAACCCCATTATTTTATTCTTTTGGTAAGTGTACAAAGACCGCAAACGATGCCCTTCGCCACTTTGCCCTCGTATTTCACCTTTTCTCCCATGGTAGCAGTCCCCCATTTCCCTTGGTCGAAGTATTTCCCCCCCATGCACGCACCATCACGACAGCCATAACCGGTTCACACTCGCCTTGGAAGTCCTACCGACTCCAGGGATTTTCCCTTCAGAAATAACTATGACTACTGCCAAGCTACTCAAGTATACTTCGACCTCAGGCCACTGAATCCCCATCATCCGTTTTCAGTCACCTCTCACCAACATTCTTATATTAAACTCATCACATTGAGGTCCCCGACCCCTCAGGTCGGCGACCCATGGTTCGGTTAAGGCTTCCTTTTTGTTGACCTCGACACCTCTTTTCCAAGAAGGAAGCAGTACCTTGGATGACTCCTCCCCATGCAAAGGGGTATCCTCAGGTGGCAATGTGGGAGACATCATTGTCCACAGATGTCATCGATCCTCCTAACATTCGAGCATAGCAAAAGCTTTCATGTCAAGATGGTATCGTACCTTACAACCATCGCACTTTGATCAGATCCGTCAATGACCCGTGCCTCCATAAGTGTCTCTGACAACAATGCTTACATGGGAAGGTCCCAGCCAGTACATATGCGTACATGGCACAGTGATATGCCATACCAAGATTATGAATATGGGTACCACATTCCACCTATCGTCAAAGAAAAAATGCCCCTGAGGGCATCAACAGTCGTCGTCAATAACCACCAGCATCACTACCATAGTAGTGGCACAGACAACACATGTATCTGTCAAGTTTGTTTAATTAGCCATAGCATCACGAGCATGGGACATGCCCGCCTCGTTGAAATTTTGTAAATATGTTGTATATTTTTCCTGCCTGCAGGGGGCCCCTTAGGCCATGGTTATCTCGGAAACGGTGAAAGGTTTTGTCAATTCCAAAATACACGCAGACCTCTCTCTATCTCTCTCTCTCTCTCTCTCTCTTTGCATACGATACAAAAAAACTATAATGTATTTCAGCTATACAGTTCTTCCTAGACCTCATACATTAGGGGGCAACTGTTAACACTGGAAAATCATACAGCAGAAGACAACATCAATTAATGTCGAGCCTAAGGATTTACAAGGCAGGAACACATTATGGAATCAAGAAGTATTTAAAATCTCTAAGGTTTTGAGAAAATCAGATTTGAACTAGTCATAAATGTTGAATTGCGCGCTTTATCCTTCGAGAAGAGTGCCTTCTGCGTGCCTTTTTGCCTGATAAGTGTGCATTCTTGGAAATGGAAAAAAATTTCTTTTCGGGACCACACCAAGCAAATGACAGTTACTCCTTATGTGAAAGCCACCTAAGGACAGCCACTAGCGCCTCCTTAGACACTATGTGAGCACACAAAAGAATATTTGAGCACACAATGGAATCACACCTCTCGTTTGGGTCACTATCCATCATGTACCAAGGGAGGGAAGGAGGATTTGAAACTCACCTATATAAACCCACCAAGAGATGAAGAAAGGGTGATCACATTGTTATTCTCGCCAAAGTTTCCCAAGCAACACCAACAGTGTGTGTGACCCGGAGTTAGAGCTAAAGAGGACTCGATAGTTGGCCACCCAACATCTTAGTCCACCACAGCAGAGAGAGAGAGGGAGAGTGCATCAGAGGCAGAGCTTGGAAGGAAACATCTTTGCATCGAGACCTAGAGCCATTGCCTAGGGGCCTTTTGACAAGTGGGTAAAATTTCTTCTCCATTTCAAACGTTTAATAAGAAAAGGCCACCAAGTCATCATTTGCATTATTATCATTTTGACTCTCTATATAGCTTCTGTATATTTGTGTTTTAGTTTTAGTTTAACCAGAGCATACTTTAGCATACTATTTCCATTAATTTTTATGCTTTTGAGCTCACCCACTTCCTGCCTGTTACCAATAGTTTAAAGAGTAGACCACACTCTTTAAGCTGGTATGATTTCATACACCTGTGCGACAAATCCACCACAACAGGCGCCCTCACATGACCCGACATGACCTGACCTGGACACATTCCTTGGGAGCCCTCACATGACCTGACCCGACCTGACTCGCGCGAACGTGTTTCCTTGGGCACCCTCACAGTACAACACGACCTGACCTGACCGAACCTAAACGTGTTTCCTTGGGCGCCATCACACGACCCGACCCAACCTGAACCGCACGAACGTCGAAGGCACGAGGGAGAAAATGGAAAACAGGTTGCACAAATGTGAACAAGGCACACAGGAAGTCACAACTTAGAATTTTTTGTATAACCACCCTCACACGACCAGAACCGACCCGGACTGCCCAAATGCGTTTCCTTAGGCACCCTCAAACGACCTGACACGACCTGACCCACTTGAACACGTTTCGTTGGGCACCCTCACACAACCCGACCCGACCCACCCCAACCTGCCCGAATGCGTTTCCTTGGGCGCCCTCACACGACATGACCCAACCTGACCTGCCCGAACGCGTTTCCTTAGGTGTGCTCACAGAACCTGACCTGACCCACATGAACGTGTTTCCTAGGGCGCCATTGCACGACCCGACCCGACCTGACCTGCCCGAACGCGTTTTTCTGGGCGTCCTCACATGAAACGACCCGACCCACCTGAACGCGTTTCCTTGTGCACCCTCACACGACCCGACCCGAGCCAACTGAACGCATTTTCTTGGGCTCCCTCACACGACACGACCCAACCTGCCCCGCCCGAACGCATTTCCTTGGGCAACTTCACACAGCATGACCGGACTAGATCGAACCGGACTTGCCCGAATGCGTTTCCTTGGGCGCCCTCACACCACCCGATCCAGACGCGTTCCTTGGGCGCCCTCACACGACCTGACCCAACCCGACCTGCCTGAACGCATTTCCTTGGGTGCCCTCATAGTATGACACGACCCGACCCAACCCGACCCGAATGTGTTTCCTTGGGTGCCATCACTGTTAATCTGACTCATGTGAGAAAAATAATTATAAATCCAAAAATATAATTAAATCAATTAATCTTGAAAATTAGGAATTTATGTCTAATTTTCTAGATTAATTTGAGTCCTCTTAAATAGGAGTTAGTTTAGGCAAACCTATCTTGGATCCTAAATTAGTGTGTGGTTGAGCTATTTTCTCAACCAATTTGTCCAAGATAGACGCACTCTTGAGAGAACTTCCTCATCTATTTATTTGTATTATTACATTCTTTCAATAATGAAGAATATGTGAGGAATGTCGTAAGGCCTTTTCTGCCAGTGGTGTTTTTATGAGTGTTTTATGTGTTATTTAATTTCTTACATGTGGTATCAGAGGCATGCCTTGAAGTTGGCTCTTGAAGTTGTGCGTTATTGAGTACTGAAGGTTCAATCATCTAGAGGAGATAGTGACCTCCGTTGGTGTGTACAATCTGTGAGGAATATGAGACCTCTGCTGAGATTTGCGTGGAGTGGAGTGAAGAAAGGGCCAAGTGGTTACAGAGATGGAATAATTACAGTGTTAATCTGAGCCGAGAGAGAGAGAGCTTGGTTCAATAAGCATTGAGATCCATCTACGGGAAGCAAGGATGTGTGCACCTCTGTCTTAATCTTGAAATCTGCCTTTCGGAATAAGTGATGCTTATGATACTTTGAATCATGGATCAAAGAAAGGAATGGTAGCGATTCATTTTGGAAAAGATGATAAAGCTTGAAGATTTTTTGAGCACGAAGCTGCAACGCCCCAGCAGTCATCGACTGAATCTCCCAAAGCAACTCCACCGACCACATCAATATGTATGATGATCATGGTTGGCCCTCTACTAGGTACCGTGTAAAATCTATTTCGAAGTAACAAAATACATCACATCATCTTTTTAAATAACTAAAGTAACTGACTTCTGACTCTATTTACAGGGTTTCATTAACTTGCATCAGAATTTTATCATGTTGTGGACTACCTTTTTTTTTTAAAATCTAAACCAGTGGATGTGATCAAAGAATAAATTTTGCATAAGTGGTTGATCCATCCAATGAGGGTAGGGGGGCGATGATCCTTTGAATCTTGTATGAGAACCCAGAGTAATCCAAAAAAAAAAGGGGGAGTAGTTGTATTAAGTATACCAAAAGGAGGTCGACAATGGATAGAATTCAGTGCTCTTCATCTTTCAGGAGACAATATTAGGCGGAATCCTAGACAACACAATCGCCATTCGTTGCTCCTCATTTTAGTCTATTGAATTCACAAATTTCGGGACATCGGAGGAGTTTGGAATTTCAACAATTTATAAGTTATATTTGTATTGTTCGTTACGAAGCCCGCAAGTTGAGAAATTTTGGGACTATAATACATTAGAATTTTTATCCCTACAAACTGTTGAGGTATCGGTGTGCCAATATGATAATATCTGCGACCCAAGAAACCTCTGGAGCATCTCTTCACATAGCTGGAATTTTGGTCTGAGCCATTCTTTGGGGTAATCGTGACAGTTTTTGTGCTTCGTAGATAAATTTTTGTTCAGGTTGTCTCTCATTTCCCAAGTGATGATCTGTTGAATGATGAATTTACATTAAATATGAATTATGGCCTCTGTTTTGAACTCATCTTGCAGACAAAATCTAAAAAATTAATGCTCCACATAGGAATCACATGATTGATTTCATTGGATAAATTAAAAACATTGTATATAATTTTCTGGAACAATAAAATCTGCGGCCCTGTGAAGAATGTTATTCAATGTGAACTTAACGAATCTTCTACACTTGTATGATGGGTTCGGGATTTAATATCGATATAACTGGAAGTTACGTTGTTTTGGTGATCCGTTTGGGCACAAAATCACTGAAATTGTTGCAGGTTAATCAAAATTTCGAGGCTCAAATTATTCAGGTATTAGTTAGTGCCTCCATTGCAAAGTGCCTCTTCCGATATGCATCAGAGAAATTTGTTTGATGAATTCATTTAGTATTTGGAAATGTAAAATTACCTTCGATGCTCGGATGTGAAATATTGGCATAAACTACAGAACTGTGTTTGGAGACCGTGTGGAAAGCTAGCACGAGTGAAAAACTCCAGAGATCCATTTCCGAAGGATGGAGGTTTTGAGCAATGAGAAAATGAAGAAACAACTGCATTACATTTGGTAAGTCTGCCCGGAGAAACTGTTTATTGAGGGTTCGATTCCCAGCCAACATTTCAGAGAGTTTAAAGGTCGATGGTGATAAAGCATCCAGCCCATCTAGAGTTTAGCATGTGAATGCGCCCAACGCATGATGGAGTGATCATCACCATACGCAAATACGGGTAAAGCACTTTTTGGTGGTCACCTTAGCGTTACTGTGTTATTTGAGGAGCCTGTCATGAACCACTTGCATACAAAAAATTATAATCTCTTCAACAAATGAATGGTTCTTACCTTTCAAAATATCTATAATAAAATTAATGGTGCACTACGACCACTAATTAATTTGTTGGTAATAAATATATCCCATTTAAATTACATTCAATTTAAATGTTTCATGAGGGTACTTATGACTGTAAAGCTCATGAGAGATAGTAAGTGGGAGGAGAGATAATGATTTTTTTTTAAATTTTGGAGTGAGAAGGTAAATATATATTTGTAATTTTGGAGAAATAAGGTGAATTAATTTTTTTTCTTTTGGAGAGGTAAGGTGTTTTATTTTTTGGGGTAAGATAAGGAATTTTTGTAAATTTTTAGAATTGTTTTTGGAGTGATAAGTGAATATATATATATATTTTTAAAGGAGAATCTCAATATTGTATTTTGTTTAGGAGGTTAAGTCAATTTTGAAGACAATTTTCTTGCAAGAAGGTCTCGACCTTTGAGAAAATTCCATGACGATGTGAAATTTGATGTACCTTGATCTTTAATAACATATAATTTTTTTGTGGTGATTGTGTCTTAGATCCGCCTGAAATTGAACAAGGGGATCTTAGGTACATGAGGAGTGTGTTTATGATGGTGCACGCTTCATGATGTTTCTTACGATTCGTGCCTAGTTTTGACACATAAATGATCTCATTTAACACACATAAAGTTCAATGCAAGAAAATGAAAACAAGCACAACACTTGTAATGAAGCAGCTGCAAGGAAGGATAATTAAACTCAACACATGCATATGCGATTTACAACACATAATCAAAGTTGTCAACATCAACATTCTACATCAACAATCAAATTCACTCAAGAAAAACAAGTTAATGAAGCTGCAAAATTCAAGCATTTCAAAAAAAATCCAACATCAAAATTTTTGCAAATAAATTTAAGAACTTGTAATCAAATTCAAATTGCGTTGGATTGTAAGGGTGCACTCTCGGTTGAAACCGGCACCCAAATTTTGAATTGATAAGAAGTCAAGAGCATCAATTCTCTTCAACTAAGTTATATTAAGCCAAGTGAATTCATTGTTTTAAGTGAGACATTAAAATCATTGTAAGAATTTTTGGGTGCATTTTCAATAGTGTTCGACACCCTTCTTTTGCCAATAAGCACAATCAAGTCGGTACAAATTTCACAACATCAAGCGAGCCAACTGAATTTATTTGAAGCAACAATCAAATCAAGTGAGCGAGTTCAACTCTAACACAAGTAAATGTAATATTCAAACAACAATCCAGCAAGTTGAAATATACAACAAGCGAGCGTGAGTTCCAGTGAGCATGAAACAAGAAAAACAAGTTTCACCAAAGAAGAGATCAGCCAAATTCCAAAGCAAGCAAGCGTGCTAAACTCAATCAAGCGAGCCAGTACAAACGAGTGTGGAAAAATGGGAAAAGGTGGAAAACGTCTTCAAAGTGCAGATCTGGAGATTAAAAATTTGGAAGAGTGCAATCATGAGTTCCAAAATACAATTGAGTTACTGGAATGGAAGTTGAAGCAGAATCAAAACTTAATCGAGCAAATGAACATCACATTATAAGAAGAAAAATCCTTTCAAAATGAGCTTGAGATGAAAGACAAACTCATTCATGCACTTCAAATCAAACTAAGTGAAAAACAAGATCTGCTTGACGCACAGTCTATAGAGAATATGGATGCAAGTTGCGACGCCAAAGACCTCATCTAGAAAATTGGTGCAAGTTGTGATACAAGTGACCTTATTCAGCATAGTGATGAAGGTTGTGACACAGAGGATCTACTCAATCAAGTCAATGTTAGTTACGACACCAATGATCTTATCCATCTAGTTGTACTACTTAATGATGCAACGAGTAGTACCAAAGATACAGTTGAACATTTTGATGCAACGTGTCAAACAGATGAATCATTAATTGAAATGGTTGATGTTCAGTGTAATACAGATGATTTAATCAATCCAACTCAGCATATCGGTAGCATATGTGAAGAACAACACAATGATCTTTCCAAGAAAGTGACCAAACCTTGGGAAGAAATCTCGTTCAACAGGGATTGACATGGTCTAGGTTACACCAAAGACAACAATTTTTATGTTCCAGATTACTCAAAAACAGTGCAGTTTGTATGTGCAGGCTTTCTATACAATGCTCATAATAAGTGTAATCATTGTATGTGAAATGGCCATATGGAGATTACATGTTTTGACCTCCATCTTTGTCACCATTGTGGCAAGAAAAACCATTCATCAGAAATATGTAGTAAGAAAAATCAACCACCCAGAGTGAATATCAATTATGCATGGATTGATCCTTGGAAGTGGTCATCTATAGTAAAATAATTGTCTATGTGTTATTGTCGTATTCAGTCTCACATGATGACAACTTTTCCAGTACACTGAAGATGGTGAAACTCTCATACACCTGAAGGCGGGGGAGTTCTGACATGAAAAGATGATGGTTGTCTCTCCTTTCAGCTGAAAAAGTGGGGGAAATGATATTGGAATTGAAGGTGATTTTCAGACTGAAAGTTTGGAAAACATCAGCAAAAGCAACCAGTGGGCATCTTCATCAGCCAGTGAGCATCAACAAATTCGCCAGGGGGCATTCAACAACAAGAGCAGTGGTGAGCAGTTTTTAACAACAACAGTGAGAAGATTCAGCAAAATCAACAGTGAGTTGTTTTTTTGACATCATCAGACAATGGGCGATCATCATTTGCGAGTGGGAGATCATTAAGTAGCCAATGGGCAGTTTTGACATCAAGAAAATTCACTAGTGGGTGTCATCAAATTTTTTGTCAATTGAAAAAGGATGTTGATTTCAAGCAAAGGACAGATGGATGCTTTTGCATATTGACACATGATGGAGTTTTCAAGCAAAATTCAGAGATGAATCAAACATACATTTGACTCATTGTCTCTTCAGATTGCAGTTTTTTTCGGCATCTAGCTTTGGCGGTTTTTCAGGCAACGTTTTTTAGGATCAACATGAGAACTTGGAAGATGGTTCCTCGTTATTATTTTGGATTTATAATTGAGGAGGGAAATGTTAGCCTCACTCATGTGAGAAAAACAATTATAAATCTAAAAATATAATTAAATTAATTAATCTTGAAAATTAGGAATTTATGCCTAATTTTCTAGATTAAGTTGGGTCCTCTTAAATAGGAGTTATTTTAGGCCAACCTAACTTGGCTCCTAGATTAGTGTGTGGTTGAGCTATTTTTTCAACCAAGTTGTCCAAGATAGACACATTATCTTGAGAAAAATTCCTCATCTATTTATTTCTATTATTACATTATTTTAATAATGAAGAATATGCGAGGAATGACGTAAGACTCTCAGGCCTTTTCCGCCAGTGGTGTTTTTATGAGTGTTTTATGTGTTATTTAATTTCTTACAAGCACATGACCTGACCTGACCCAACCCTCCCAAACATCGAAGGCATGAGAGAGAAAACAACAAACTAGTAGCATGAACATGCACAAGGCACACAGGTGGTCACAACTTAGAATTTTTGATACGACCTTCCTCACACGATCCTACCCGAATGCGTTTCCTGTGGTGCCCTCACATGACACTGCCCGACCTGCTCGAACGAAGGGTAAACGAGGGAGAAAACAGAAAATGGATTGCACAAACGTGCATAAGAACCATGGGTGGTCACAACTTAGCATTTTTTATACATCCACCCTCACACAATATGACCCAACCCAACCCAACCTGCCTGAACGTGTTTCCTTGGGTGGCCTCACACGGCACGACTTGAACGAACCCGACCCAACCCACCCGAACACGTTTCCTTGGGTGCCCTCACATGACCCGACACGACCTAACCCAGACGCGTTCCTTGGGCACCCTCACATGACTCGACCCGACTCGACCCGCCCTAACGCATTTGCTTGGGTGCTCGAACAGTACAACATGACTAGACCTGACCTGACCCGAATGCATTTCCTTGGGCACCATCACACGACTCAACCCAACCCGCACAAACACGTTTCCTTGGGTCGCCTCACATGGCATGACTCGACCAAACCCAACTTGACTCGCTCGAACGCATTTCCTTGGGTGCCCTCACGCGACCTGACATGACCCAACGCAGATGTGTTCCTTGGGCGTCCTCACACGACCCGACACAACCCAACCTAGATACATTCCTTGGGTGCCCTCACATGACCCGACTCAAACCAACCCACCCGAATGACGCATCTCCTTAGGGGCCTTCACATGACACGAATCGACCCGACCCAGATGCGTTTACTTGGGCGCCATCACATGAACACATCGTTATTTCGACAATGCATTCATATACATCACATGTACGACAACATCCCAAAACATCACACTTTCAATGACATCCCAAAATGTCACTATTTTGACAATACGTTCATAAATGTTGCACTTCCGACGACATCCCAAAATGTCGCACTACCAACGGAAAACCAAAACGTCGTTATTCCGAAAATTACAAAATAAACTTCGCTATTACGAAGATGCTCCCAAAACATTGCTATTCTGACGATACTCTGAAATGTCGCTATTCCAAATATACTCCAGAAATGTCTCTAGAGTGATGCTTGTTGGTGGGATTAATAAAATTGCGAAAAAATGGGGAACTTTCTGACAATACGTCAAAACTGTCGGAACTAAAGTGTTGGAAGATTGGCCATATGTACTAGTGCCTCCCACTGTTGTATCATGTTATAATTGTCATCCCTCTACTCTTGTTGTTATCTTTCCTCTCTCCGTTGATGTCGCTGAATGATTCACATATTAAATACATCAGCCTCCCTCATACATAAAACCTAATTTTTTTTATTAAATGAAGAATGTATTTACAAATATATAAATTTATTGAAAAAAAAAGCATTCGGTGCACCACAAAAAATATTCATGCACCACCAATGATGCATACATGTCTATCACGCACCATCCATGGTGTGCATAAAAAAACGTCACGCACTGCGACAACAAATTTTTTTAAATAAATATTATAGGCGGTGCGTTGACAAAACATATCCGCCACGGGGCATTTTTTTATAGCGCAACGCACCGCCACTTTGCAATATTTTACCATTGGCGTGCGGTACCAAACACCCATTGCTCTGGTGTGGTATGTTTGACAGATGCACCACACATTAGGTGTGTTCCTGTAATATCGACGCACCAGGCCGTTATGTTTATTTTTACATAATGCTCGGTGCGTTCCGATAAACTAACGCACCACCGTAAATAAATTGTTATTTAAAAAAAAAAGTTGTCGGTGCGGCCATAATCGATACACACCGCACTATTGTTATTGTTATTGTGGATCGCTTTTTCTTGGTACCACACCGGGTTGTCACATTAACTGCCTAATGTAGTTTACGTTAACACCATTCGCGGCCCAACCTGTAAATTTACAGGGAGCACTAGGAATGGTGCGAGCCAAATGGATCGAACACACTGTGTAGGAAAACAAAAAAATATAAAAAACAGTGAATTCTAACTCAATTTTAAAAATTAATCTACTAAAAGTTTAAGTTGCTAAGAAAAAAGTACATTACCTACACATTTGCGAAATAGAGCCATCTTTCCAATGGAATAATAAAAACTAATTTTTCCCACCGTTTTGCAAAATTTGAAGTCCACACACTGAGCAATGGACGGAATCAATGCGGGCAATGGGAGCACCGATGGCAGAGCACCTTAAAGAAGCAAAATTCGCATCGGTGCTTGAGAGCTCTACAACATTGTAGCAAGTAAAAATGAATTTTTACATCAAGTATTTTTTTTTTTAAATTAATCCTTTTTCAGTGCCCTTGAGTGTGAGACACATAGGGCAGTTGTATTAATGGTGCACCACACTTCTTTACAGTGCGCTGGATTAATGAGATGCACCGTGACGGTTTGCAGGGAGTACATCATGCTTCCTTTGAATAAAAACCCTATGGTGCGTCGTTATACCTAAACTGCACTGGGTCGTCGTCGTTATTAAATAGCACCGAAATGCTGAAATGCATCGAGTTGACGATATACGACCAACATCGAGCATGATATATAAAAAGCACCATATATTTTCATTAAATAAACACCCTATGTTGGGGCATCATTGTTAGAGTATAGCACCGCAAAGGTTATATAGTGAGTGTCTCGGTGTGCCATTTGATAGTACACACCCATGCACTTTATATAAAACGCATCGGTGCATTGTATGTATGAAGTGCACTGTTGTTTTCATAGTACTTAAAAATAACTCTGCAACGCTTCTTTAGCCTCTACTATGCACCGGTGCATCACATATATATCAAGTGCACCGGTTCATGCTAGGATTATAAACACATCACAAAAAAACATCCGCAAATAAATCCACCTGCCAACCTCCTCCAGTGACCTCCACTACAAATGGATACCAGGGCTATTTTTATAAGGGCTTCCTAAAAAACATCCGCTAGAGGGTATTTTCCTTGTAGTGTCCTCTAAAATTTGATGATGTAATATAATATTATTTCATTATTTCCACTATTATTTTATAACTTCCTTAGGAGGCCCATTTTAGACCTCAAAACTCCCCTAATGCCACCAGGTGTGATTAGTTCCAAAGGATGGGTAAGCCCACAACTAAGGATGAAATTCCCTTACAACCTCAAGTAACTCTAGATCCATTTGATAAATGGGTCATGGAATTCATTAGGCCAATTTATCCCCCATCAGGACAGAATAAGTATAACATTATGTGCACTGTTTACCTAACTAAATGTGTTGAATCAAAGGCAGTTAAGGCAACAAATGAGAAAAAGGTGGTTGATTTTTTGAGGGAGAACATATTCTACAAGTTTGGTTTTCAAAGAGAGTTGGTCACCAATAAAGGGACACAATTCACCTCAAATATGATTGAAGACCTCATGAAGAAACACCACATCAAGCACATGAAATTCGCTACCTATCACCCTCAGGAAAATGGGCAAGTGGAGGTTACAAAAAGGGCATTCGAGAGCATTTTGACCAAGTTTTTTAGCAACACTAGAAAGGATGGGACAAACAAACTTGTAGAAACCACTTGGGCATACGACACCACTTGGAAGACCACCACTATATTTTCTCCATTCGAACTAGTATATAGGAAGAAGGCCCCCTTGTCCATTGAATTTGAATACTATACCTTAAGGATGGAAACTCAGTTAGACTTGGACCTCGCTACAGTACAACAAGATAGGTTGATCCAACTCAATGGTTTAGATGAATTCAGGCTGCAAGCTCTCTTGCACACTGAGATAATCCAACTATAGATGAAGATTTGGCATGAAAAACACATTAGGGATAGGACTTTTCAGGAAGGTGATTGGACCCTATTGTATGAATCCAAATTCAATTATTTTAAATGGAAAATAATGACAAGGTGGTTGGGTCCCTATCTGATTTAAATATTTCATGAGAATGGGTCTCTCCAAATCACAACAATTGATGAGGTTGTTATTCCCTTGCTTTTTAATGGTTACAGGTTGAATTTTTACAAAATACCTTTTTCCAAGGAAGAGTTTATTAGCTCAATTAGAAAGGAGTTGAATATGATTGGGAGGCTCACATACCTCAGTCCAAAATCCTTATTAAAATGAAAAAAATAAAAATAAAGGGTCTATATGAAAACCTCCATGAGGCATCTAAGGCTAACTCTAGGGCTAAAAAACTCTATGCGGCAAACCCAAGAGCAAAAAAAAAAGAGAGAAAAAATATATGTAAAATGAAAATATCCTTGGGTGAAAACCTCCTATGAGGCACCTATGGTAGGTTGAAAACCTCTCTAGAGGAATTATGCATGTCTCAAAAACAAAAACAAAAAAAAAGGAAAAAAAAGGAAAAAGAAAAAGAAAAAATAAAATAAGACACAAGGAGCATTCGTTGCATCAATTTTGCTAACATTTATTTTTGTAGGACTCCAAGCTTTCAAAGGAACATTGGTTACAAAAGAGAGTACACGACCTATTTCTCCATTTTTCCCAGACATAAATTTAATTCATATCCTCATTCATCCACCTCCCTACCTATCTCCATCATCTTGAAAGCAACTAGACCATATTTTTCCTCATTCTTTTAATGCTTTAGGATTGTCCTGAATTGCTACAAGAGAAACCTGAAATGCTATAGGAGGGATATAAACTTGGAGAAGTGGACAAAAGGTAATTTTTTTCCTTGGGAAACGTTGGGATAGGTCCACCCATATTCCTTCACCCCTCACCCACACCATTTAGCCATATTCATCCTCAATAATCGACTTTTTCATATATATATATATATATATATATATATATAACACAGAAAAAGGACTCTGCCTTCACCTTTTTATTTTTCACCATTTTCACCCACATCATTTGGCCAGATTCATCCTCAATAATCCACTTCTGCATATATATATATATATATATATATAACACAGAAAAAGGACTCTGCCTTCACCTTTTTATTTTTCACCATTTTCACCCACATCATTTGGCCAGATTCATCCTCAATAATCCACTTCGCATATATATATATATATATATATATATATATATATATATATATATATATATATATATATATATATATATATATATATATATATATATAACACATGTGCGAATCTGCCTTCACCTTTTTATTTTTCACCATTTTCACCAGCTTATGAATATTATGTTCCTGTCCTTAGACCCACTATGATTTTTCCTAATCCCTAAATTCAATATGATGTATTTAGGAAGGACTGAGTGTCTTCTACAGGAAGGAGATTAGTCCTATATCAGCTTGCACAAAGCCAACAAGGCCATAGACCACAATATTTTTCCAGCTCTAGAATGAATATTTTCCCAACCTGAGGCATCAAGAGGCCATTTATGAGATATAGAGAAGTCACACCATCCCTGAGGAGCAGTTTTAAGGTCATCGATCCACTCCAACAATAGAAAACCGAACATTAGAAAGATTCTTGCATGGAAGAAAAATTTCATCAGTCGACTACATCATTATGTTGTGAAGACCTATGCATAAGAAACCAAATAAAGTCAGGACCTCCAGGGACCAATTGATCAATCATTAGATTAAAATCATCTTGCATGCACCTCCAAAATTTCGACGTCACATGTAGGCTCATGTGTGACACCCCTCACATCTTCCCTATGCGCATCATGGTAAAAAAATGTTTTTAATGACAGAGAATGGATTTTTATGGATTGGAGGTGGTCGGTAAACACAACCACCTTCGATTAGTAAACTACAGTTCACTTAGCCACACATGCAATGTGGAAAATTCAAACTAGGGGGGGTGATAATTATGAGGAGTGGGGGAAATGGCCAAAAGAGGAAATTTTTGCAAGAGCCAAATCAAAAAAGCGCTTTGATCCATTACCAAAAAATGGAATAAAAGTATGAAGCTCAATTCCACTTGAAAAATTTCTCGTTCCAAGAAAATAGTTGGAGAGACCAACCAAGGTACCGAAGGACAAGATAGATGCTACCAGAGTCTACCTAGGGTGCCACTAAATTGCTACAGGTTGAGTTTGTAGGTTCTATAGGAGGTCCTACAGGACTGGACACCACTGCTAAAGGAGGACCTGAAGTGCTACATAATCATAGAAGAGAAGCTACATGGCGGAAGTAAGGGGAGAAAAGGAGCCAAAACCACCAGAAAGTTTCCTAAAACCCTCATGCACATAAGAGAGTCATCCTAAAAAGTGTAAGTGGCGTCCTCCATCTCTAATTTACATACAATAACATGAAATTTTTTTCTTAATACAAGTATCTTGTAGCAAACCCTTATGCAAATAATTTCCCTTGAAGATTTATCACATAAGAAGGCAAGGCAGGAGAATTATTTTTTTTTTCCCATAGTCAAGAGTATCATCCTTCTCCTCCTATGAAAAAAATAAAAATTAGCCACTACCTCTGCACCTGAGACTGCTAAGGGGAAAATATTGAAAAAATATCTCATAATACCTAGAAAAGGAGCAATAGGAGAAATTGGAGGAGGTTTCAATCTAAGAGAACCCAAAGAAAAAAAATAATCCATCATCATCCCCATAATATGGACATTTTTTCTGAGACATCAGTGGATGGTATTATTTTAGAAATTAAATGGGTATGATGATGAGGTAACCCATGAATTTTCCACGACCCTCAATTCTCGAGGAGAAAATAGTGTCACTACTATTGTTAGAGGACTTGCAATCCATTTGAACACAAAGCTCATAAGAAGAGTAACAAACATACCCTTAAGAGTTCGAGGGAGCAAGGAGGATAATGAATTAGATGTTACATCCAAGAAAATATTCTTCCTCCATAAAGAGAAGCTTGTGGAAGACAAAGTGGAGTAAGAAGAGAGAGACTCCCTTACCCTTGGGATGAAGTGGCTTATCACATCCTCAAGTACATATTATAGGAGGGGAGGTTGAGAATTGTTTATGCCTACCAATTTAAGCTATTGTATTAGCTAAGGTTCCAGACAAAGTTACCAATTTCAAAAATACTTAGTGTCCCAAATTTCCTTTTACATTCCATCATTGAAATGAGCTAGAAAGTGAGGGAAGGGAAGCACCAACACATTTCCAATCATGGCCTCATCAATCTCATTTCCACAGATTCCTTAATACACTAAGGAACCATGTGTTTTTTACTGACTTTGTGGACATGGATAGGGAGGCCTTCATTGAAACACAAGCCCTTACCTACACACAACAAGAAGAAACCCCAACATATATCACTGGGGGTAGGGGAGAAAAGGAAGAAGACAAGGAGAAAGAAGAAACAAATAAAAAAGAGGGAGAGAAACAAATAGTAGAGGAAGATAACCCTGAGGTGCCCTCCAAACCTTAGAGGATAGAAGGACAAGGGAAGAAAATAAGCCTATCACCATGACACACAGAGATGGTTGCCACATTGGCCACACATGGGACGCCTGTCAAGCCTAAGAGAAGGTAGCTTAGGAAAGGCCCCTTGCAATTTAAAATAAGAAAGAGCACCAACATAAGGTAAGGAAATACTCAAACTCCTTCAAACGTCCCTATCACCATTAATTAATCAACCAACAAAAGAGAAGAAGTGGGACCTGGTGAAGGAAAAATTGAGGAGGTTAATTCCCCTAAATCCAAGGGTAAAGAACCTTCACCAACCAGATTGATACACATCTAAGGGGCTCAAAGAAAAAGCTTCCTTGTTAGAAGAGAAAACAAAGGATCTACATACAAAAACAAGGTTTCCATAGGGAGAAAAACGACTGCTATACGAGAAAAATGGAGTGTTATAGGAGAAACAGGGGATGTTACAAGAGCAACAAGAGATGCTATAGGAAGGGGAAGCAACATCAAAAGGAAAGTAATAAGGTATCCAAGAAATCCAGGATCCTGATCCACAACCTAACCTTGAATCCTACTACAAATTTTTTTAAGGAGGTAGGATTATACTTGAGATATTTTCAATACCACTCTTCTTTGAGTTGGAAAGGGAAAGAGGAAGGACTCATAGATGGATGAAAATTTAAAAATCCAAGAAGGTGGAAGATGTTGGCCTCATGGAGGAGAAATTTAACTAAATTATGAAGGAATTGAATGTTATGAAACCAAATCCAAAAATATAAGAAAAGAGAGATCAACGCCTCATAAATAAGCCACTTCGAGGGTGAAACCTCCTTTACATTACATAAATGACCAATTCTTAGATTATATAAATGAAAAAACCTCATTTATATATATAGGAGTCCATGGGGTCACAATATAACCCTATCCAACCTAAAAATAATAATGTAAGGGCACAATAATAACAATATGGGGGTTACAGGGGTATAACAATAACAATAATGGGGATACACTAACAACAATAAGGGGATACACTATTATTATAGGGACCTAACATGCCCCTCTCCTTCAAACAAGTGTTGCCCTCAATGCTTAATTATTTCAGGATGCTTATGTATAAAATTCTCATCCTCCCATGTGGAATATTTAACAAGTAAGTTCTTACACTTGTTGAGATACTCTGAAATTGATCAATTGTGTAGTTGTCGAGTTCTTGTTTCTGTGACTGCTTCAGAATTTCTTTTGCTGCAATGTTTATCTTCCTGTTGTTTCATTCGATTATGCACCAAAGTTAGGGTATCCTTTGAGAGTTTGAGAACTTGTTGTTGATGCTTGATGTGATATTCCACTACTTTATCATCCATATTGGCTTTCATTTGATCCTTAAAACCATCCATCTTAGTCTTCATTTTTTCTTTTAAACCATCTATGTCATCTTTGATTGCTCTTTGTAAGATCGAAATTTGTTTCACTTGGTACCGTAATTTTGATATATCATACTGCAATTCTTCCTCTTCATGCATCATAGTATAATTTTTTGAGGGCTTAATAGGTATAGAATTCTTTTTTGGAGGCATTATAGAACCAAATAGTGATAACAATGCTTCAATATTCCCTTGGAATCACTTCAACTATTTTTTCAAACAAATATTATGCAAATTTTAAAAAATGAATACACACATTTTTCTTGCTTTTGAGGAGCTTGATATTGAAACCGAATTATCTATGTAATTTCGGATCTTAAATATATGAAATTCGGTCTTGTAGTAGCCCTATGAATCTTCTTTTGAATGCCATAGGTCTGATCTGATTTGGATGCTTCAAGACAAAGTTATGCCCAATCTCCCACAATGACCTAATTATGGACTAGTTCAGTAGAGGGAACTTTTACGATGTGCCACATGTCACTGTTTCCTCCTTCAGCTTTGAAATTGATATACAGGAAACTACAATCCGTGTGATTTCAAACACTTTTTATATACTTCCAATTCGATGCTCAGAGGGAGATTTATGAATATTTTCCCAAGGTCACCTCTTTAGATGAAATTCAGGAGCTTACAAAAACCCTAACTTCCACAGATCATATTTCCTAAAATATTATAAACCAAGATCTGAAATTTTCACACGATGTTCCTCAAGAGTTTGAATTCACGTGGTAAAAATTTCAGCTCATGAACCTTTGTATAAAAATATTTATAGCGAAAATTCCACGATGACCTATTTGGAGCAGCGAAACCCTAGAATCCAAAGCTCTGATACCAAATGTTATGAAACCAGCTCCAAAAATAGAAGAAAAGAGAGATCAACGCCTCAGAAATAAGCCAATTCGAGGGGGGAACCTCCTTTACATTACATAAATGAACAATTCTTGGATGATACAAATGAAAAAAACTCCTTTCTATATTTAGGAATCCATGGGGTCACAACATAACCCTAGCCGACCTAACAATAATAATGTAAGGGCACAATAATAAAAATATGGGGGTTACAGGGGTACAAAAATAACAATAATGGGGCTACACTAACAACAATAAGTGGATACACTATTATTATAGGGACCTAACATTGAATAAATTAAGAATAAGGGAGTCAGTCATGAAGGATCATCTACAGATAGAGAACAGAAGGCTAAGAGAGAAATAGCAAGAAAAATAGGTACAACTTGCCACTATGGAAAGTTTATCCATGAAAGCCATACAATGTAGGGAACCGTCCAAATCTTATTCCATATTACTCAAGGACAAGTGGATGTAGTTCTAGACAAAGAAATAAGCATAGTATGGCTCCCTACATTTCCAACACTCCAAAAAAATCATTGACTTTGGCAAAAAGGAAATTGTTGAGGATATAGCCAAACTGGCTGAGTTCTACATGCACAATATGATCCTCACAAACATGAAATTTTTGGCATGCAACTAGTGGCACTAACCTGTTGGTTGACCCATGAAGATACAAGAGCTAAAGAAGTAAGGAAGGTGATGATAAAATAAGAAATGGATCCTTGGTACATAAGAGAAGAATTAGTGAGCCCCAAGGTTGTCATCAGTAACCACAACCTAATCTCCACTGATCCTAAATTGGAACTTGTTGGAGGCCCCGAAAATCAGTGCAACAACATCAGGGAAAACCACCCATTCGGGGACTTAAAAACCGTCCCTTTTCTGTTTGGAATGGTGGCTTCGAATGGATTTGTGCGACCAATTTCCCAATTTAATGTAGTTGGAATGAATGGATGATTTTATCTCTAAGTGAAATTTGATATATGGAAAATAAGCAAGCTTGCAATGAACAATAAATCTATCTATCTATATCTATAGATCTGTATCTATCTATGTATATCCTGGGATGAAACCTTTTCTTTGTGTGATCTACAAGATAATATTTCAGTGGATGAAAATAAAGATCATACATTCACTTGGACATATGAAAAACATTTAAGATAATTTATTTAATTAATAATTTAATTAAATAAATTTAATTAAGCTTATATCACAACTTTTACAAAATGCATGTATTGCATATATATATAAATGATAATAGCATAACATGTTCAAAAGTGAATTGATGTCAAACTGAATTCAAAAAAATATATAAGACAACACATCATAATATCAATGAAATATTTCTCATTTGAAACTCAAATTAAACATATAAGATAATATTACCATAAATATGTTTACTCAGCTCATTTGAGAAATAACTCTTGGTCCATCCTTTTCTATTCAAAATTTCAAGACCCCTTCTTAAAATACATGAAGGGGTTTAAATATAAAACTAATAAGTATTAAAATAGTCATTACAATAAAAAATTAGGAGGTTTCAAACAACTCTCCTTAAAGTAAGTAAAATTAAAACAAAACTAGAAATTAAAGGGGTGATTTGTTGGAGGACTTTCCTGTTGTCCCTTCTTCTATTTTCTCCTTGAATTTAAGAATATTAAGCATAGGCTTAACCTCAGGAGGTTGTCCTAGCCTAATGCGTAGGTGTCCAATAAAAACATCATCAGATAATGGAGGTAGCATGTATGAGGACGTATCTGTAAGACAACGAAGCAAGAGCCATTAGATGTGAGGCTTCACTAGATCTCTCTAGTATCTTTCCCAATCTAGCTTTTAAATCTTCATAATATGCTCTTATTTTACGTTTGACACTTCCTGCCATTTTCTTATCAAATCCTTTACCAAAGGTAATGCACTAGGAGGACATCTTTCTATGAGATTTGTTGCGATAAGGTTATGGCTGACAGTTTCCACAATGTTTGTGGCAATGTATTTCACTCTACAAGTTTCCCTTCCTGAATTCTTTAATTGTATATCCCAATCTGTGAATAGTATCTCTCTCTTTGATTCTTCTACTATGGGTAGGTTTGCCTTTCTGCCATCATCATAATCCTGCCAAGTAAAGAAATGGGATACCTTCTCATCTAAGTCATCGAAACTAATCCTCATATCAGCAATGTGATTCACAAGTGAATCGATTTGCTCACATAATTCAAGGATGCTTATTAATTTATGAGAAAAGATAACCTGTTTCTATGCCAATAAGGTGTTTAATTATAGATATTTTTTCCTAAACTCATCAATCTTTGGGATATATTTCATTTTCTCAATGGAGAGCTATAATTGATGAATTTGAGTATATGTAGAATTAATTTCACTTTGATGCTGAATTTTTAGTTGATGCAGGCTCTCTTGAAGCTATGAAATTTGTACCTATAGTTGCTGACTAACAATTTTCTTTTTTTGCTTGTAACTCTATTTCAAGTTGACGGATCTTTTCATGTTTATGTTTCATCAGATGATGAATCTCTGATGCCTTGTCAAGAGTTGCAGAAGCATAAGCCCCTACAAACTATGATAAGCGAGTTAGATCCTCTGAAGGATCTGACTCTGTGCCTTTCTAGACAATTTCCATTGGTATATCTTCTTGAGTGAGAGTTTGGGAATGCTCTGTTCTTCTCCTTTTCTTCTGCCTTGTGCCTAGGACTATAAAAATTGTCCAAGGGAGGAATCTATTGAATATTTAGAACAATTTAAAAGGTTGGGAAGGCTGGAATTTATTCCATTCTCTCTGTACTTACTTCTTTGTTAGAGGCCCCAACAGTAAACAAGTCCTGACTTGTAGAAGGAGGGGTTTGTACGGTTTGTTTTTGGTCAACAATCACAGCTGATTGTTCTTCTTGGAGTTTGAGGTGAAACTCTTTCCAAACATTTTTGAGATTGCTGGGGAAATCCAAATCCATTGTTTGAACTTTAACTGATTTCTCCTGATCTGTTGTATTAAGGAATTCAGTATCCTTAATTTCTGATTCACTTTCTTTCTGAGCCATAGTTTGAGAAACATCCAAAATTTTAAGTGGAATTGTTTCCAGTCTCTTATTTCTGTATTGCTAAAACTTTAGTAGTTGTTGTGGGTGAAAGCATAAATTTTCCAACTTTTTAAATGTGGCATAACTATCGACAGACTCAAATGAGTCCTCAAAATCATCAACTTCATGCACAAAGGGTCTGATTTTCACTTGTGTAGTTAAATTATTGGCTACTTTGAGTGGATCATACTGTCTGTTTGGAATTGTAAATAATTTCAAAAAATTAATTTGGAAAATTTCCACTATAGCATGCTTGTAGTTGTCCAGTCCATACACAACAATTAATTGGAAAGGAAGGCCATAATGCATTCTTGGCTTCTTTCAAAAATCTGGTCAGACCATTTCCAAAAGTTTGATATGCAATTTCTCTTGTGAGATGTTTATTAGGAACATATAGGGGTGTGACATGTGGATGAGATAGGTTTCCAAATACTCGTAAATAGGTGAATGAATCCTTACCAAACCACTTTCCTATATTAGAATAAAAGTCAGCTTGGGCCTCTTTCAAAAGTTTGGGGGCTTTCTCATTGAAAACAACTTCAAAAAGGGGTAAAATAACTCCATGAAAGATTTTGTAAAAATGACTTCATATTTGGATTCCCACATAATACTATGAAATACATGAATGGGAAAAAAACCTTGGCTAGTCCATTTCTAGCCCATGGTTGGAAAATATGATGTAAAACATACATCATCCATAATATATCCACTCATATAAAATGGAGGAAAGATTTTAGAAGAGATAGAATGGTTCTTTCTATATTCTAAAATTTGGGTGGCAATATTATTTGACAAAATATTGCCCTAGTCCATAACATAAGCATCTGCTTCCGCTTCCATAAGGGGAATCCATTCTACTGAAAATCTAGTTGTGTCCGACTGACCAAAAATTCTAGACATCATAGTAGAGATATAGCAATAGGGACTTGCAATAGATTGAGTATAATACATACCCTTTTCATTGTTCTTGTGTTTGTTAGGATTGCTCCTCCACTGCTTTGTTGGCGTCAATTTGAATTCATTTTCCTTAGCAAAATTTGCAAGGAATTCCTTATCATAAATCTTATCAAGGTCTGGAATATGGTACATTTTCTTCAGGTATTTCTCTTTAAAGGAACCAATTATTGGTCCTCTACTGGTAAGGAAAGTCCTATCTCCAATGTTAATATTGTCAATAATCCACCTTACCATATCAGTGTATGGTAATATCTTGAGCCATGTTGCAATTCGGTGAAGAAAATAATTAGCTACATCTCCAATTGTAGCTTCAGAAGAATTTGGGGCATCAGATGTTTCCTTTCTGTAGATTTTTCGGGGTTTCTCGTCTTCAAAAATCTTATACATATATTCCCATAGAGAGGATCCACTTTTAGGTCTGCAAGTCATTTCTGTAAACAGGGGAAAAATCTCTGTTCTCTCGGAGGTGGTAGGCACAGGGTTAACCGAAGCCATATGCTTCTTTGCTTTCTTCAAAGCCTTAGACATTTCCGGAGAGCTTTGTGTACTCAAACTTTCTTGTAAATAAGTAATAAAGAATAAGTGAAAGGAAGGAACCTTTTAGTTTTACAATACACACATATACCATAGTTAGTAATAGAAACATTTCAAATGGATGAGACTTTGCATGCTGATGGGATATGAATTTAATGCTCATTGCAAGAAGATGATCATGGCGGTATGGGTGAGAAAACCGTAAATTTATGACATTGATAACTGATATGGGTTATCGTGCCAATATAATCATTTATCAATTAAAAATAGATCTATCGCATTACATCGTGGCTCGTGTGTAATATATTCATTAAATACATATGATATTAGCTTTTTTGTCGATCACGACATCACAATCGCAATATCGACGAAGTTGATAGTATACCAAAATGTGTTTGTTTGACAAGTGTGCAATGTGCGATGTGCAATGCGATATGCTTTATCACATCGTCGATTATGAGCGGTAACAAAAAAAATGGTTAAGCTTTTGCAATAATGTGATGCGATATGATTTATTGCATCAACTAGTATGAGTGGGCGCAAATACGACTATCAGGAGAAATAGCGATTTGTGAAATGTGATAGGCTTACGTGGCAGAATTCGGTCCCATGGGTATTATTTATCGGATTTACTTAAAAATGTAGCTTTTTCCTCATATAAAAATGTATTGGTTATAGTCATCGGATCGTGAAAATTTTTTAAGTCATATTTCTCGAATTATATACGTTTTGCAATGATTTTGAGATTTGCGAAATGCGATTTGTCTCCACTTAAGTATTTAGAAAAACAAAATTTTAAAGTTTTCATCCCCCATTTGACTCTTATTCCTATCAAAAGAAATACTCTAAGGGTTTATTTTCTTAAACTCTAAAAATTAAAAGGGTCCCCATTATTTTCTAAGGTAATTATGGCTTAAAATAATGGGGGTTGTTGATTTACACAACAATTGGCGATTCATTGGAAGAACTAGTTATCTCTGAAAAAACAATTCCTTTAGTATCTTCAAATATGTAAAAATAATTTAAGGAAGAAAGAATTATTTTCAAAATATTTAAATGAATAAAATTACTCTGAATATAAAAGACTCATCTATATTGTTTAGCTTTCATAAATAAATATCTTCTTTTCTCTATACCAAACATTATATGGTTTAAAAGGGAAAGTAAGTGTTCCTTTTGTAACTTATTTTTTAAAATTTTCTCCTTTTGTCATAGGTAAAGCCACTGCTGCTAGTAAATATTAGTAGCTTAAGCAAGGTTACCTTTTAACCATCAATGAATCAGTGTCCCATCCATTTATTTACAATTTATTTGAGTTAACTCCTTAGTTACTCATTTTTCTTCTTTCTCTTAAAAAGTCATTGTCATGGCCTGATGACCAAAAAGTGAAAATTCCATTCACTGGTTATGATTTAGACTGAACAAGTTGGCTCATGATGAGACCCCTTGTCTTATGATTTTAATAATCATGAGCCATTAGCCTGATTTGGTATGCAGTTATGGTAATGTCAATTAATCATAAACTTATGATCATGGTAAGCAAGCTCGTGATGAGACATCTTATCCTTTTAAGTTTTTCCTTATTATATTTTTGAATTACACTCTAAAAAAAAGGTATTTTCAATGGATGGGGAGAATCATTGACTCCTTAAAATATTTGGATGACAGTTTAGAGTTAAATATGTGTAGTTACTAAAAGTCTTTTCTTTGTGAAGATGAAACTTTTTTCTGATTGATAATAGAGTAAAAAGACTTTACAAATTTGGAGTTTACAAAATTTTACAATTTTGATGGAGTAAGATTTCTGAGTTCTATAGTATTCATTCAATTTTATAGCTTGGTAGTTATTTCCTCAAAAAATTCTATTCTTCAAAAATAAAAACATAAAATAATTCAGAGGTGTTGTGAACAACCTAGAGTATGTAATCAAACATTATTTTCTAAAAGAAAGAAAAGAAAATTGATATATTACATTTTATAAGAAAATATTCTTCTAAGAAAAGTTTTTTTTTTTTTAATTTTTTTTTTAGGATTAGCCCATTAACAGGGAGTAATTATTTTCTCCCTTGAAGGTTTTGTAACATAAAGGTTGATGGGCCAATTTGTTCAATAATTTGGAATGTTCCAAGCCACACTCTTTGGAATTTGGTGTGCTTACCTTTTTCCTCATGTGCTTTGTCCCATTTGAGTACGAGATCTCCAACTTGGAAGTTTTTTGGGGAAACAAAATTTGCATCAAAAGAATTTTTTACTTATTTCTGATGATGAGCATGAGTTATTTTGGATTTTTCCCTTTATTCTTCCATTTTAAGGATTTGTGACATTCTCAATTGTAGGGAAGAATAAGGTACTTCATCAATAAATTGAACTAGGGCTAATGAGGGAAGAGCTATATTTGAAGGAATTACAACTTCTTTTCCATAAACTAAATTAAACAGAGAAGTTCCTATGGCGGCTTTTGAGTAATACTATCTTCCCATAGTGCAAATGTTAAAGATTTATGCCATTTTTATGATTTTGGTCAATAGTTCTTTTGATGATTCTTCTGAGATTTGTGTTTTTTGATTTTGCTAAACCATTCATTTGGGGATAGTAGTTAGCAGAGTATTTAAGTTTAAAACCTCTTTTAAGAGTAAAATCTGTCATACTATTTCCCGAAAAATAATATGAATTATGAAACATAAGTGCATTGGGTAAGCCAAATCGGGTAATAATGAATTGATCGATAAATTCAATAATGGATTAAGAGTTGGCTACCTTTAGTGGAATTTCCTCCACCCACTTAGTAAAATAATATGTTGCAGTGAGAATATATTTATGCTGCTTGGAGGAGTTAGGAACAATATCACCTATGATATCTAATCCATATTTATCAAAAGGTTGTTCAATGTTGATTGGTTGCAATGGCAAGGCTGGTTTTCTTTGTCTTCCAACAGCAGTTTGACATGTTTTTCATTTTCTCACATATGTATGAGCATATTTGAATAGAGTGGGCCAGTAAAAACCTGCATGAAGGATCTTATGTGCAATGGTATCACCACCGAAGTGTCCACCTACAGGTCCATCATGGAGTTCTTGCAAAACCCTCTGAGCTTCAGATTTCTCAAGACATATTGGTAGTACAGAGTCATAATTTTTTCTAAACAAGACATTTTATATGAGTTGGTATTGATTAGATTTCAATCTTAAAGCTCTTTTTCTTTTAAATTGAGTTCTATCAGAGCATATCCATTTTTTAAGTAGAATATTAAATCAGTATACTGTGATTTTGAATCATTTAAGCTTACCTCATCAATTTGCACAATATTACTTGACTCTTCATCATTCGATATATCGGATGCTCCATATAGTAGTTTGCAAATACCTTTTCCTCTAATGAGTTTGGCTAGTCTTTTTTCAATTTCATATTACTGCAAAGAAGTTTCCCAATTTTCTTTATTTTCTCCTAGTTCTTTCAGTATAAGTAGTTGTATTACAACCGAGAATGGAACTATTACCTTGGTGTGTGTTTTAAGGAGAAAAGGTCTAAAATTATTTAAATATTTATAGACAACAAATGCTTGTTTTTCTACTTCAGAATAATTTAGTTCTGCACCTTGGATTTTTGAACTAAAGAATGAAGTAGGTGCTTTGATTTTTTGATCATCAATCTGTGTCAATAGAACATCGTAAGATTTTTCTGATGCAAAAGTATATAAAATAAAATGTTTGGTAAAATATGGGGTAGTTAGAGAAGGTGCGTTAATGATGGCTTCCTTAATCAAATAAAAAGCCTCTCTTTCATCATGACCCCATTAAAAAAGTGAATTCTTCTTAATCATCACTTGCAAAGGTAAAAAAATTTGAGAAAAATTTGGAACAAATATTTTAACAAAATTTATCTATCCTAAAAATGATTGCATGGATTTCTTGTTATGAGGATGTGAAAGTTCACAAATTGCTTTAATTCTTTTAGGATCAATACAAATGCCCTATTTTGAAATGATAAATCCTAAGGGTTTTCCTTCACTTAAAGCAAAATAAGGCTTTTTGGATTTAAGGAAATTCCATATTTCAAACAACATTCAAGGATTTGTTTAAGATCATGATAGTGGTCTTTCCTTTTCATGGATTAAATAGTTATATCATCTAGATAGACAACCATTGTTTTGTTGATTAACCCTCTAAAATCAATATCCATTTCTTGTTAGAAAATTATATATATCAGCGCAATGCAACACATAAAATATGCGGAAAACACAAGCACACAAAACACATAAAACCAGAGAGACACAGATATACGTGGTTCACCCAATTTTGGGCTACGTCCACCCCAAATAGCCAGTCCTTCCTTTTTATTATCCAGAAAAATGAAGAGACACAACCTACAGCAGATCCACTGTAATATCCTCTGTTCTCTCTCATAGTCTCCCTATCTGTTTCTCACTATGCGAATACACATACAATGCATAGCCATAATACAATATCCTCATAAAAGCGAGGGGTTGCCTTCTACGGAAAAAAAACCCTAAACTAAACATAACTTCTATCGTTAGATCATCCGCCTAATGAACGGCCTAGATTGACTATAAATTACTATACTTTTACAAGGCAATTGTACATCTATTTTTAGCTTCGGGGGTGCTGCCCCCGAAACCCCCCGCTAGGGGGGGGCTCCATAAAGTCGCAGCCGCCCCCCCTGGACCCCCTAGGCAGCGTTTAATGACGGGCAGCATTGCCGCCCCCATTAAGGTACAAGGGTCCAACGCTGTGATACTAAATAAACAATATAATCAAGCTCCACACCCAACAATCTCCCACTTGGAGAATGATTGTAGCAACTCCACCGCTGCTTCATTTGCTGGAAAATGACTCCTCTTTGGACCTGGTTGTTTCTCATCTTAATCATCATCCTTGAAGACCGATTGAAACTGAGCATAATCTTAGTTTCTCCCTGGTTACAAATTTTTTTAGCATATCTGCAGGATTCTGGCTAGTGTGTATCTTTTCCAGCTTCAACTGTCCATCTTCCAATACTGATCGTATGAAATGGTACTTGAGCTATATGTGTTTAGTCTTGGAATGAAATGTTGAGTTCTTTGCAAGATGAATGGAACTTTGGATATCATTGTATAACGTGCCCATATCATGTTTCTTACCCAATTCATCCATAAACCTTTGTAACCAAATCATTTCTTTACTAGCCTCTGTAGCAGCAACATACTCTGCTTCTGTTGTTGAAAGTGTAACAACACTTTGGATTTTTGAAACCCAACTGACAGTTGTTCCACCTACAGTAAATACATATCCTGTAGTGCTCCTCCTATTATCTCTATCACCTGCCATATCTGCATCAACATATCCCTGTAGAGAAATGTTTGAACCACCAAATCATAATGCTTGATTTGTGGTACCTCTCAAATATCCGAGAATCCATTTTACTGCCATCCAATGTTCTTTTCCTGGATTATTCATGTACCAGCTTACAACTCCCACTGCATGTGCAATATCAGGCCTTGTGTAGACCATTGCATACATTAAGCTTCCAACTGCTGATGCATATGGAAATTTAGACATATAGTCCATTTCTTCTTGGATCTTGGGGCACATATCCTTACTAATTTTGAAATGGCTAGCAAAAGGTGTACTATCTAGTTTTTCATTCCGTATATTAAATCTTTTCAACACCTTTTCTATGTACTCATTCTGAGACAAAGTTAATAATTTGCAATTTTTCCTATCTCTAGTTATTCTCATACCAAGATTTGTTTTGGTAGCCCTCCTAAATCCTTCATTGCAAATGAATTTGCCAATTTTATTTTGAGCACATTTACTGCATGTTATCCCAACAACAAGCATGTCATCTACATACAATAACAATATAATATAGCTGCCATAATTTTGCTTTTTCATATAAACACAATGATTAGAGTGACATCTAGTATAACCTTGTTCAGACATGAACTTGTCAAATTTTAGATACCACTACCTTGGAGCCTGTTTTAAGCCATAAAAACTCTTCTTTAACCTGCACACTAATTTTTCTTTCCCTTTGACCTCATATCCTTCTGGTTGCTCCATATAGATCTCTTCCTCCAAATTGCCATGGAGAAATGTTGTCATTACATCTAACTGTTCAAGATGTAAATCTTACGTTGCTACAAGACTTAAAATATTTCTGATTGAAGTCATCTTAACAACAGGAGAAAAAATTTCATCAAAATCAATACCTTTCTTCTGTGCAAACCCGTTCACCACAAGTCTAGCTTTGTACCTCTGTTTTCCTCCATATTCTTCCTTCAGCTTGTAAACCCATTTATTCTATAATGTAGTTTTACCTGTAGGCAACTTGACTAAGTCCCCAGTCTGGTTATACATTAAGGAGTCCATATCTTCTTCCATGGCTAGCTCCCACTTCTTCCTGCTTTCAACTTGCATTGATTCTTCATAACATTCAGGTTCACCAGAATCAGTCAACAATAAATAATATAATGAAGGAGAGTATCGTTCAGGGGGTCTACTTATCCTGGTAGATATTTTGACACCACTTTCAGGTGTTTGAGGTGCCTGTTGTTGTTGTGGTGGTTGCTGTTGTACCTTTACTTTTTCTGTGATCTCATCAAGAACTGTATATTCTTTATTTTCCTTTTCTAATTTCTTTTCTTGCAACTGATTCTTATACAAGACCTTTTCATTGAATATTACATCTCTGCTCCTAATGATTTTGTGATTTTCATAATCATATAAGCGATAACCAAAATCATTAACACCATATCCAATAAAGGTACATTTCTTTGATTTTTCTTCAAGCTTTGTTCTGTTTTGTTTATTAATATGGACAAAGGCCTCACAACCAAAAGGCTTTAAAAAAGAGTAGTTTACCTTTTTACCTGTCCATGCTTCCTCTGGAATACCACCATCCAAGGAACTTGAAGGCCCTCTGTTTATTAGATAAACAACAGTATCTACAGCATCTGCCCAAAATTGTAAAGACAATCCTGCATGCAATCTCATGCACCTTGCACACTCCATGATTGTTCTATTCATCCTTTCTGACACACCATTTTCTTGTGGTGTTCTTGGAACTGTCTTCTCTCTACGAATTTCATGCTCTGAACAGTACCTATCAAAATCTTTGCTGCAATATTCACCTCCATTTTATGTTCTGAGACACTTCAACTTCTTTCCTGTCTCAATCTCAACCAAAACTTTCCATTTCTTGAAAGTATCAAATACATCATATTTATTCTGAATACAATAAATCCAAGTTTTTCTAGTTGCATCATCAATAAAAGTAACATAATAACGAGAGTCGCCAAGAGATGATACCTGAGCAGGTGTCCATACATATGTATGCATAAGCTCTAATTTTTCTCTCTTCTTTTCTTTCCTAACTATGAGAAATCTGACTCTCTTCTGTTTTCCATAAATGCAATTCTCACAGAAATCCAAATCAATATTCTTCAAACCCGACAACAAATTTCTTGAGTGAAGAATCTTCATCCCCTTCTCACTCATGTGTCCGAGCCTATGATGCCATAATGCTGCATCTTCTCCTTTAGAAGTTAAAGCATTAACATAGTTAGAAATACCATTGCATAAATACAATGTACCAACCTTTTCGCCTTTTGCTATTACTAGGGCTCCTTTGGTGACCTTCCAAGTTTTATCTGTGAAAGTTGTCACAGAACCTTTGCCGCCTAACTGCCCAGTTGAAATCAGATTTTTCTTCAGATATGGAACATGCCTTACCTCCTTTAATAGCCATTGGTTTCCATTCTGTTGTTTTACAAGAACTTTACCCATTCCAACAATTTTACAGGGTTTATCATCACCCAAACAAACTTGTCCAAAATCTCCTTGAACATAGTCATGAAAATATTTCTTATCAGGTGTGGCATGGAAAGAGGCCCCTGAATCTACTACCCAAGAATCAGTAACATTTTCGAAAGAAAGAATCAAAGCATCTTGTAACACATCACCTGTCACATTCGCTTCATGATTGTTTTCTTGCTACGTGTCTCCTTTTCCCTTCCGATATCTACAGTCTTTCTTTAGGTGTCCTTTCTTTCTGCATTTCTAGCACACTATCCCCGATCTAGACTTGGATCTGCCTTTCTTTGATTTACTGCAATATCCCGAGATCTTTCCTCTTTCCATTTTTCTTCCCCTAGACTCTGCACTCAAAGCATTACCCGATGTCTCACCAGAGTTTTTCCGTTGCATTTCCTCGCTAAGGATAGTGCCGACAACATCATCAAACTTTAAAGTACTAGATCCAACGACAAAGTTACTAATGGCCATAACTAAACCATTCCAGCTTTCTAGAAATGAGCACAGAAATAAAAGAGCCCTAACTTCATCATCAAATTTTACCCCTACAGAAGTTAACTGACTGGTAACTGTATTAAAATCATTTAAATGGTCTGCAACAGATCCACCTTCCGACATCTTCATATTAAATAAACGTTTCATAAGAAATACTTTTTTTGAGGCTGAGGGTTTTTCATTTAATTTCTCCAATGCCTTAATCAAACCATTTTTTGTTTTTTCCTTCGAAATACTGAAGGCTACCGATGCCGCAAGGCACAACCGTACTGTTCCGAGTGCCTTTCTATCGAGAATCTCCCATTCTGCGTCTGTCATAGCCGTCGACTTCTTTGTTTTTCTGCTCAATGGTAGGTACAGATCTTTCTGATATAGATAATCTTCCATATGCATCTTCCACAATGAAAAGTTTTGGCCGTTAAATTTCTCGACCCTAAACTTACCATCTTCCGCCATTGCTCCCACTCGAACCAGGAAACCTTATTTCCTGCGTGTTTATCAACCAAATAGACTTTTAGCTCTGATACCAGTTGTTATAAAATTATATATATCAGAGCAATGCAACACATAAAATATGCAGAAAACACAAGCACACAAAACACATAAAACCAGAGAGACACAGATATAAGTGGTTCACCCAGTTTTGGGCTACGTCCACCCCGAACAGCCAGTCCTTCCTTTTTATTATCCAGCAAAATGAAGAGACACAACCTACAGCAGATCCGCTGTAATATCCTATGTTCTCTCTCATATTCTCCCTATCTGTTTCTCGCTCTGATAATACCCATACAATGCATAGCCGCAATACAATATCCTCATAATATGTCGGAAGGTGGATTTGTTGCAGACCATTTAAATAAATGTTTCATAATAAATATCTTGTTTTAGGCCAAGGGTTTTTCATATAATTTCACCAATTCCTTAATCAAACACTATGTTGTTGTTTCCTTCAAAATATTGAAGGCTACCAACGCTGTGAGGCACAACCGTACTGTTCTGAGTGCCTTTCTGTCGAGAATCTCCCATTCTGGGTCTGTCATAGCTGTCAGCTTCTTTGTTTTTCCGCTCAATGGTAGGTATAGATCTTTCTGATACAGATAATATTCCATCTGCATCTTCTACAGCGAGAATTTTTGGCCGTTAAATTTCTCGACCCTAAACTTACCATATTCTGCCATTGCTCCCACTTGAACCAGGAACCCTTCTTTCCTGCGAGTTTATTAGCCAAATAGACCTTCGCTTCTGATATCAGTTGTTAGAAAATTATATATATCAGAGCAATGAAACACATAAAATATGCGGAAAACACAAGCACACAAAACACATAAAACCAGAGAGACACAGATATACGTGGTTCACCCAGTTTTGGGCTACGTCCACCCCGAACAGCCAGTCCTTCCTTTTTATTATCCAACAAAATGAAGAGACACAACCTATAACAGATCCACGGTAATATCCTCTATTCTCTCTCACAGTCTCCCTATCTATTTCTCGCTCTGAGAATACACATACAATGCATAACCTCAATACAATATCCTCATAAAAGCGAGGGGTTGCCTTCTAGGGCAAAAAAACCTTAAACTAAACATAACTTCTACCATCGGATCATCTGCCAAATGAACGGCCTAGATTGACTAGAAAATACTATACTTTTACAAGGCAATTTTACATCTGTTTTTAGCTTTGGGGGTGTCGCCCCCGAAACCCCCCGCTAGGGAGGGGGGCTCCATAAAGTCACAGTCTCCCCCCTGGACTCCCTAGGCAGCGTTTAATTATGGACGGCATTGCCGCCCCCATTAAGGTACAGGGGTCCAACGCTATGATACAAAATAATCAAGATAATCAGGCTCCACACCCAACATTTCTCTTTGAAAGTTTGCTCCTGCATTGATTAATCCGAATGGCATTTTCTGATAGGAATAAGTGCCCCATTTTGTTCTGGATGTAGTTTTTAATCTATATTCAGTATGAACCAAAAATTGATTGTAACCTGAAAATCCATCAAGAAAATACATTAATTCAGAACCAGCAACCGATTGCAAAATTTGTTCCATCGGCGGTAATGGGAAATCATTTTTTAAGCAAGATTTGTTTAAGTTTCTAAAATCAATACAAATATGAATATCGCCATTATTTTTCCTAACAGGAACTAAATTTTATACCCACTTAGAATTCCTAACAAGAAAGTTAATCTTGGCTTTAAGGAGCTTGTTAAGTTCACTTTTAATTTGACTTTCGAGATCAGGGTGAATTTTCCTTGACTTTTGTTGTATAGGCTTTTCAATGGATATCATTGGGATAGCGTAGGTTTTAGGGGTCCTGACCCAGGTTCGGAGTTAAGGTTTTCCAAAAAACCCCTATACTACTGGCCCTTTTAGGAATGACCTACTTTTGTAGGCCAAGGTCTCACTTGAAGTAGTATGGGAGGGTGTTGGAACCAGGTTTCTGCACCCTAGGAGAGAGTAGGTAATTAAGGCAGATCTTCGTTGAATCTATCAAGTTCGCATAGAAACAAGCCTATTACCAATATTTTAACACTATAATCAGCATGTAACCATGAACAAAGCTACTATCATTAACAGATCAGATCAATACATTCACATCCACGTGCGCATCAACAATTATCACTACAGAACATTACAATCGCCACTAATTCCTAGATCGCAGATACATTCGTAGCTTAAGTAAATAACACAGATGCACTTCAGCAATAAACACGATCATTCCAGATATCAGAAAGATACTTCAAATAGATTATGTATTCATTAGTATCCAAAAACCCAATTACAAACCCAAGACACAGCTCGCACACACATCCAACAGGGTCCGCACACAGCAGGACTGATGCTCTCCGCGCACACAGCCAGTAGGATTCCTTACCCAAAACAACCCAAGATAGATCTCAAAAGTTCATTCGCAGCATCAATATTACTTCTTCCTACTTACTAGACCCAACTATCTATCTATTTATATCATTGTAACCTTTGTTATCCTATGGTTCACAAACTGTGGTTTGCGGACCCTAGGTTTACCATTTAACCCATTACAAAACATTGGGGGCTTTGACCCACCCCAAAACCCATACGAAAGACCAAATATTACAAAATTATATAAAAAACGTAGCTTAGGGAACCCCGTTCAAACATGCCCCCAACACAATCTTGTGACTCGTCCCGAGTCATAGCAACCGTGGGGTTTGCATCTTCGCCTAAACTTGCTTGATTGCATTGACCAGAGGAGGAAACACCCCTTCACTCTGTGCGGAAGCCAAATTGGTCATTGTAGCTTCTAGTTGCTCGAAATATTCTTCCTTTTGGCACAATTCTTGAGTAAATTTGCGCAAGAGAGGATCGCGCTGCACCTTAGACCACAACTGCATAGTTGTCTCTAGCAATTCTGCGCCTTGAGCGATCTGAGGTGTAATGGTATTTTTGGCTTCAGTGACCAGCGCAGCACGCTGGGCTCGCACCTCAGGTGGAGTTTCTGGCTACAATTTGGCCTACAACGTAGCAATCTGCTACTCTATCTCTGTCTTGACATTTTGAGTCTCGGTCCTAGAAGCCTTCAGGGTTGCAACGAGTCCCTGAATATTGGCCTAGGGGGTAGCAGTAACCAAGATATATTTAGTCACATCTGCGCATAGCTTTTTGATTAGACGTTCCAACTCGGTCTACTGCGTGGTGGCAAGGGTGCATGTAGCCTACGCCTGGGACACCTCACAGTTTTTTCAATGATTGTCTGCTCAACTGTACTGAGCTTCTGATGCACCCTGCAGTCTCTGTGTTGGATCTCCTCGAAGAGGGAAGTATGGAGGACCTACAACAATTCATGTGGAATCCGGGCCAAATCCAATTGCATTTTTGTGTAGGCCTGGACTTGCGCACATAAGGCAGGCGGGCTCAGGGTGAATGCTGCGCCTGGCAGGGGGCAGAGGTGACTTTCAGTCGTGCCGATCAGTTCACTGCCGGTTGCTGGGGGCAGCCTCAGATGAATCATGCTTGTCTGCAGGGTATCGGTCTTGACCTACATATCTTGGAGCTCAGACTATAGTGTAGTGACCACGGCCTTCTGCTGCTCTTCCAAAGAAATCCATCTATCTTTTGAGGCGAGGGTGACTGCATCTACGATTTGCTATAGGTATTCCTCTGTCAAGGTAAATTCAGTCTCCTTATTGGGCCTTATAGCCCGTCGTTTCTTTCCCTGGCCTTTGACAGGGTTGGCGGTCCGTTTCGTACCACGCGGGGAATCAACATCCTACACATCTAGACCCTCTGTGTCCAGGTCCTGCTGTGAGTCCTACTGCGAGTCCAGCTCCGCACCGTTCACGGCATCCTTTGTCTTGGCAGAGCCTTCTGGGCCACGTCCTTCTGCATTCTTGGTGGTATCAGGTGGGGTGGTATTCGGGGCAGTGCTTGTATCTGCAGTGTCAGTTGTATCTGATTTGAATCCTAATATCCAGTGTGGCAGCCAAGTAGCAACAAGTTGGTCGATTTCCTCGTCAGCGACCATGTAAGGCAACAATACCCACGCCAGATCCCTACACCCTTCGAATCTTCACATTGTGCATCGTGACCTGGAATGTTACGATGCTTTTTTACTTATCGCAGACTTCCAGTGACAAGCGTGGCCAGGAGTGAATGGTTGTTGCGAGCTTGCTCTGAAAGAGGACCCAAAAGACTTTGTTATCTTCAATGCGCTACTCATCCTTCGAATCCCACAAATTCACGTATCGCGCCCCCTCGGACATGTCTGGTTCGAGCTCAGGGAAGACCGAGTATTTAGGGGCTTCCCATGCGACCAACACAATTTGGAGCAGTATCCAGGAGTAGCAGAATTCCCTTCCATGATCTTGGGCCTCATGCACATTCTCCAAAAATTCATTGCGAAGTAACTGGGACCAGTTGAAGTAGACCCCGTTTTTGCAACGGCCAGCCAATAGAATTACATAAGCGGGGATGGTTGTGGCCTGGCACTTGCACATCATCTTACAAGCCAGCAGCAGGGTACCCATGCGCACTCCTGGGTCAACAATGGTGTTGATCATGAATTCCCTAGTATTCCGCTCAACATGGTAGTCTTCCCACACCTTATCGACAATCTGTTGCTCATACTTCTTGCCGACGCACTCCATGGTATTTGGCCCTTCCATGCAGAGACCAGTAATATGGTGAATGACAATGGGAATGCGGTCCCGGATCCATAAGCTACCATCATGGATCAGGGCTAGCAGCTGTCACGCAATCTAGTCAGTTATACTGTATCGACCAAAATGAGGCATTCGCAGCAAGTTTAGTAACCCAAATTTTTCTAGCCCACATGCCCATGACATTGGGACGACCATTAGCACGTCATCTTCTAGTATTATTTCAAGGTACAACTCTGGTGCCAATTCTGGGAAGGCCTCCAAGTTAGCCAGGTTATGGTCGTTAAACTTAATTGAGGCAAGTTTGTCATGTGCTTCTCCAATTATAGGGACTTCACCCAGAATCGGTGGCATTTGCAGGTAGGCATGCATTCCTCAAGGTTCTTAGGCATGTGTATCGAGTGTTGACAAGGCCAAACATAGGGCAGTAGCTAAGTGATTGGTTCATCAATCTGAGCCTCTTCTTGACTAGATATAGGTCTCTTCGTTGGGTTAGGTGAACGTGCCTGGGGCACCGTTTGGGGGGATTTCACATTCCAAGGGGAGGTGTGTGGCTTCCCTCTAGCCCATTTCGTAGCCCTCCCCTGCCCTTGCTCCTGGCCTTTCCCCTTACCCTTCTTTTTCTCCACCTGCTTCCACTTGGTTGTTGTGGACACAACCTCTTCAACTTCAGGGTGACCTCCAATACTTCATCAGTGGAGTCTGTGGTCTGCGAAGATTCAGTTGGATTGGTTGTGGTCATTCTCGCTTAGAAGGAAAATTTAGGATTGCTACTATCAGAAGGGGTAGCCCTCCCAGACATTAACAGAGTGCAATAGTTATAAAATTTTGCAAAGCACAAGATTTTCAAAATGCACGAAACCCACTTTTGATCTACCCTCCTACTTTTATAGCTTTGGATATTGACCAACGGTTGGATGAGGCTTATCTGAAACTTACCATCAAGAAAACGGTAAAAAATCCTCAAAAATCGCCTCATTAATTGCCGACTTCCCGCTCCTTTCAACGGTAAAATTTGATTTTTACCTATTTTTACTGTTCCAACAGCTAGTTTTCGCAGCTATGTATTATCCCTTCACGCCCAGTGCACCTCCCTGGGCCTCTAGACCTGTGATTGAAACCTACGCTCCCAGGGCACCTCCCCGGGCTTCCAGACCTACGATCAACCCTTGCACTCCCAATGCACCTCCCCGGGCTTCCAGACCTATGGGCGATCCTTGCGTGTATAACGAGCCTGCCTACATTTTTCCTCCTGCATGCACGTATTCCGCCCAATACAGCTACCTCGTCCATATAGTCATTTTATCGGGTACGGTTTGATTCGACTGCCATTAACATATCCTAGTACAATGTCACTGCGCAATGTAGCTAATTGGACAGCTCCTCCGTCAATGATTTCCTTTACCATATAGGGGCCTAGCCAATGTTGACGAAACTTCCTCGGATGTTTCGCAAATTGGCTATCTTATGGCAGGACCAATTCTCACTTCGAAAAGATATTTTTCCGAATATGTCTATCATGCCATGCTTTTTCCCGGGCCTTCTGAACTTGCTAATGAAAGTTAGCAATGAATCGATCTTCCTCTAAGGCAACGAGCTGCACTGAGCATTCCTCCATGTTGTCAGGCTCTGCCATGTTTGTAAAGGTTGTAATGCGTAGGCTAGGAACAATATATTCCATAGGCATAATAGCCTCCTTTCCATAAACCATCTGAAAAGGTGTTTTCCTAGTCAATTTTTTGCAAGTGGTTCGATAGGCCAAAAGGACCGATGGGATGTGCACGTCCCAATCGCTTCAATCAACATTGCAGATCTTGGTCAACGTCTGTTCCAAAATTTTATTAAAAGTTTCCACAGTTCCATTTTCCTGTGGGTGATATGGGGTACTCTTTGCATGATGGATCCGAAATTCTTCAGTCAAAGCCTGTATTGTTTCATTAACGAAATGCATACCTCTATCGCTCATGAATATCTTCAAACATCCAAACCTGGTTAGAATATGTTCAAAAATAAAGTTCGTAGTGGTATCTGCAGTATAATCCTTCACAGCTTGCGCTTCGGCCCATTTGGTTACATAATCAGTTGCAATGATGATGTAGCAAGCACCTGTCTTCTTCCCTGGTGGGTTGATGGGCGCAATGAATTCTATGGCCCATTTTTCAAACGCTTGCAGGGCCAACTATGGTTGCAAGGGAATTTCATCCTTGCACAATTGTCTTCCTTTCCTTTGGCATGTGTTGCAGGCTTTGCAATAGTCATGAGAGTCACTATGCAGTGTGGGCCACGATAGCCCAACTCTCAAGATCTTCTGCATCGTCGCTTTCCCTGCGTAGTGACCTCCTTCTACGCCTCCATGGGTTTCTACTAATATATCTTGTATTTCATGCTCCAGAACGTATCTTCGCAATATCTCATAAGCTCCCAGCTTATACAAGTGGCCCGCTATGATGGTAAAGTCCACTGCGCGAGTTACCAATTATTTTTTTTGTTGTATCGAATATTCTGCAGGTGCCATCCCCGTAGTTAAGAAGTGAATGATATCGGCGAAGTGCGCATCAGCCACCTTAATAGAAAAGAGTTGTGCATCGGGAAGTCCTTCTTCTACGTTGGTCGTTTCTTCACCATTCTCGATTTGGGACAAGTGTTCCGGCCCAACATTTAGTTTCCCTGGCTTCACGATGATCTCAAAGTCATATTCTTGAAATAGCAGTAGCCATCAGCAAATATCCCCCCCCCCCCAACACAGGCTTATTCACTAGGTACTTCAAAGCTGAGTGATCCGTGAACATCTTGAAGTGCCCTCCCAACAGATAATGCTGGCATTTCTGCAGGGCATATACCATGGCCAGCCCCTCGCGCTCAGTAGTGGAGTAGTTGTGCTCCACACTATAGAGTTTTCTACTAGCGAATGCAACCGGGTGGTCGATGTCCCCTTCCCCAGGCTGCATAAGGACAGCTCCCAGGGCGATCCCTGAAGCATCTACATGGACATGGAAAACCTTCTCCCAATCAGGAAATATGAGGATAGGTGCAGAGACCATATTCTCCTTGAGTAACTCAAAGCTCTTCTGAAACTCCGCATCCCAAAAAAATGAAACGTCCTTCTTTAGCAACTTTTCCATGGGTGTCATGTTCAATGCGTACCCTTAAATGAACTTCCTGTAGTAGCCCATGTGTCTGAGGATAGAGCGCAGCTGTTTCTCAGTTGTAGGGACTACCAGGTTGATGATAACTGCTACCTTGGCGAGGTTAACCATCAGTCCCTGTTGACGGACTATGTGGCCTAACAAGATCCCGAGAGGTACGCAATATATGCACTTCTTAATATTCATGAAAATTTGGTGCTTTCTACAGGCGTCCAAAATCATGCGTAGGTTTGAGACATGCTTCTTTACCAAACCAAATACTACCCAATCATCAAAATATACCTCCAAGAACTTGTGGATGAACTCCTTGAAGACTGCGACCACCACCCACGAGAAGATGGCAGGGGCATTCTCGAGCCCAAACGTCCAATCAGTGTATTGGAAGCATCCCCATTGAGTGGCAAACGTAGCCCAAGAACCCATTAGTGAACAAGTATGCTTCCTGCCCTCCCACACTATCAAGAATTTTGTCAGAGAATGGCATAGGGAAGGTATCATGGATGCAGGCATCGTTCAGTTTGTGCAGTTCAACACAAATTCTTATTTCTCCTTTAGTCTTTTTCTCCTGGACCACCATAGGGCTTACCCAATCTGACTATTCTACCAGTTTGATGATACCTGTGGCTAGCATTTTATCAATTTCTTCCCTGAATTTCTACTTATACTTGGGGTTCAATCAGTAAGGTCATTGCTTAACAGGGCGCACATCTGGTTTTAAAGTGATGCGCATGACCCCTAAGTCCCTTGTAATCCCCTTGAGTTCTGAGAATTTTGTAGGAAATAGGTCTTGGTACTCCATGAGAAGTTGTGCGACTTTCCCAATAGTATCATCATCCCAGTAGTCCCTAATTTTAGCTAGCTTAGGTTGTTCTTCTGTTCCAATGTTGACTTCCCTTAGCTTAAGAAGCTTGGTCACATTGACGGTCTGTAGTGAGGGTCCGGTAACTACGCATTCTCCCTCTGATTCTAGGATAGGGATATTTCATAGGTCTTCATCACATTCCTCCATTAATATATTGCGGCAGTTAACAATATCCTGCATCTACATATCCCAAGTTGGCGCTACATACTCTGCATGAGAGCGTGATTCATCAAATACTAGGGCATCTATATCCTGGAGGGCCTCGTCTAATGCCTCAGTTCCACCTATCAACCCAAACATCCCCACAAAATCATCCTTCATGGTTTCCCAATGGCAGGTACGCTGATGTAGTTCGACATCTAGATACCATGTAGTGGGAATTGGCCCCAAGGCATGAATAAACAGGTGGACCCATTCGTTCATGGTCCTTTCACACCATGCCTTCAACCATGCGGCCACGTGTTTATGCAGGTCTCCTTGGCCCAGGAAAGTCTCCATGCATAGGTGAACTGGGGGTTCAAACCATAGGATCATCATCTCTTGACATTCCTCCCAATGCTGTAACGTCCCCTTATGAGTTTCCCACCACCGCGCAGGGGTTGCACGCATGGCTAGGTTAAGTGCCCACATCCTTCTCTCCCTTAGGAATTCTGCTTCAAATGCTCTAAAAAAATCCCTAATACTACCAGAACCATCAAATTAAGGAATTTCTCTTACCTTTTAGGAGATACACCGAAAGCTCTTTGTGATTGTAAGACATTGTAGCGCAGATACATCGTGTAACCGATTCTGCCAATTTTCAATCTCCCCATCAGATTCAAAGAGGCATTCACTGTATTTCTCCCAGAAAATCACACCATCAGTTGTAGGATTAATCCAATCCTTGTCCCAAGTGGTTAGTTTATAAATATGATCCACGTCGTCTTCTTTGCGCACAGGTTCTGTATACCGCTCTCCTTCCGCTGGGTCTAGAGGGACTATCACTTTCATACCCTCATTCTCAAAAACCATGCTCCTTTTCTTCAAGTTGATAATTTTTCCCATGTATATAGCCCAATCTAGTCCTAGGAGTGCAGGATAAGGGTCCACATCCTCCACAATTTGAATTACTTCAAAATTCGCGCGTACCTTAACTCCTGCGATATCTACCATAATCTTTGATAGTCTCTCCAATGGTATAATATTCTATTGGTTAGCCATGCGCAGCTGTATAGTAGACCATTCCAGTTTAGGTTCTCCCATCCTTTGCCATGTTTTCTTGGGCAGGACATTCGCATCAGACCCCAGATCTAGGATGACCAGATCCATCTCATAATCGTCAATCTACGTCGTTAGCCACATTTCCCGACTAGTGCGTTTCTTATGCTTGTATAGTTTGTGAACATCCTTAACTTTTGAGGGAGGGTCAGTTCTCTCTACGCAGCTGTCTATCAGTGCTTGAAGATTTTCTACTGCCTTCTGGTGCGTAGCAGCTTCATACATGCCTGTAGGAAAGGTTTAACTTTGTTGTCTACATGTAGGATTGTTGGAGCCTTGGAAGTAGATGCCTAATCCTTGGTAAAGTCTTTGCGAGCTTCGATGAAGGTTTCTTTCTCCTTTTGCAGATCCAAGATTTCCTATTTGATAGTAGCTTTCTGGATGAAGGGTTCAGCTGCAGCCCTTTCCTTAGCTCCCCCAGTAGCCATGCCGTTGCGTGCTATGAGATTAATACTGGGTCCCTCATCACGTGGTTCTACCTTAGCCCTTTGCACATTCTGCTTTGGTGTCTGTTGTTTTTCTTGCATTTTTGCTATTAGTACTAGACAATATTCGATGACATGATCCAATTGTCTACAATATCGGCAAGATTGTCGCGTAGGGTTTAGAAAGTCCCTTGCGAAGTGTCCTACTTCTCCATAGTTATAACAGATCAATTTCCCTCTTCCCCAACCTGCGCTTCCACCTCTTCCCCCTCCTCTGCCTCTAGCTGGAGAGCCTCCTCTACCCGAGGGAGATAGTGGTGAAGAAGGGTCAAACTGTAGTCTATATAGGTTTCCTCAGTCGATCATTAAGTCATATGTTTGAGAGTTATGTTCGTCGTGTCCCACAGATGAGCAGAATCAACACCATTGTTACTTCAACTATGGAACAGAAGCACCAAGATGGGGGCAATGATTGGTATCATATATTCCAGCTACGCGACAGTCAAAGCACCATAACGTCAGGATGCTGGGTCCTGCACCCTCTTTAGGGCGCAATGGGCTGGGTCCCCCGGCCTACATGTAGTCCACCAGTAGAGGGCACTAATCCTTGGTGTGGCTGGACACCCTGCATCTTATGCACCATACATCTTGGCTAGCTTCTTTTCCTCACTCTTTCCGCAAATTCTGGATTTTGAGGTGCATTGACTCCAACTGTCCTTGGATCTACTGTACCCCAAACTAGGCATCGTCTCTTGGTGCAACTTCCAGCTTCATAGAAACCTCCAAGGCTTTCTCTTGCATCTTAATCGCTTGTTGACCCATAGGTTTGCGCAGGTGAGGTAATAGCATGGTGATGAACCATTCTTTGGGTTGTCTATCATCATACTAGAATTCCCCATCCCTGATAATCTTCTTCGCTGATTAGCCTCTCATACCGACACAGTGGGTCCTTGTCTAAAGTATTTCAAGTGAACCACCAACTAAGAGTAGGACCTAGGCTTCTAGAACTGTTGTTTTAAAGCATTCTTAATCTCTTGAATATATGGATCCGCATGTTGGCCTACGTCCCCCATGTACCAATCCAGGGCCCTCCCTTCAAAGGCAAGGGATAGTTGCACCCTCTTTACAGCATCTCTAGCCACATTCTGCGTCGTACATATTGATTTCGCTACGAAGCAAAATCGGTCCATATCTTCGTCTCCTACACCCTTGAAGGTGGGTAGCTTCATGTGTGCGGCCATATCTCCTTCCAGTGGTGGCAGAGGTGTGAGGGATTTCTTGCCCTTATGCTGACTCGAAGGTGGTGTAGCCAGAGGACTACTTCCTATGTGCGCAACTGACTCTCTTAATGGGCTGTAGATGGATCTATCCCCTTCTCGGTTGGTTTGGTAGTACTTACCACTTCGTGCTGTACTCTCGCTCTGATCAGAGGTCTTTCATTTGGTGTGGCTGCATAGAATGCCCTTTTCGCATAGTAATATTTTAATTAGTAATGGAAATATTCACAAGAACTTACCTCGGAATCCTTTGAAGAACCTCCACTCTGCCTCAGAATAGGATACGAACTGATCAACTCTGAATTTCGTTACAAACCCTCCTAGCACGCTATCCACCGAATGATCTACCGTACGAGTGATTGTGTTGTCAGTATTTTCCAACTTTCGAGTCAATTACGGAGTCCAATGCGTAATATGATCATCCTTCCAACATGTCTGGAGTTCTACGAGCCTTGCTAACCACTCCTGGAGCTCATGTGCAAAAGTTATAAAGAAAATTTCATATACTTCGGTGAAAATGTACTTGTTCTTCCACTTCTTAGTTTTTAGCTTCGTGCTGCGATTCTCTTTTACAGAAAATTCTTGAATCTGTTTTTCGAACTAGTCTTCAAGCTCCAATTTCTCAGGTCTCCAATGGCTTCATGGCATTACCTGATCTCTCTCTCAAAATGCTCCCGGTCTTGAAAATGGAACCATTTGTTGGCTTCAGGGGTCCTAACCCAGGTTCGGAGTTATGGTTTGCCAACAAACCCCTATACTACTGTCCCTTTCGGAAATGACCTACTTTCACAGGCCAAGGTCTCACTTGAAGTAGTATGGAAGGGTGCTGGAACCAGGTTTCCGCACCTTGGGAGAGAGTAGGTAATTAAGGAAGATATTCGTTGAACCTATCAGGTTCGCACAAAAACAAGCCTATTACCAAGATTTTAATAGTATAATCAACATGTAACCATGAATAAAGCTACTATCATTAACAAATCGGATCGATACATTCGCATCCACGTGCGCATCAACAATTATCACCACAGAACATTACAATCACAGCTAATTCCTAGATCGCAGATACATTCGCAAATTAAGTAAATAACACAGATGCACTTCAGTAATAAACATGATCAGTCCAAATATCAGAAAGATACTTCAAATAGATTATGTATTCATTAGTATCCAAAAAACCAATTACAAACCCAAGACATAGCCCGCGCACACAGCCAGCGGGGTTCGCACACAACCTTGACTGAGGATATCCGCGCACACATCCAGCAGGATTCCTTACCCAAAACAACCCAAGACAGATCTCAACAGTTCATTCGTAGCATCAATCTTACTTCTTCCTACTTACTAGACCCAACTATCTATCTATTTATATCAACGTAGCCTTTGTTATCCTATGGTCCACAAACCATGGTTTGCGGACCCTAGGTTTACCCTTTAACCCATTACAAAATATTGGGGGCTTTGACCCGCCCCAAAACCCCTACGCAAGACCAGCTATTACAAAATTATATCAAAAACGCAGCTTAGGGAACCCCATTCCAACAGATAGTATGTTGAATGATTGAAGTATCATAAATATCTTCGAGTTTGACCACAGACTTAGGTATAGTATTTTCTTTAGATTTTTGTTGTAATTGTATTTCATGCTCATGTTCATCAATTAATTGATCATCATATGATCTTATGATGTAAGAAAAGTAATAACATCTTCATCATCATTGAATACTCTCCAATTAGTAATATTATCATGAATAGATGGGCAAAAAATCAACTCTATGGAAAATCTATCTGGGTTATAATCTTCTGAAGGAATAAGCTTGGATGCTACATTTTCTAGAAGGTCTGCACTTGCATTCTAAATTCTTGGAATAGACGAGATATTGAATGCTAAGAAATGAGAGGTGAGAGAATGTACTAATGATTGATAATGTTTAAGATGGCTGGAAATACAGTGTATGGTATTTCTTACCTGCTTAAAAATTATTTCTGAATCCACATATAATTTAAGATACTTAACACCAAGATCAATTACTTTGGTTAATCCCTGAACCAGTGCCTCATACTCTACAGTATTATTTGTGCATTCAAATTCAAGTCTACATGTGAGCATAGTCTTTTCGCCTTCTGGATTGATTAATATACAAATAGCTCTTTCTACTTCACTATATTTTGACTCATCAAAATATAAAGTCCAAAATAAAGTATCAATACAAGGATTATCTATAGTATTTACACACTTGGAAGAATTAGTCTGAGAAAATTTCCAATATGAGAATTAACTTAATTGGTAAGAAATGGAGACTTTAGAGCATTGAAATTCCCTAAAAATGATTCAAAAAAGTAATTTCCAAGAATGCTATTAGTAAAGGCCATGGGTTCATTTTCTTCTTTGAATTCAGTTACTGAATGTTTTAATTTTTTTTTACGGTCTACCCTGATTTGATTTGGCTTACCATTATGGGGAAGCCACATATGAGACCAGTCAGTAGCAAAATATCCATGAATCTTTTCTTAACAATATTTACTTAACATTAGACCATACAAATCTGGTATATCAACAACTAAGATATCAATTACTTGATGGAATTTTGGATTGGATGCTAATCTGATAAGGACTGAATTCATCTCTCCTAATACTTTAACTTTTTTTTTTTTTGCTGTCTAATTGTACAATATGTACTTCTTAATTCTAAGGAGATATATTCAATTTTAGACAAACAAAATATGTCATAATGTTTTGATGAGGCTCCAGAGTCAATTAAATGATTATGTACGTTTTTGTTGAATAATTCAAAAGTTAACAGAAAAGGAGGAGTATGTGAATTGGATATGTCACCTATTAAAATATCATCACTTGCATCAATTTTCTCAGGTGAATCGTTAAGTGCCTTACATGTTCCTTTAGCTGCTTTCGAATTTATAGGAGTAGGCAAGGATGTAGTGGGAATTGCATTTAATTCTTTAATCAAAATTTTCTGTTGTTGTTTTAATTTGCTTAGTGCATGGAGAGAGATATTTCCTTTAATTCTCTTCATATATTCCACTATATTGTATTCAATGGTATTAGAAACCACTAATGTTTTAGAGGTAGATGGAAGAGTAGAATAATATGGATTTTATTGAGAAGAAGTCTTTTCATTGACTATTTTATCCTTAACAACAAAGGATGAAGCTTTTTGCTTTTGAGGTGATTGAGGAAGATCAGTAGTATTTTTACTTCTAGTATTTAACGGAAGTGCCTCATGTTCATTTTCATCATCATAGGTTGGAAGGATAAAGTCCCATAGTCCATGAAATTTGACAAGTTCTTCTTCTTGAGATTCTTCAACAGATGATATTGTTTCATCATGATCCTCGTCTTGATCTGATTCGGCATTTGAGATTACATTTGGGGTTTGAGAAGCCTGGATTTTCTTAAAACATCTAAAATGTTTCTTTGAGGAAGATTCAACTATTTGTTTCTTTATTTCAACCATATCGTTTGACATGGTTTTGAGGACCTTTTGTAATCCTTCAAGATTGTAGGGATCTTTAGATGATTTCTTTTTGGGCTCATATTTAAAGGAACCTTTCTTAGTTTTCCTATCTTCTTGAGCAATTTTCTTCTCTAAAGCAAGTATTATTTTTTCAACAAAAAGAGATTCTTTCATATTCTCTACCAATGTAGCCTTATTGGCTATATCTACAAAAATAGCAATATTAGAAGCAAGAGAGGATATATACCATTCTATTTGCATATCTACTCCAGGCTTAGATGTGTTTGGGATTTTATTGAGAAATTTATTAAAACTTGAATTGAAGTTTTTGATATTTTCGGATATAGTTTCTTTCAGATTGGAAAGATCATTGATAAGGGTTGTAGTAGTACGGTCATATCCAAATTTAGTAAGGAATTGTTCTTCAAAATATCCCAACTAGTCATTGTTCCTGATGGTAGTGAGAAATACCATGATCCAGCTGATCCTTGAAAAGTATAAGGAAATAATCTAACTACACAATCATTAGAGAACTTTTGAGGTCTAAAATGGGCCTCCTAAGAAAAATGTACAACCAAAATCAAATTTGTAAGAACCAATAGGATTAAATACGATGATGTAAACCATGGGGGATGATTCACCATTTTTGGGGTAACAAACTAAAAATATTAAAAAATAATAAAAGAATAAAACTACTTTTTGAACTTATATTTTCAACTTATCTCCATAAGGTTTTACTCAAATTTCAAGTGGAGGTACTTGTTGGATGCAAAATTTAATTCATCATCCAAGGAGTACCCATGTTGCATTTCAATGGACCCTGCTACACAAAAAATGAGAAATACATGAAAAAACGTATTTGCAATCACGATTTTCATGTATTTCTCATTTTTCGTAGAGTAGGGTCCCTCAAAAGTATGAAACATGGGTACTCTTTGGATGAGGAATCAAATTTTTCATCCAAAAAGTATTCGTGCTCGACATTTGAGTAAACTCATGGGGAGATAAGTTGAAAATAAGAGTTTAAAAAATAGTTTTTTCTTTTTTCCCTCTAAAATTTGATGATGTAATCAAATCTTATTTTATTTTTTCCACTATTATTTTATAATTTCCTTAGGAGGCCCATTTTATACCTCAAAATTCCCCTAATGCTTCCTTTGAAACTTCTTTTAGATTTATGGTAAGCACGAAATTATGGAGACGCTCTTCTGTAGGTAATCCATCATCCGGATTATACTTAGGCAACCATCTTTCAGGATACTTAGGTAAAGGGTGAAGAGGCCCTGGTAGTTGAACAACTCCAGGATTTTGCCAAGGTTTGTTAGCCATTATATGAAGAGGAGGATTGGGTGGTCCTAAAGGAGGATTTGAAGTAGAAGAAGTAGTTCTGATAGTGATTAATGGTGAAGAAGAAAAAACTATGGAACTAATACTGCTTGTAGTAGTAGTTGTAGACTGAGAAGAAGAAGAAGGAATATTGATCAATGAATAATTTGTTTGAGAAGATGTAAGAGAGGGAAGAATGACTAATGCTGTTTGAGAGGTAGAAACTGATTGAATCTCACTAGTCGATGATTGTGTTTCAGAAATAGGATTTTTCCTTCGATGAGAATGAAGAGGAAATTCACTGAGAAACTCCAAGTTTTTCACTCTTAGATCGATTTAATACACCAGTGCCTTCAAAAATTGAAGTGACACTTCCTTCTGAGGCTTATGAAAGTATAGTTTTTTCTGCTGAAATTTAAATTTCTTCCAAATGATTTATCAACATTTGTACTTCAGGTGACTCTAGAGTATATTTTAAAGGTATTTCTTTACGAACAGAACTAGGAGATTGTGGGGGAGAATGAACAACTTCTTATTTATGAGTAGGAAATTTTGAATTGGGACTAGAAGTTATGGATTCGGAGGGAGAATGGTTCTTGTGATGATAAATAATTTTTAACTTAATATTTTTTTCCATTCATAGTCAGATTTCCCTCCTTCTAGCACCAAAAATCTTTAGGCCCCGAAAATCGGTGCAACAACATCAAGGAAAACCACCCGGTTGGGGACTTAAAAATTGTCCCTTTTCCGTTTGGAATGGTGGCTCCGACTGGATTTGTGGGACCAGTTTCCCAATTTAATATAGTGGAATGAATGGATGAATTTATCTCTAAGTGGAATTTGATAGATGGAAAATAATAAACCTTGAAATAAACAATATATATATATATATATATATATATATATATATATATATATATATATATCATGGAATGAAACCTTTTCTTTGTGCGATATACAAGACAATATTTTAGTGGATGCAAATAAAGATCATACTTTCACTTAGAGATATGAAAAACATTTAAGATAATTGATTTAATTAAGAATTTAATTAAATCAATTTAATGAAGCTTATATCGCAAATTTTACAAAATGCATGTATTACATATATATATAAATGATAACAACATAACACTTTCAAAAGTGAATTGATATCAAACTGAATTCAAACAAATATATAATACAACACATCATAATATCAATGAACTATTTCTCATTTGAAACTCAAATTAAACATATAATATAAAAGTACCATAAATATATTTACTCAGCTCATTTGAGATATAACTCTTGGTCCAACCTTTTCTATTTAGAAAAATTTAAGAGTACAGAAGTGCAACATCAGTAAAGTCTTCTTTTCAAAATTTCAAGACCCCTTCTTAAAAGACATTAAGGGTTTTAAATATAAAACTAATAAGTATTAAAAAGTAATTACAATAAAAACTGAGGAGGTTTCAAACAACTCTCCTTAAAGTAAGTTAAATTAAAACAAACCTAGAAATTAAAGGGGTGATTTTTTGGAGGTTTGTCATGTTGTCCCTTCTTCTTTTTTCTCCTCAAGTTGAAGAATATTAAGCACAGGCTTAACCTTGGGAGGTTTTCCTAGCCTAATTATTAGGTGTCTAGTAAAAAAAAGATTAGATAATGGAGGTAGCATGTATGAGGATGTATCTGTAAGAAATCAAAGCATGAGCCATTGGTTGTGAGGCTTCACTAGATATCTCCAGTATCTTTCGCAATCTAGCTTTTCAATCTCCGTAATATGTTCTTCTTTTACTTTTGACACTTCGTTCCATTTTCTTATCAAATATTTTACCAAATTTAATGCACCAGGAGGACATATGTCTATGATATTTGTTGCGATAAGGTTCTGGATGACAATTTCCACAACGTTTTTGCCAACGTATTTGGCTCTGCAAATTGTTATTTCTGCATTCTTTAATTGTCCCAATTTGTGAACAATATCTCTCTCTTTGATTCTCCTATTCTGGGCAGGTTGGCCTTTCGGCCATCAACAAAATCCTACCAAGTAACAAATTGGGATACCTTCACATCTATGTCATCGAAACTAATCCTCATATCAGCAATGTGATTCACAAGTGAATCGCTTTGCTCACATAATTCAAGGATGTTTGTTAAATTTTGACAAAAGATAACATGTTGTTGTTCCAATAAGGTGTTTAATTCTAAATCTTCTTTCCTAAACTCATCAATATTTGGAATATCTTTCATTTTCTCAATGGAGAGCTATAATTAATGAATTTAATTATTTTTAGAATTAATTTCAATTTTATGTTGAATTTTCCGTTGATGCAGGCTCTCTTGAAGTTGTGCAATTTGTACCTGTAGATGTTGACTAACACTTTTATTTTCTGCTTGTAACTCTGTTTCAAGTTGAAGGATATTTTCATATTTTTGTTTAATCAAATGATGAATCTTTGATGCCTTGTCAATAGTTGCGGAAGCATAAGCCCCTGCAAACTGTGATAAGCGAGTTAGATCCTATGAAGGATCTAACTCTGTGTCTTTCCAGAAAATGTCCATTGACAGATCTGCTTGAGTGAGAGTCCGAGAATGATTTTTTCTTCTCCTTTTCTTCTTCCTGCTAACAACTATCGTGTGCCTAGGACTATAAAAAATTTCCAAGGGAGGAATCTCTTGAATATTTAGAGCAATTTCAGAGGTTGGGAAGGTCAGGATGTATTCCATTCCCTCTGTACTTACTAATTTGTTAGAGGGCCCAGCAGTAAATGAGTCCTGACTTGTAGAAGGAGAGGTTTGTACACTTTTTTTTTGGTCAACAATCACAGCTGATTGTTCTTCTTGGAGTTTGAGGTGAAAATATTTCCAAACATCTTTGAGATTTCTTGGGAAATCCAGATCCATTGTTTGAAATTCAACTGATTTCTCCTAATTTTTTGTATTAAGGACATCAATATCCTTAATTGTTGATTCACTTTCTTTCTGAGCCATAGTTTGAGAAACATCCAAAATTTTGAGTGGAATTGTTTCTAGTCATGTATTTCTGTATTGCTGAAACTTTAGTAGGTGTTGTGGGTGAAGGTGTAAGGTTTCCAACTTTTTAACTATAGCATAACTATCGACAGACTCAAATAAGTCGTAAAAATCATCATCTTCGTGCACAAAGGGTCTGATTTTCACTTTTGTAGTGAAATTATTAGCTAGTTTGAGTGGATCATAATGTCTGTTTGGAATTGTAAATAATTTCAAACACTCAATTTGGCCAATTTCCACTATAGCGTGCTTTTATTTGTCTAGTCTTTACACACTGCAATTAATTGGAAAGGAAGGCCATAATTCCTTCTTGGCTTCTTTCAAAAATATGGTCAGACCATTTCCAACAATTTGATATGCAATTTCTCAAGTGATAAGTTTATCAGGAACATACAGGGGTAATACATGTGGGTGATCTAGGCTTCCAAATACTTGTACATAGGTGAATGAATCCTCACCAAACCACTTTCCTATAGAATAAAATTCGGCTTGGGCCTCTTTCGAAAGTCTGGGGGATTTCTCATTGAAAACAACTTCAAAAAGGGGTAAAATCACTCCATGACATATTTTTTTTAAATGAATTTCATATTTGGATTCTAATACTATGAAATACATGAATGGGAACAAAATCTTGGGTAGTCCATTTATAGCCCATGGTGGAAAATCTGATGTAAAACATACATCGTCCATAATATAGCCACTCATATAAAATGGAGGAAAGGGTTTAGAAGGGATAGAACAGTTCTTTCTATATTCTAAAATTTGGGTGTCAATATTATTTGAAAGAATATTGCCCCATTCCATAACATAAGCATATGTTGTTGCTTCCATAAAGGGAATTGTAATGTTCCAAATTTTATGGAACATTAATTTTTGTTAAAGAGATGAATAAAATGGGTAGGGAACCCATTCTTTTCATGATTAGAGACTAAAATCCTCTAAGTATGAAAGAGGATCATGTTGAAGCTACATTTCACACCTCCATGTGTGAAAGGAGGTTTTTGCACAAATTTTTGGCCAAGGGTGACCAAGTCAAACTGCATTGGCATGAGTTGGAAAGCACTAAGTGGGACAACGTAGGAGGGAAGCTTCTAGAGGAAGGAAACCCTAATTCGAATTAGGGCCCATGGAGGGAAGGCTCACTTGTTTAAAAGAGGAGCAAGGCAACCATTGAGATTATCTTTGATCATTTTTACATTCAATTCTTGGAGACTTGTTGTTGCCTCTTGCTATTCAGAAAAGCTGCAGTGCCTTCGAGCACGAGGGAGTCCTGTTTAGGAATTCCTCTCCTTCTTGAGGAGCTCATGAAGGATTTAACTCCATTCCCCATATTCAGGAATTCAGGCCATAGCTTCATCCATCTACATCAGCACAATTTCTGCAGCAGATATTGTGCAGTGTTGCTGGGTGTTGTTGGGGAGGTTTCCACAAACCATCCAGAGCTAGTTTTCCAGTGGAGGGAGGTTCCAACCATTATGAGATCAGAAAAGGAGGTTCTTGAGCGTATCCCAACATCTTTGGCATCAGTCCAACCACATTCCATATTTGGCAGTGCAGTCCTTCTCTTAGACAACGTTCTTCTTGGTGAATATTTGCTGTGAAGGATTAGCAGATTTTGGAGGGGAATTCTTGGGTGAAAGGATTAGCCTTTCACTTCAGATTTTCATTGGAGAAGGGTTCTTTATCTGCAGCAGCTATTTCAGCCTTCTCCATCCATTTCTAGCTCTTGAGTTGCAACAGCTACTGCAACTCCGACATTTTGTATTATAGCGTTTTTGCATAGGTTTCAGCCAATCCTCTTAAAGGATTGATGTTATGTATTTTCAGGGGTTGAGATCTTGCTCCCCCTTCTTTATTTGAGCCCATACTATTATATCTATGTATTTTCATTATTTATACAGCAGTTCCTCTCTATAACTGCGCAGTCATGGCCTAGGGCTTGATATATACAGCAGTGTTCTTCATATTTGTATGTACATATTTCTTGAGGCTTGTTGTGCCTTGCTTGAGAGATTATTTCCTCAAGGAGATGTATATTTTGTGTTGCTATGTCTTAATATGATGGCCATTGGATTCTCCGGCATTTTGTATGTTCATGAGTCACTACTATTTCCATTTGATGTATTTTTTATTGCTGTAGCTGCAATGTTGGGGTTATCTTAAGAGATTCCCAATCTTGTTGTGTTTCCCTCTTGGGGATATTGTCCCTTGACAATCACTCTATAGAAAGAGTCTGCTAGTGGGCTAGGTAGCCTCTGTAGCTCATCCTTTGATCAAAGGTGAAAAATCCAGTAAATTCCCCTGCAATCTATCTCTAGAATAGATTTTCTTTGTCAATTGACAATGTTTCTGAAAAAGGAACATTACAGTGGTATCGAAGCATTGAACTTGGCATAGCCTGTGAGTTCAATTTTAGAGGAGAATGATGAAGAAGATGAGTCTAGTATCATCTAATTTTGGAATAAAGAAGAGCCTCCCTGAGGAGGAGGAGAAGAAAAGGGGAGAAGAGGAAGGTCCATGCACTTCCTATTCTCTTGAAGACCAGCATGGGAGATGCTTGGATTTTCAGATCTTGAGCAAGTACCTGGGTGAATATAAACCCCATTCTACAGCATTCAGGGGAGCTACAACGTTCTCACAGTCTATTCAGCAGATGGAGGAGAGAAGGCCCTATGGAAAAGGATAAATCAGAGGCAATAGGCTTCTATTGTCTACATTTGATGGGGTTACTTCAGCTAGAGCTTGGGTGAAAGAGTTGGAGGCAATTTTCTTGCTACATCCAGTGGCAGAAAGAGAAGCAATGGGTATTGCAGCACTGCAAATGGAGGAGGAAACCTATGTTTGGTGGTTCAGACCCTTGGTCCATTCAAGGGTGAATTCTTTTGCAGACTTTGCTCAAAGGTTAATCCAAGCCTTTGATGGTAAGAGAACAAAGGAAGAAAAAGCCATTCCACCATGGGAGGATAATTGCACCAACGCTGCTATAGCTTTGGAGGAGCAGCCTTCTACATATATGGATGAGGCAACCATTACATTAGAAGAAAAATCCATTGTAGCCACACTAGAAGGTCCCAAGATCCACCAAGGTATGAGTAAAGTTCCACTTTCTATTTCAGAAAATAATCTTAAGGATGGTGGAATTTCATATGAAGAGATCCAAGGATCAAATCACATGGCCACTTTAGGGCCTCATGATTGCACTGCGTTGTGAAAAGGGTTCAAGGAGGAGATGAACCCTCATCCTCATACATATTTGATGAGTTGCATTTAGCCTTTGAGGTGGGAGTGTGAACTTTTGGAGGATGAAGTGAACCATGACACCTCCATGAAGAATCATGAAACAAATTGTGAACTGGAGGAAGAAATAGCCGCTACATCACTAGAGGGATTAGCAACACTGTTGAACATGGGTGGAGAGGAGACATCACCTCCATCACATTTGGATCCTCATAGATCCAACATAGACATGGAAGAGAGGCCTTTCTTAAGGGGTCTCCAAGGAGCTGCATTTCAAACTCTCATGAAATGCAAAAAGCAAGAATTGGTTTGGGAGGATGGTAGCCCTCATGGGAGGAGTACCAAAGAAGAGGATAAGTGGTAGGGTGTTTACATCATTGGGAAATAAGGAGAAGGGATACATATTTCTGATATAACATATATATTAGTCATGATACCCTCATCATATGAGTTACATGATGTGATCATGAGGAGGCAGCAACACTTGAGTTGCTTGGGATTGATGGGAGAGAGCACACGCATATTTGCTCTCACATGATTGATGGTGTTGCAGGAGTAGGGGAGGGCACTCTCATAGTGCAAGGGGATCACTCCTTAGCTGGGATTGATTGGGAGGAATTTCCCTCTTGGGAGAAGCTCCATATTTGCAGCAACATCACCAGAGTTGTTCTTGGCAAGGAGCATGTCAAGGAAAAAAGTTGGCATGGGCAAGAGCCTTTTTGCATGAGCTCACAGCGCTGTCATTTGGGAGGAGAATCAAATGCATATATCCATCTATCATCTCACTTATATCCTATGGTAAGAGTCTTGTGTGTACCTTTTATGATTTACATACTCTTATCATTATGATGTAGTGCAGGGTTTTTCAAAGGGGCAGATTTTTCATGTTGCCCCATGAGCAGAATTGGGCCAAACTATGTGATGGAGACAGCCATATTTTATATGGCCTTGGGCAAGTGTTACCTACCATGTATGTTCAGCCACTTACCATGCATTATCATATGTAAGAACATACATTGTTATTCATGAGATGAAAAACAACTTGCCATATCATTTCTCAAAGCAGCAGTTTGGGAAACTGCGTTGTGACCACTTGGGAGACTATTGGTACATATTTTCACAAAATGAAACCTTCAATAATTACCTCATTTTATTGCTGACTATGGTCTCTGTTGAGCCCCAAATATTTCCTTTCCTTTTACCAAATTTCACTTCATTCCATTTATCCTCTGTTAATTATAGGCTTAAAAGATCAATAGGGATGATTAAAGTTACTTTAAGAATGCATGCAATAACTGACTTACTAAACTTCTGTGGTTTTGTTGTCATAGTGATTTTTGATCAGACCTAGCTATAGAATGCAGCCATTCTATAGCTAGTCGCATATTCCACAGCCATATTCATGTTTACATAGGTTACAGGTGTCATTTCAAGGGAAAACGCATATGGTTAAATTCCAGAACTCTCCTACATCATTCCTTGCCCTCTACGAAGTCTGAGCAAAAATATGCAAGTGGTTATGCACGTGGAGGAAGCTAAAATTAAGAAGTAGACTTCTACAAGGACAAGGACTTTGCAAATGTCTTCAACAAAGTACGAGTCCTCAACAGGAGTTCTAATTCAATTTTGATTGAAAAAAGACACTTATGCCTATTTCTACTCAATGTCAGTTATGTATTTTTCTTATAAGAATAACTTGGTGAACCGAGAGATAGTTAGTTAGTTGATGTTTTGTTGTTAGTTCTCAAAATACTGTAATACTTTGTTTCTGAAGCTTTTTTTTCCTTTAATGAAAGAAATACAACTTTGGTGCATGATTTGAGGCAACGTTAAGGAGTTAAGGATTCGTGTGCCAATATGATGGTAGAGGGCCCCTACTGTCTGAGAGGCTTTGTGCATATCTTTTAGATAAGTAACTTTAGCTCTGTTTCATTCTTAATCTAGGTAGTTTTCTGAGCATTATGTTTTATGTCTACTTACATCGAATATTACAGTCAATCCTGTTCTCATGAATTGTTCCAATATATCACTAACACGTGAATGAGATAGAGTTGTAGTACTTCGGAGGTTAATTGCATTTTAGTTCAGTTATGTTCATTGTATTTCAAGTTTTATTAGCTAGTTGTATTCTAATTCTGTTAAATTAGACTTAAAGGCCTTCATTATTTACAAATTGCTCTTGTTCTTAATCTCTTCTAACACATCATCATCATATGGACAATAATTAGTTATATCATTTTGAGTTCTTGACTATTCTGCAATTTCTCATAATTTTACAAACAACCTTTTTCCAAAGCTATTCCAAGAGATCTCTAACCCTTGAATGAGGCTTAATAGTAACATTTTGAGTGGCAGAATGGGTTAATTTTAGTGTCATAAGTCATTTTAGCATAGGGTTCCTTACTATGTTGCAGATAATATTTTCTCAAATTGTTCCAACATATTTCTAACTATGGATGAGATTTTCTCTGTAATATTGTAAGTTGTTTTTTACTATAGAGAAATTCATTACATCAAACTTATCCTTTTCTCAAGTTGTTCCAACATACTTCTAATGAAATGAATTGGACTAAGTTAATGTTATGAGTTACTTTCCTTGTCAAGCTTTGCAATTTGTGAATTAGCATTTTCTGTTCTTAGGTGTCATACACAGTTTAGAGTAGATTTTGTTCTGTTTTAGTATGATCAGTAACTTATCTTTGCCAACAATTTAGTTCTTTTCCTCTTAACACAAAAATACAAAACCAAAAACACTAAAAAAAACACTAAACACAACGAAGTAGGAAGAAGATACCTAGGCACGTATAGTGTACTTCACTTCAACAGTTTACTAGCCCTGGTTGACTATTTATGACATCAATTTAGGAACACTAAGTTGAGCAGACAGTCTCCTTGACTGATATTGCTGTTATCTCAAGGGAGGACATGATCAGAGGAGAGACACATGGGATGAATGTGTCCTTGATGAGGAAATATTCCCATATTTTCTGCAGTACATGTTCTAAGGGGAACATGAGAGGAGGCATGGCTACAGCCACATATTTGCTTATTTGTGGGGTGAGCCATGGGCTTGGTAATTTTATCCATCCATTGTATGTATATGGGCAGGTTTTTGACCTTATGTTTCTAATTCACTCATCTATTTACTATTTAGTAGTAGATGTGATATTTGTTGTGCAATACTTGCCATGTTATTTTCTGCAGCTGCAGTGGATGAGGTTTCATTATAACCCTATGAGGCATTGTTTGCACTCTGCTGCACATGGTATAACCTACAACAAGCATGTCATGGGGGAATTCTATGGTGATGTTGTCCTATTCATCATAGATGACATGTCTTAGGTCAACTGGATTATCATTGATGGAGGAGAGATTCTTGGGGATTACTCTTAATTTTTCCATTTGAGGGCAATACATTTGCAACCCAAGATCAACATACACTCCACACTTGTCATAAGTGGGGAGGAGGATAGCATGGGGCAAGTTATAGTGCTTTCCATGATCAGATTTTCAGCCCACCTTCATTTCCGGAGCTCAAGGTGGAGGGAGATTTTCCATGAGTTGTCTTGTTGGGAAGCAGCTTATTTTTTTATGATTGATGGCTTGGGAATGAGAGGTTCATATGGGGATGCTAAGTCCCAATATATATTAGATCTCTTGCCTCAAGGAGGCCCTTAGACAGCTCTTTTTTCCTTCATGGATATTTATTTCTACATGATAGCTATTTTGCGAATGTTCACCCCAAGGCTAGATTGCATATGCTGGAGGGACAGTTTGGAGACTTGATTGCTGAGATATCATCCTTTTTTCTTGAGGATTTCATCACATGAGGATGCTATAGGAGGAAGGGCAGAAAGAAACTCATTTCATCCTTGCAATTGCTTGAGGGCAAGCAATATTTTGAGAGGGGAGGACTGTAATGTTCCAAATTTTATGGAACATTAATTTTTGTTAAAGAGATGAATAAAATGGGTAGGGGACCCATTATTTGCATGATTAGAGAATAAAAATCCTCTAAGTATAAAAGAGGATCATGTTGAAGCTGGATTTCACACCTCCATGTGTGAAATGAGGTTTTTGCATAAAGGTTTGGCCAAGGTTGACCAAGTCAAACTGCATTGGCATGAGTTGGAAAGCACTAACTGGGACAACGTAGGAGGGAAGCTTCTAGAGGAAGGAAACCCTAATTAAAAGTAGGGCCCATGGAGGGAAGGCTCACTTGTTTAAAATAGGAGCAAGGTAGCCATTGAGATTATCTTTGATCATTTTTACATCCAAGTCTTGGAGACTTGTTGCTGCCTCTTGCTGTTCAGCAGAGCTGCAGTGCATTCGGGCACGAGGGAGTCCTGTTTAGGAATTCCTCTCCTTCTTGAGGAGCTCATGAAAGATTGAAATCCATTATCCATATTCAGGCATTCAGGCCATAGCTTCAGCCATCTACATCAGCACAGTTTCTGCAGCAGATATTGTGCAGTGTTTTTGGGTGTTGCTGGGGAGGTTTCCACACACCATCTGGAGCTAGTTTTCCAGTGGAGGGAGGTTCCAACCATTCGGAGATCAGAAAAGGAGGTTCTTGAGAATATTCCATAATCTTTGGCATCAAGCCAACCACATTCCATATTTAGCAGTGCAGTCCCTCTCTTAGACAACGTTCTTCTTGGTGAATATTTGTTGTGAGGGATTAGCAAATTTTGGAGGGGAAGTATTGGGTGAAAGGATTAGCCTTTCACTTCAGATTTTCATTGAAGAAGGGCCATTCATCTGTAGCAGCTATTTCAGCCTTCTCCATCCATTTCCAGCTCTTGAGTTGCAGCAGCTACTGCAACTCCGACATTTTGTATTATAGTGTTTTTGCATAGATTTCAGCCAATCCTCTTAAAGGATTGATGTTATGTATTTTCAAGGGTTGAGATCTTGCTCCCCATTCTTTATTTGAGCCCATATTGTTATATATATGTATTTTCATTATTTATATAGTAGTTCCTCTCTATAACTGCGCAGTCATGGCCTAGGGCTTGATATATACAGCAGTGTTCTTCATATTTTTATGTACAGATTTCTTGAGGCTTGTTGTGCCTTGATTGAGAGATTATTTCCTCAAGGAGATGTATATTTTATGTTGCTATGTCTTAATATGATGGCCATTGGATTCTCTGGCATTTTATATGTTCATGAGTCACTGCTATTTCCATTTTATGTATTTGTTATTACTGTAGCTGCAATGTTGGGGTTATCTTAATAGATTACCAATCTTGTTGTGTTTCCCTCTTGGGGATATTGTCCCTTGACAATCACTATATAGACATAGTATTCTAGTGGGCCAGGTAGCCTCTGGAGCTCATCCTTTGTTCAAAGGTGACAAATCCAGTAAATGCCCCTGCAGTCTATCTCTGGAATAGATTTGCTTTGTCGATTGACAATGTTTCTGAAAAAGGAACATTATAGGAACCCATTCTACTGAAAATCTAGTTGTGTCCGACTGACCAAAAATTCTGGACATCATAGTAGAGATATAGTAATAGGGACTTGCAAGAGATTCAGTAGAATACATAACCTTTTCATCGTTCTTGTGTTTGTTAGGATTTCTCCTCTATTTCTTTATTGGCATCGACTTTAGTTCATTTTCCTTAGCGAACTTTGCAAGGAATTCATTATCATAAATCTTATCAGGGTTTGGAATATGGTACATTTGCTTCAGGTCTTCCGCTTTAAAGGAACCAATCACTGTTCCTCTACTGGTAAGGAAATTCCTATCTTCTATGTTAAGATTGTTGATAATCCACCTTACCATATCAGTATATGGTAATATCTTTAATCGTGTTGCAATTCAGTGAAGAAAGGAATTAGCTACGTCTCCAATTGTAGCTTCAGAAGAATTTGGTGCATCAGTTGTTTCCTTTCTCTCAATTTTGCGGGGTTTCTTGTCTTCAAACAACTTGTACATAGATTCCCATAGAGAGAATCCACTTTCAAGTCCGAAAGTTATATCTATAAACAAGGGGCAACATATCTTTTCTCTTTGAGGTAGTAGGCGTAGGGTTAACTGAAGCCATATGCTTCTTTGCTTTCTTCAAAGCCTTAGACATTTTTGGAGAGCTTTATTTACTCAAAATTTCCTGTAAATAAGTATGAAAGAATAAGCGAAAGAAAGGAACCTTTTAGCTTTACAATACACAAAAATACCATAGTAATAGAAACATTTCAAATGTATGAGACTTCACATGCTGATGGGATATGAACTGAATTCTTGTTGCAGGAAAATGATCATGGTGGTATGGGTGAGAAAACCATTAATTTATGACATTGATAACTGATATGGGTTATTGTGAATATATAATCATTTCTCACTTAAAACTAGAACTATCACATTACATTGTGGCTCCTATATAATAACTTCATTAATTAAATATGAGCTTATCTATTTTGTCGATCGCGACATCACAATCGCAATATCGACGAAGTTAATAGTATAACAAAATGTGTTTTTTTGACAATTGTGCGATGTGCGATGTGCAATGTGTGATGCGATATTCCTTATCGCATCGGCGATTATGAGTGGTAACAAATAGAATGTTTAATATTTTGCAATAATGCGATGCGATATGCTTTATCGCATCAGTGAGTATGAGCGGGAGAAAATAAGACTATCGGGAGAAATATAAATCTACGAAATGCAATAGGCTTACATGGCAGAAGTCGATCCCATGGGTATTCTTTATTTGATTTACTTAAAAATATGGCTTTTTCCTCATTAAAAAATGTTTCAGTTATATTCATTGGATCGGGAAAATGTTTTAAGTCGTCTTTCTTGAATTATATATGTTTTACAATGATTTTGTGATTTACGAAATGTGATTTATCTTTGCTTAAGTATTTAGAAAGCCATTTAAAAAAAAAATTCATCCCCCTTTGACTCCTATTCCTATCAAAATAAATATGGTTTATTTGCTTACTCTAAAAATTAAAAGGGTCCCCATTATTTTCTAAGGTAACTATGGCTTAAAATAATGGGGGTTGTTGATTTACAAAATAGAACCTCAGTGTATGGAAACCAAACAACAAAATATCCTCCCTTTTGAAGACACCTTTAGGATGTCAGGGACAAATGTTTGCAGGCTTTCCAAAGAAGATGTCATGCTCTACCTCACAGTTTTCAAATAAGAGAGTATCACTCTCTAGAAAGACTAAGGAATGTCTTGGAGATAAACCTACTCTACAAAATAATCATGAAAAGGTTGAGAATCAAGTGGATAGGACTCAAAATAATTCCTCCCTTACTATTGGGTCTACAGGAGAGAAGAGACCAGATAGAAGAAAAAAAGGAGTGGACATACATAGAAGCAAATGTAAACTTCTATCCATAGGAAGGCACACTATGTTAGGTCCCTATATTACTATTATAGTACCTTATTGTTGTTAGTGTAACCCCCTTATTGTTATTATTGTACCCCTATAACCCCCATATTGTTATTATTGTGCCCTTAAATTATTATTGTTAGGTTAGCTAGGATTACATTGTGGCCCCATGGACTCCTATATATAGAAAGGGGGTTTTGTAATTTGTATCATCCAAGAATTGTTCATTCATGTAATGTATTGGAGGTTTCCCCCTCGAAGTAGCTTATTTCTAAGGCGTTGATATCTCTTTTCTTCTATTTTTGGAGCTGGCTTCACAACATTTGGTATCAGAGCTTTGGATTCTAGGGTTTCGCTGCTCCAAACAAGTCATCGTGGAATTTTCACTATAAATATTTTTCTATGAATGTTCAGAAGCTAAAATTTATAGAGTACGAAGCTGAAATCCTGAGGAACATCGTCGCAAAATTTCAAAGCTTTGTTTGTAATAGTTTTAGATATAGGATCGATGGAAGTTAGGGCTTTTTGTAGGCTCTTGAATTGCACTTAAAACGGTCATCGCGGAATTTTCGCTATAAATTTTTTCCTACGAAGGTTCAAAAGCTAAAATTTTTAGATCACGAAGCTGAAACCCTGAGGAACATCATTGCAAAATTTCAAAACTTGGTTGGCAATATTTTCGGAGATATGATCTGTGGAAGTTAGGTCTTTTTCAGGTTCCCGAATTTCATCGCAAAGAGGTGATCGTGGGAAACTCTTCATAACTCTCTCTCTGAGCATCGGATTGGAATTCTGTAAAGATTTACTGGAATTAAACGGACTGTAGTTTCCTATGTATAAATTTCAGAGCCAATGAGCAAACAGTGACAAGTGGCAAGTCGTACAAGTTCGCTCTACTGAACCAGTCCATAATTAGGTCATTGTGGGAGATTGGACATAAATTTTCCTTGAAGAATCCAAATCAAGTCAGACCTATGGCATTTGAAAGAAACTTCAGAGGACTACTACAAGACATAATTTCAGATATTGAGGATCTACAAGTATAGAGATAAGTCAATTTCAATATCGAGCTCCTCAAAAGTAAGTAAAAGGTGTGTATTTTTTTCTGAATTGCATAAGTCTTGTTTGAAGAATCAAGTTGAATTGATTCCAAGGGCATATTGTAGAACAGATATCAATATTGGATTGTAAAAAGGCCCATAAAAATAATTCAACACCCATTAAGCCTTTATAAGTCTCTACTTTGACTCATGAAGATGAAGAATGGCAACATGACATATCAAAATTACAAGAGTAAGTACAACAAATTTCGCTCTCGCAAAGAGAAACAAAAAAATACATGGAAGTTTTGAAGAAAGGCATGGAATCTAAGATGGATGGTTTGAAGAATGGCATGGAAGCTAAGATGGATGGCATGGAAGCTGACATGTAATCTAAGATGGATGACATGGAAGCTAAGATGGAAAACATGAAGAATGATCTAAAAGCAGATATGGAAGGTTTGACAAAGTTGATATAAGAAATGTTTCCTAATGGTGAAAAAATAGTAGAGGAAACTCATGATCAGAACAAAATAAATGTTAATCGTGATTTCATAAACTCTAATGTTGGAGGGAAGAACCACCATATTCCAAAAACGGATATGAGTAAGTTTGATGGAAAGGATACTGTAACATGGATACTACAAATGGAGCAATATTTTGATCTCAATGACGTGCAAAACACACAAAAGGTATGCATTGCAACTTTACATTTAGAACAAAATACATTTGTATGGTATCGATGGCTTTGCTCCCGTAAAAAAATTGTCACTTGGTCAATTTTTATGGAGGAAATGATAGCACATTATGAGGATACAAAGAGCAACACCTTCTTTAGACAATTGATAAATCTCAAACAAAAGGGTTTAGTGGGGCAGCACATTGATGACTTCCAAAAATTGAATATAAGGGTAACTAATATTCCAGAGGAACACAGGATTGATCTCTTCTTAGGTACTCTAAAGGATAACATCCAACATGAAGTTCGTGTTTTGGAACATGATTCATTGGAGAAGGCATTCAGGTTGGCAAGAAAAGTTGAATGTAAAATTATGGCGACAAGGAAGTCTACCACTCAATTCTATAAAGAAGGAAGTGTTGCTACGCCTAGATTTCCACAACCTACAAGGTTGACACCACAACAATTGGAAGAAAAAAGAGCAAAAGGGCTTTGCTACAGTTGTGATAGCAAATACACTAAAGGTCATAAGTGTGTCGAGAAGAAATTATTTTACATAGATTGTGAAGAGGAAGAAGAAAATGAACAAGAAGAGGATATACACCAGGAACCAGCCCTAGAAGAGGAAGAAATGAATCCGACCATATCATGTAATGCACTGGCAGGAATTACCACTCCTCAAACTCTCAAGATAGAAGAACATATCAAGAAGAAAATGGTAATAGTGTTGATTGATTCAGGTAGCACCCATAATTTTATTCATTATAAGGTAGCCAAGGAATTAAATTGTTTCCTATACCCAGCACCAGAATGTCAAGTGATGGTTGCAAATGGAGGAACTATAAATTGCTCTGGAAAATGCCATAATATCAAGCTAACCATGGGGAATATGTATTGACTAGTCCAATGCTTTCTATTCCTATGGGAGGTGCTGATGTTGTACTAGGAGTACAATGGTTACAATCTTTGGGGACGGTAGTTTTTAATTTTCAAGAACTTTTCTTGAAATTTTTTTCAGAAGGAAAGGAAGTTGAATTACGAGGTATAGCAGGGAAGCCATGAAGGATAATAAGCTCTAATGTCATGACAAAGCTTCTAAAGAAAGAACAACGAGGCGTAATTGCACAATTATGCTCACTAGAAGTTCTGACATCAAAATCATCTATTTCTGCAGATCTCCAACAAGTCTTGGACAATCATTCCAAGGTGTTCGAAACTCCCAAAGGACTCCCACCTATTCGTGATCATGATCATGCTATTCATTTGATTCCAGGAAGTGTTCCTCCAAACATCAGGCCTTATAGATATCCTTATGTCCAAAAGAGCTAAATTGAACGTATGATTGCAAAAATGTTAGAGGCGGGTATAATTCAACCTAGTCAAAGTTCTTTCTTTGCTCCTATAGTATTGGTACACAAGAAGGATGGATCATGGCACATGTGTTCAGATTATAGGGAGCTCAATAAGCTCACCATTAAAGATAAATTTCCCATTCCTGTGATTGATGAATTATTGGATGAATTACATGGAGCAATTTATTTTACCTAGTTGGATCTTCGTTCAGGATATCATCAAATTAGAATGAAGACTGAAGATATTCCAAAAACAGCATTTCGAACTCATGAGGGTCATTATGAATTTTTGGTCATGCCTTTTGGCCTTACCAATGCACCTTCTACATTTCAAGGGTTGATGAATTCCATTTTCAAACCCTTCCTTAGAAAATTTGTGCTAGTATTTTTTGATGATATACTAATCTACAGCAGGTCTTGGAAGGATCATGTTGAACATGTTGACAGGGTGCTCAAAATATTGCAGAAGAAACAATTATATGCAAAAACATCCAAATGTTTCTTTGGAGTACAAGAGGTGGAATATCTGGGTCATATTGTATCTCATGAGGGTGTTAAAGTAGACCCTAACAAAATTAAAGCCATTAAGGAATGGAAAGTCCCCACAACCATAAAGTAGTTGCGAGGATTTCTCGGGTTAATAGGGTATTATTGCAAGTTTGTTAAGAATTATGGGAGAATAGCAGCACCTCTAACAACATTATTGAAGAAAGATGCATTTTCATGGACTCCTGAAGCAACTAAGGCCTTTGAACATCTTAAAGAGGCAATGTGTCTAGCACCGGTCTTAGCTACGCCAGACTTCACAAAAACCTTTATCATGGAATGTGATGCCTCAGGAAATGGAATTGGTGTTGTTTTAATGCAGGAAGGAAGACCCATTGCTTTTGAAAGTCGTCCAATCAAAGGAAAGTATTTACAAAAACCTATTTATGAGAAGGAAATGTTAGCAATACTGCATGCACTAAAGAAATGGCGAATTTACCTAATGGGAAGACACTTCAAGGTAAAAACTGATCATGATAGTCTTAAACACTTTTTGGAACAAAGACTATCTTCCAAAGAGCAGCAAAAATGGGTCACAAAGATGTTGGGTTATGACTTTGAAATAATCTACAAAAAAGGAAAGCTTAATGTTGTTGCAGATGCACTCTCAAGAAAGAATGAAGAGGTGGAAGCATTGCTTTGTGCTATTTCTATTATCCAACCAGATTGGATAACTGAAGCAAGAGATGAATGGAAGAAGGACAAAGATGTATGGACACTCATTCAAAAGTTGCAGCAAGATCCTAGTACATCTGATACATTTAGTTGGAAAATGATTCCTTATGGTACAAAGATCGCTTATATCTTTGTAAGAATTCCCAACTAAAACAAAAGATTCTTCTGGAATTGCACACTTCTCCTTTAGGAGGACACTCGGGATTTTTAAAAACTTACCACAAGGTGAAGAAATAATTTTTTTGGGATGGCCTTAAATCTGATATTCAAAAGTTTGTGGCAGAATGTTTGGTTTGCCAGCAGAATAAAGTGGAAAAAATTAAGACCCCGGGACTTCTACAACCTTTATCCATTCCAAGTCAACGTTGGGAGGAGATTTCAATGGATTTTATCACAGGTTTACCTAAGTCTGAAGGAAAGAGTGTCATCATGGTGGTAGTTGACAGACTTACCAAGTATGCACACTTTTGTGCATTATCTCATCCATTTAAAGCAATTACAGTTGCTACTACATTTATGGACAGAATTCAAAAGCTACATGGAAGCCCAAGGGTTATTGTGAGCGACAGAGATCCCATTTTTACTGGAAATTTTTGGACAGAGTTATTTTCTTGTTTGGGTACTGAATTAGCTCATAGCTCATCTTATCATCCTCAATCTGATGGTCAAACTGAGATAGTAAATAAATGTTTGGAAGGATATCTTCGTTGTTTTGTATCCGATAAACAAACACAATGGGTCAAGTGGTTACCTCTTGCTGAATGGTGGTATAACACTTCCTTCCATACTGCAGCAAAAATGACCCCATTTATGGCACTTTATGGATATCATCCACCATCCATCACATCATATTTAAGATAAAATTCGAAGGTTCAAGCAGTGGAAGATCACATCAAGCATCAACAAGAAGTTCTCCAACTCTTAAAGGATAACCTAAATTTGTCACAAAATCGAATGAAACAATAGGCAGATCAACATCGCAGCAAGAGAAGTTTTTATGTAGGAGACTGGGTATTTTTACAGCTACAACCATACAAAAAAATGTCCCTCAAGAAATCTAAGAAGGATAATAAATTATCGCCAAAGTACTATGGTCCTTACATGGTGTTGCAAAAGATTGGTACTATGGTATAGAAATTGGAGCTTCCGGCTTCTTCACAAGTGCATCCAATTTTCCATGTTTCATGCGTAAAGAAGGTTATAGGTGAAAATCTTCCAGTTCAAACAATATTGCCAGAACTTGAGGAGGAAGGAAAAATCATATTGGAACCTGAAGCGGTCACGGAAACAAGAACTTGACAACGACGCAATCGATCAATTTTAGAGTATCTCATCAAGTGGAAGAACTTACCCACTGAAGATTCTACATGGGAGGATGAGAATTTTATATAGAAGCACCCAGAGCTACTCAAGCATTGAGGACAATACTTTTTTGAAGGAGAGGGGCATGTTAGGTCCCTATATTACTAGTATAGTCCCTTATTGTTTTTAGTGTAACCCCCTTATTGTTATTATTGTACCCCTGTAACCCACATATTCTTATTATTGTGCCCTTAAATTATTATTGTTAGGTCGGCTAGGATTACATTGTGGCCCCACTAGGATTACATTGTGGCCCCATGGACTCCTATATATATATAAAGGAGGTTTGGTAATTTGTGTCATCGAAGAATTGTTCATTCATGTAATGTATTGGAGGTTTCCCCCTCGAAGTGACTTATTTCTAAGGCGTTGATATCTCTTTTATTCTATTTTTGGAGCTGGTTTCACAACACACTATCTAAGATTCCATGGGATGTCAGAGAGACCACCAGGGCCATGAATGAACTTCACATTAGTGACAGATTTTCTCAGAGGGTGAGAAACACCTTCTACATGGGGGTGTTGATGGTTCCCACCAATAGTTATATTTTGAGGCCCATTGTGCTATCCTCCATCCCTTAAAGCTCTCCTTTTCTCACATTAATTTTCATTTTTAACCATAATATGCTTAGTAGGAAGACTCAAGTGTGTTTTTCGTACTTCATGGCATAATGTGATTAATATGCAGGAAAAAGAAGCATTTTTGGAGATATGTACTATGCAGGGGTTGACTGGGGACATCCAAAGAGAATATAGAGGGGATTTTCCCACTACATTAACTCTCCAACTCGGCTAGAGATAAAATATTCTTCACCAACAACTTGAATTCACTGGCAGTCGAGGAGCTCAAGTGCATGTGAATATCCAAGGGAAATAGATCCACTAATTTAAGAATTTGGAGGGAAGCAATCCTCCTTTCAAGGGAGATGCCCTCAACTACTTTTTGTATAAATAAACAAGCCTACATTAGGATTTGAACTTTTGTTGGATATAGGAGTATCTATTGAGATCTTAGTTCTTGGTACTATTATTTTCATCTTTCATATGATGTATATGACTCTCATTTTCTGTTAATGAAAAGTTTACTATTGGCCTACATCTGAGTTTATTTTGGAGGGCTGAAACCCTTGGGTTTTGGCTCAATCCAAAGACTTTATTCATTCTCCTGTATTCTTTCCTTATTCTTCTTCAAGTCATTGTATTTCTTTCATTGTTTAAGTAGGAATTAAATTACAAAAATTATAGTTGTAGGTTTGACCACTACCTCTCTTGTGGGAAGTGTGGCTGGAAGATCTACAACAACATGCCAGAAACATTTGTTTATGATTTCTTGGAGAATCGTTAAGTTTTGGGTTGAAATTATTCAGCATGCTTGGTTTTTGAAACTTATAAGTTAGTAGCATTGATTTGGAAATTAGAGTAGGTATATGTTAGAGTAGATCTTAAGGAAATAAAAATCAACTCATCCTTTCCACTTTTATTCATTTTGTTGCAATATTGATCATTTAATGCATGTACTTGATTGTTGAAATTTGGAACAAGTAACAGTGAAATTGGCAACCAGAAAGGACAAAAAATGCACCCACAAAGGTCGTGGAATCTTGATGCACCAAGAATGTGGAATTTTGATGCACCTAAATTTTGATCGTTGAATGTGAAGCACCTAATTTATTTTTCCCTTAAATAAAATGGACAATAAATTGTAATTTCATCTCATAACAACGTGTATCAGTTAACTAAGTCACACTGACTAATTTAGCTCAATAAATTCAAGTTGAGGGCCTAAAATGAGGCATGTAGAGGGATTCTAATATTTTTGGGGTCCAGTTGCAGTTGATGCATCATTTGATGCAAGGTGTGAGTGAGTTAACTCAACTTATTAAGCTATACTAATAACTGAGAGATGAACTAGTGAGAGGTCAAGTGAATCAAATTAGAATTAATTCACATGTAGTGATCAATCAGATAACTGATAATTCACTATTAATATGTGCATGCATTTCAGTTCTAAGGAAGACTCAATTGAGACAGAGGTTAAATGGAACATAACTATCAATTGTATTTATATAGAATTTCCCATGTGCAATTATAGAGTCATTGGGATGCCATGATGCATTAATAAGTCAAGGAAGGTTATTTTTACTATTTAATAGGGAGATAATTTCCTTGGAATTGCATGAGTAAGGCAGCCTGAAGGAAGGTTGAGAATTGGCTAAGTACTAGACCGATTTTTCCTAGATCAGTGTGAGACAATTGGTAGGAAGTTTGCGTGAAAGGACAAGCTCAAAAATATCAAGATGGAGGAGGGCGAGATGATACCAACACACTTGTTGAAGTTCACTCAATGTCAAGATGAGCTTAGAAGTGTTGGTGTGATTGTAGCCCAGGATGATTTTGTGAGCCTAGCACTTCTAGGCCTTCCCAAGAGCTCGCATAGTTACCAGGACTCTATGAATGGGAGGGAGAAGTTACCAGACTGGGAGCATTTGTGTTCCAAATTGGTAATAGCAGAAATAAGGCGAAGCACCAGAGACAGGTGCTCCGGCAAAGACAAATAAAAATATTGTGCATTAGTTGAAAAAGGAAACAAAGACACAGGGAAAAAGTCCCAAGGCAAAGAGGGCAAGGGAGACTTATACAAGATCAAGTGTTTTCATTGTCACGAGCATGGGAACTATGTCGCGAATTGTCTGCAGAAGAAGGAAAGCAAGAAATATCCTGCGGTTGCAGTGAGTGAAGCGTTGGCTTCACAATTTGAGTTTGATTTTACTCTCATTACATGATGTCCAACACTATAATGGGATGCATGTGGTATCTAGAAATTCAAGCCTTGTTCCATATGCAGGAATAGAGATCTTTGTTGAACCCTTAGTTAAACTGAGAGGGGGGGGTGAATCAGTTTAATGCAGTCATTGTCTTGTAAAACTTTCTTTTAACTTATTTACATCTTTATTTCATGATAAACTTAATATACAATGAAAAAAAAATCTTAATAAGTGAGCAGTAGGTATTAAGCAGATTAAATACAAAATATCAACACATAATCATCATGCACATAGACAACAAATATAAGTGGAAACCCATAAGGGAGAAAACCACATCTTATTATTGTTGTGATGCAAAGGCAAGCTCCAAATCTCTCTCACCACTGATTTTCTGTAGGCTCCAACCTACAGGAGGCTACTACCTCAATTCTGTAAGCTACAACTTGCAAGGAAGCTCCAACTCCCATCTATTTTCTACAGGCTACAACCAACAGGAGGCTCCTACCTCAGCTAGTTACAACTGGACATCTTATCAAGCTACAACTTGGTATGGAAGCACCAACTTCCTCAGTGTACAATAAAATCATATGTTGATTTACCTGGATATCAGCTCTGTTCTTCCTTCTTCACTGTTGTCCTCCATCCTTCATATCTGCCTTATATTATCTCTGGATCTTCATAGCTTCTCTGTCTGCTCCTTCTTCTTCTTACACTCTCTAACTCCTCTATGCATGCTGATATTACATGTTTTATACAGATAGATTTATGACTGTTTTCATTCTACAGAGAATATGAAGTGAACAGGCACGACTCTTTGCCTTCCACCATCTCATTTTCTCGCTCATCATTTCAGGAGGTTACAACACTGTCTACTCATTTCAGAATTAAATTGGAGTTTTTCTTTGCCTACGGAGACTTGCCTTTGCATCACATACAACAAAAATAATTAATTCATTTACATTTACAGTTACAAAATATATATTTTAATTTAGCCCTTTTAGCTCTTGGTTTTCTGATTATTTTGTCTTCTTTGCCTGCTGTCCCTTTATCTTCTCTACCTTCTGTTATATTTCTAAATGTTTTGCACAGGAACGGGTCCTTTTAACTGCGCAAGCCTTTCCTTGCTATGTTCAACCTTTTCTTTTTGTTTTGCATTATAATCCTCCTTTTCTCTCCAAAATTATTTAACAAAGGAAATCCACATACTTCTGGACTTGAAATGCTTCAGGTTTCAACTTTGATCTGTATCGTGTCCGCTCTCTTTATCTCACTTCACACTTCGGCGTTCCCATGTGTTTGTGCGATTTTTCTCCTACCCGAATTGTGATATGCGATGGTAATATCGCATCGCAATATCGCAATATCGGCTATCGCATATAATTTACCATACCGTGCGAACCCATATCATATGCGATATGTGATATGCAATCGCATCGCAGCGCATCTCTTCACATCACATCGCATATTCACATCGCATCGCATCGCCACTTTGCAGTATGCAATGGACTCCGCATCGCCGATGTGTGATATAGCGCTGTGCCGCCATGTGTCCCTTCGCATCGCCACATCACATCGCAACTTTTCATCCATCCAGCGGCTATCGCATTCGCTTGTGATGTCTGATATGCTATCGGGTCCCACTTGATTCCGATATAATCTCTGCCATCTATCTCCTTTAATCTCATCCGTTGATCGCGTCGGTCCACGACTGTACTTTTGGGCTTTAGGAAAGCGGGTCCCAGTTCACGACACTGTAGAGGCAATCCTTGGTACGAAATAATCATTGGGCTTGTGCTACCGCAGTGAATGACAACCGTCGATCTGCAATCAACGCCCGATGGATGGGTCAACTGTGGAGGCACCCCCCTTGGGTTAACCATCGGGCTGTTTGTGCCCCCGCAGTACCGTTTATCCCAGATCAACGTTAACTGCACTCATAATATGTGCACGAGGTTTAGCCTTCGCTGCCTTTGCGACATCGGTCCCACACCTTTTATCATTCCACTCTTTTATATACTTTTTTCTTTAAAACAAAACACGTCAACAAAATGTATTGGCCCCACAGTATGCCTCCTCTTAACTCACAATTTAGTTATGCCAAAGAATTTTGAAGGCTCTGTCGTTGATCCTAGAATGATCCAATGGTTATCGCATTATCACGTGCCAACTAGCCCCAATGGATAAATTTTTTGAGCCTACACGAAATAGGCGGTTTTTCTTTGCGACATGTCACTTCCGGAGGTCTATCCCGTTCATTTCAGCTTTTACCACTTACCACTTTGGATGCACGCGAATACCACTGCCGGTTCATGAAACCACTCATAATGTTTACGAACACGTTTCAATCGTATCCACTTGATTCTTCATACATTCCACATTTCGCCTTTCGATTTTGTTCGTTGATCCTTCAGATCCAACGATTGTTGTGCTCTCATTTCATTCCACTCCACTGTTCCATAAGTTATGATGATAACCAAAGATTTCTACTTCTGCCACTCTTTCATTGAATGTTACACTATAACGCAGCTTCGAACACCCTATAACCTTATTACTCTACACAATGTGATTTGGATATCAAATTGCAGGGTTACGTTTTAACAATTTCAAGGGCATCGATCCATTCAGTGATTGATGCTCAATTTGGACATACACTTTCTATCAGAATTCAATTTCAATTGAATGTTCACTTCTTAAACACATAGTCTCATACCATTGCTTTGAATTTTCCCTATTCATCTGCATACATATATATTGTGCCAAACCCTGATACACCCGAGTTAAAACTGAATCAAACATTCAATCAATGCACACCATGATTCAGAAATAAAATTCTTCCATATATACATATAATCAAATAATTATAAAGGATCTCTTCTCTCTATCCTGATATTCTGATCAATGGCTCTTCTGTCTAATTTTCCCGTAGGCTTTCAACAACAACAAAAACCCTCTTTGTTAAAAAAAAACTACTTCCTGTCTAAACCCTCCTCTTGTAGCCTCTACCACTTTACTTTCTTTCTCTGCAACAATTCCATATGAATCTGATCTGCTCCCTTGTCTTGGTGCTACTCCTTTTTGCTTCTTTGCCATCAATGAGAATATTTCCAACAGTCTCCCCCTTTGGCATTGATGGCAATACTCCAATGCTTCTGCCAGGACTTCCTCTACTTGTTTTTCAGAAGACCCTTTCTTCTTTTGCTTGATTTTCCTCCCCCTTTGACATCACTGACAAAGGGTTGCACATTTCCTAATTTAGTTTCGATCTTTTCATTTCCTCTGATCTTGAGGACCTGTTTCATGCACTGCTCCATTGTTCTAGCTCTTTTATGACAATTTATTGACTACTCTCCCCCTGGAATGATGCTTTCTTGTCTGATATTGACTATCACTTGTCTTCTGCGCTGATCCTGTTTCTTGTATGCAGCCCTTATTATTATTATTATTATTATTATTTTTCAATCATATCAAAGATTAACATTTGCAGACACTACCCCTAGTTTGTCTCTTAGATATTCGAATGGTTCTTTAGCAAGAGGTTTTGTGAATATGTCTACTATTTGTTCCTTTGTTGCTACGTATTCCAACTTCACCAATTTCTGTGCTACTTGTTCTCTAAGTGGTACTTTATTGGGATGTGCTTTGTTTTTTAATGAAGTATAGGATTTTTTGATATACTTATTTCACTTGTATTATCACACTTGATAGAAATGGGTTCATCAATGATTACCTTCATGTCTTGGAGAGTTTGTTTCATCCACATTACTTGTGTGCAACATGCTGCTGCTACTATGTATTCTGCTTCTGCTATAGATAGAGAGATAGAAGTTTGCTTCTTGCTTAGCCATGCCACCAGAATTTTTCCCAAATAAAATGCACCTCCACTTGTGCTTTTCCTGTCATCCACATAGCTGGCCCAATTTGCATCTGTGTAAGCTTTCAATGTGAAGCTTTTTCCTTTTGGATACCATAGGCCATAATGTGCAATTCCTTGCAGATATCTAAATATTCTCTTGATTGCAAGTAAGTGATTTTGTTTTGGTGTTGCTTGATATCTTGCCACAAGACCTACTTCCAACATAATGTCTGGTCTAGAAGCAGTTAGGTATAGCAGACTTCCTATCATGGATCTCTAAAGTTTTTTATCTACATCTGCAGATCCATCATTAGCACAAAGTTTGCATCCAGTGATCATGGGAGTTGACACAGGTTTGCAGTCTTCCATTTGAAACCTTTTCAACATTTCTCTTAAGTATTTTTCTTGTGAAATGAATATTCCTGTGTTCTTTTGTTGAATTTGAAGTCCTAAATAGAAGGTGAGCTCTCCAATCATAGACATCTCAAATTCTAATTTCATTTCTTTAGCAAATCCTTTTGCTAACTCATCTTTGTTTCTACCAAACATGATGTCATATACATACACTACTACAGTAAAGAGTTCATTTTCATTAGCCTTTATGTACAAATTGATGTCTACTCATTCTTTCTTGAACCCTTGTTTTTGCAAGTATTTGTCCAGCCTTGAATACCATGCGCGAGGAGCTTGTTTCAGACCATATAAGGCTTTCTTTAATCTCCACACATAGTCATGTTTATCTGTTAAGGAGAATCCTTCAAGTTGTTCAATGTATACTTCTTCCTCTAAGTCTCCATTCAGGAAGGAAGACTTCACATCCATTTTTTATACCCTAAAATCATGATAGCATGCAAAGGTCAAAAACATTCTGATTGCTTCCATTCTAGCTATAGGGACGAAGGTTTCATCATAGTCAAGTCCTTCAATTTGAGAATACCCCTTGCATACAAGTATGGATTTATTTCTGATTACTTGCCCTTGTTCATTCATCTTATTTTTGAATATCCATTTTGTGCCAATGAAATTTTTCCCAGTGGGTCTTGGAATTAACTCCTAGGTATTGTTCTTCTCAATTTGGTCTAGTTCTTCATTCATAGCATTTACCCATTTTTTTTCTTTGTTGGCTTCTTAGAACTTCTTTGGCTCTATTTGAGATAGCATGGCTAGGTATACTTCTTCTATCTGTTCAACAAGCTGTCTTCTTGTCTGGATTCCCACACCCTTGTCCCCAATGATTTGATCCTCTGGATGGTTCTTTTGAGTGTGTCTTGAGGGACATTTTGAGTTTAATTCAGTATCTTCTGTTGTCTTATTATGTTCATCATTATCTTGGTTCTCAACTTCATGATCATCTGGAGGATTGGCGCAGCTTGTGCTTCTTATTCTGTTTGGTAGATCTTCGTCAAATATTACATCAATGCTTTCCACAATTATGTGCATTCTTTTGTTGTAGCACCTGTAACCCTTAATCTTGGATGCATATCCTAAAAATATTCCTTCATCAGCTCTTGCATCAAACTTCCCCAGTTTTTCATCATTTTTTTTTTATGAAACACTTACTTCCAAAGACTCTAAATTCTTTATTGATGCTGGTTTACCATGCCATAATTCATAAGGATTATTATCACAATTTGGTCTTAGATGAGATTTGTTGAGAATGTGAACAACTGTGTGTACTGTTTCTACCCAGTAGGTTTGGGTAATGTTACTTTCTTGCATCATAGCTCTAGAAATCTGTTGTAATGACCTGTTTTTCCTCTATGCCACTCCATTCTGTTGAGGTGTACCTGCAATTGTAAACTATTGTTTTATCCCATGTTCATTGCATAGGTCTGCAAAATCATAGTCTGTGAGTTCACCTCCTCTATTTGATTTGATGCATTTTATCTTGCATCCTGTTTGATTTTATGCCAATGCCCTGAATATCTTGAATTTCTCAATTGCTTCAGATTTATATTTGAGAAATGCCACCCACATCAATATGGTAAAATCATCTATTATTAGCATGAAACAAGATTCTCCACCTGGTGCATTAGCTCTTGAAGGTTTACACAGGTCCATGTGAACAAGCTGAAGAGGCCTACTTGTAGATAGATTCTCTTTGGTCTTGAAAGATGTCTGGATCTGGTTGCCCTTTTGGCAGGATTTACATATGGTATTTGGAGGCTTCTTTATTGTAGACATATCTTTGATTGCATTCTTCTTTCTCATATTGATGATGTGGTCAAATTTTAGGTGTCCCATTCTTCTGTGCCATAACCATGATTCATCAAGTTTTCTTATGTCGCATGCTTCATTCTCTTCTTTCACTATATAGACATTACTTTCTGTTTTAACACCTTTAATCAAGGTCTTTCCTGTGGTGTTCGATCTTACCTCACAATATTGGGCTCTGAAAAGGACCTCATAGCCTTTATCACACATTTGAATGACGCTTAGCAGGTTTGCTTTAAGGCCATCCACAAATAGTGCATCTTGAGCCTCACCTCTTCCATTATTCAGACTGACTGAGCCTTTTCCTTTGATTTTCCCCACTTTATCATTTCTGAATGTAACATTTCCAGATTTCTTTTCATCAAAGGTTACAAAATTTCTTCGATCTCTAGTCATATGCTTTGAGCAACCACTATCCATATACCATTGACTTTTCTGATCTTGAGCTATTAGAGCCAAGTCACACTTATTCAACTTCTTTTTCCACTGCATGCAGCTATTTGTTTGGTACCTTTTCTGAGAATATGGACCACATTCTTTGAGAGGACGTTTGTGAGACTTGTGCCTGATTTGATGGCAGTCAAAGAATTTGATTATGTTTCTAAATGGATTATGTACACGAGTGAGTTCTCCATTGTTCATTAACCACCTTGAGTTTTCATACATCAGTCTTTGTCCATTCGCTCTGCACTCCATGGCTTTATGGTCGTACCCCTTACAATAAAAACAATAACAATGGAAACGATTAGTGTACCTAGTGAAGGGTTGTCCTCTCCATTTGTTTTCGAGGTAGCCTTCATTTTCCGTACTCGTTATTAAACTCATTTATCTTTGTTCGACAAAGATGCGCAAGAACATGTCCTAGTTTTTTGAAAGGAAAAACAAGTGACATTTTCATAGGGAGGAAAAAAATAAATTTCCCGAGACTTTCCAAACTGCTTAATTGGTCTTCAGGAACAATTGAACTTTTTTCAACTTCTTGCTTCTTCCTCTCATTCTTTGTCTCTTGATTTTGCTACTTTTTTCTGTTTGTTTCATCACACATCAAGTTCTTGCTGGCTTCTAGTTTTGTGGTTCCTTTTTGAGCTACTTCATCATTCCTTTCAATGTCTACCTTCTCTGAGGTCTCCATGGAGGCAATATCATCTCCGAGCTGCTTACACCCCCTGCTCCTTTCTTCTATCAGTCTTCTATCTGCAATAATCTTAGATTACTGAGAGTTAATTTTTTATTTTACATCTTTCACAAAAATGATATTATGGTTATCCTCTACCTTGGATTTGCTAGTTTCTCCTTCGTAACCTATCCCAATCTTTATGAGAGGAGATCTTTGAGCATTTAGTATTTTATCCAACTGTTCAGTGCTTGTCATTCGAGGAGTGTTCATTGTCAATTCCCTTTGGGTGTTTTCTAGTTTCTTTCTCAAGCATACCACTTCTTCTTCCAATTTCTCTTGCTCCTGATGTTTATCTTTAGTTTGCTTTAGCATAATGTCTTCCACCTTCTTAGCTTCTTCAAGTTCTACTTTCAATTGAATGAGGTCTTCTAAATTTGGTACCTCTTTTACATATTTGAGGAGAATGTCTTTCTGTTTTCTGCACTTGAGTTTAAGTCTGTCTATTTCCTCCAGGGAACTTCTTAGCTCCCCCTTAAGATCTACCTCACCTTCTTCCTCATCTTCTATAAGGAATCATTCAGACTCTTCCTTGGCCATCAACACAAATTCAGAGGTTCCTTCTTCATTTGAGGATTCATTTGAGTTTTCAGATGCACTGCTATCTTGCTGAGCATAAGGGGATTTTCTATTGAATCTCTTCCCTTTCTGCCAGTTATTTTTTTTTGTTTTCTCTGTCTCTTGAATCTGATTCTTTGTTTTCTTATGAGGACACTTAGATGCATAGTGCCCAACTCTTCCATAGATAAAGCATTTAAAATAAAGTTTACCTTTATACTTGCCTGAGCCTCTATCCAATCTTCTGACAAATTTGGCCTCTTCTTCATCAGAGCAGGAGCATGTATCTTCCTTTTCTTCTTTGCACTTTTTTGCCTTAAAGGCTGCCTCCCTCATATTTATATTCCTTTGTGGAAGTCTCATTTCATAAGCTATCAAGTTTCCAAGTAATTGGTTCATGGTCAATGTTTCACAGTCAGCTATTTCTTCTATGGCAGAAAACTTGGGGTTAAACCTGGATGGTAAAGATCTCAATATATTTTGTACAATTACATATTCTCTAATGGTTTCTCCTAGAGCTTTCATGTTATTCACAATTTCTGCAACCCTTAAGAAGAAGTTGGCAACATCTTCTTCTTCATTCATTTTTATATTTTCAAACTGGGCTCTATAGACTTACAGCTTGGTAGCCTTCACTTTTTTATCTCCCTCATGGATACTTTCTAATGTATCCCATATTTCTTCGGCAGTCTTGTTGTGCATTACTTTGATAAATTACGCCTCACACAAACCACTTAAGAGTGCATTCATGGATTTTTCATTAGCTATAAAATCTTGTTTAACTTCTTTCTCTGTGTCATAATCCTTTGGGGCATATCCTAATTCCATAGCAGCCCAAACTTCTATTCCTAGAGACATTATGTATATCCTCATTCTTATTTTTCAAAAGGCATAGTTTGTGCCAGTAAACAAGGGGGGCTTTATTTGTTGAGCATCCCTCTAGACTAACCATCTTGGGGACCTAGGATCTTCCTTCCAATTGTTAAACTGATAGAGAAGGAACCTCTGATACCAATTGTTGAACCCTTGGTTAAACTGAGAGGGGGGGTGAATCAGTTTAATGCAGTCATGGTCTTGTAAAACTTTATTTTACACTTATTTACATCTTCATTTCATGATCAACTTAATATAAAGTGGAACAACAATCTTAATAAGTGAGAAGCAGGTATTAAGCAGATTAAATATAGAATATGAACATATAATCATCATGCACATAGAAAACAGATATAAGTGGAAACCCATAAGTGAGAAAACCACATCTTATTATTGTTGTGATGCAAAGGAAAGCTCCAACTCCCTCTCACCACTGATTTTCTATAGGCTCCAACCTACAGGAGGCTACTACCTCAATTCTGCAAGCTACAACTTGCAAGGAAGCTCCAACTCCCATCTATTTTTTGCAAGCTACAACCTACAGGAGGCTCCTACCTCAGCCAGCTACAACTGGACATCTTATCAAGCTACAACTTGGTATGGAAGCACCAACTTCCTCAGTGTACAATAAAATCATATGCTAATTTACCTGGATATCAACTTTGTTCTTCCTTCTTCATTGTTGTCCTCCATCCTTCATATCTGCCTTATATTATCTCTGGATCTTCACAGCTTCTCTGTCTGCTCCTTCTTCTTCTTACACTCTCTAACTCCTCTATGCATGCCGATATTACATGTTTTATACAGATAGCTTTATGACTGTTTGCATTCTATAGAGAATATGAAGTGAATAGGCACGACTCTTTGCCTTCCACCATCTCATTTTCTCTCTCATCGTTTCAGGAGGTTACAACACTGTCTACTCATTTCAGAATTAAATTGGATTTTTTCTTTACCTATGGAGACTTGCCTTTGCATCACATACAACAAAAATAATTAATTCATTTACATTTACAGTTACAACAAATATATTTCAATTCATCCCTTTCAGCTCTTGGTTTTTCGATTATTTTGTCTTCTCTGCCTGTTGTCCCTTTATCTTCTCTACCTTCTGTTATATTCTAACTGTTCTACATGGGAAAGGGTCCTTTTAACTGCGCGAGCCTTTCCTTGCCTTGTTCAACCTTTTCTTTTTGTTTTACGTTATAATCCTCCTTTTCTCTCTGAAACGATTTAACAAAGGAAATCCACATACTTCCAGACTTGAAATGCTTTAGGTTTCAGCTTCGATCTGTATCGTGTTCGCTCTCTTTATCTCATTTCGCACTTCGGCGTTCCCATGTGTTTGTGCGATTTTTCTCCTGCCCCGATTGCGATATGCGATAGTAATATCGCATCGCAATATCACAATATCGGCTATCACATATAATTTACCATACCATGCGAACCCATATCATATGTGATATGCGATATGCGATTGCATCGCATCGCATATCTTCACATCGCATCACATCTTCGCATCGCATCGCATCGCCACTTCGCGGTATGCGATGTACTTCACATCTCCGATGTGCGATATAGCGTTGTGCTGCCACGTGTCCCTTCGCATCGCCACATCGCATCACAACTTTGCATCCATCCAGTGGCTATCGCATTCACTTGCGATGTCCGATATGCGATCGGGTCCCACTTGATTCTGATATAATCTCTGTCGTCTATCTCCTTTAATCTCATCCGTTGATCGCTCCGATCCATGACTGTACTTTTGGGCTTTAGGAAAGTGGGTCCCAGTTCACGGAACTGTGAAGGCACTCCTTGGTACGGAATAATCATTGGGCTTGTGCTACTGCAGTGAATGATAACCGTCGATCTGCGATCAACGCCCGATGGGTGGGTCAACTGTGGAGGCACCCCCTTGGGTTAACCATCGGGCTGTTTGTGCCCCTGCAGTACCGTTTATCCCAGGTCAACGTTAACCGCACTCATAAGATGTGCATGATTTTTAGCCTTCGCTACCTCTGCGACACCACTCCCACACCTTTTATCATTCCGCTCTTTTATATACTTTTTTCTTTAAAACAAAACATGTCAACAAAATGTATTAGCCCCATAGTATGCCTCCTCTTAACTCACAATTTCGTTATGCCAAAGAATGTTGAGTCTCCGTCGTTGATCCTAGAATGATCCAACGGTCATCGTGTTATCGCGTGCCAACTAGCCCCAATGGATAAAGTTTTTGAACCTACGTGAAATAGGCGATTTTTATTTGCGATGTGTCACTTCCAGAGGTTTATCTCATTCATTTCAGCTTTACCACTTACCACTTTGGATGCACGTGAATACCATCGCTGGTTCGTGAAACCACTCATACTGTTTATGAACACTTGTTTCAATCGTATCCACTCGATTCTTCATACATTCCACATTTCGCCTTTCGATTTTTTTCGTTGATCCTTTAGATCCAACAGTTGTTGTGCTCTCATTTCATTCTGCTCCATTTTTCCATAAGTTATGTCAATAACCAGATATTTCTGCTTCTGCCACTCTTTCATTGAATGTTACACTATAACGCATCTCCAAACACCCTCTAACCTTATTACTCTACACAGTGTGATTTGGATATCAAATTGCAGGGTTACGTTTTAACAATTTCAAGGGCATCGATCCATTCAGTGATCTATGCTCAATTTGGACATACGCTTTCTATCAAAATTCAATTTCAATTTAATGTTCACTTCTTAAACACATAGTCTCATACCATTCCTTTGAATTTTCCTGATTCATCTGCATACATATATATTGTGCCAAACCCTGATTTACACCTGAGTTAAAACTGAATCAAACATTCAATCAATGCACACCATGATTCAGAAATCAAATTCCTCCATATATACATACAATCAAATAATTATAAAGGATCTCTTCTCTCTAGCCTGATATTCTGATCAATGGCTCTTCTGTCTAATTTTCCTGTAGGCTTTCAACAACAACAGAAACCCTCTCTGTTAAAAAAAAACTACTTCCTGTCTAAACCCTCCTCTTGTAGCCTCTGCCACTTTACTTTATTTCTCTACAACAATTCCATCTGAATCTGATCTACTCCCTTGTCTTGGTGCTACTCCTTTGTGCTTATTTGCCATCAATGACAATATTTCCAACAATATCTTCAGTGACTTGGAGGAGAAGGACCTCCAACAGAACATAGAGTTTGGAGATGACGGGAGGTATAGCACGACCGATATAGGTACAATTACCTTTCAAAGGGAGTCTAGCTCCCCTATAAGACCGGCATATTTTTTGTATGTTATAGGCCTAAGGAAGAATCTTGTCTCTGTAGCGGTATTGGAAGACCATGGTTATGATGTCATATTTAGAAAAGGAAAGGTCTTCCTTAAACACATTTCCACAGGACGGGTGAAACAAATCGGTGTAAGAGTCAAGAATTTGTATGCTCTCGAGATCGAGTATGTATGTAAATATTTTAGGAGAAAAGCAGTGGTTAGTGAATTGGTGGTTAAGAGGGAGAAATTATATCTCAACATGCAGCCTCAAAAGTAGTCTCAGAAGGTTGTGGAGCAACCCCAATGTGAGAAGTAGAGAGGAGACTGAGTGGAGGCATCCACTCAAGTAGATACCTCCAGTAGGGGGGTATTTCGAGCCAAATGGGCATAGGGAGTACATGCAACTATACCTCTAGGTGAGAGGTGGGGCGATGTGCAGATATAATCCCAAGATGAAATTTGGGCAGGGTCCATTAAGATGGTGTGTCTCATGGATCGAACCTGGCTACGAGGGGCCCACAATACAGTAGTATCAGGAAGGATTAGTTGGATTGATGTAGTCAGATATCAAGAAGACATAAATCAGAGTGACAGATGTCGGAAACTGGAGCACAGATCAAAGTTGGAAACAGTGTAGAGGGCACAGATGAAAATGTCAGCAGTAGCACAGAGAGTCCAGTAGACAAGTGCAGTAGCTAGTAGCAGTTAGAAGACTCTGATGGTAGATGCATTATATTGATTTAGTTGTTCGAGGGCTATTGAGTTTCAGGAGTTGTAGGTGCAATCAACACTAGAAAATTATGGCATGCAAAACATTCCAAAGGTACTGGATCAAGATATATTGAATTCCTTTCTTGTTGAGAGGGAGTGTTGAAATTGGCAACAAGAAACAATGAAATTGGCAACCAGAAAGGACAAAAAATTCACCCACAAATGTCATGGAATATTGATGCACCAAGAATGTGGAATTTTGATGCACCAGAACCTTGGTCATGTAATGTGAAGCATCTAATTTATTTTTCCCTTAAATAAATTGCATAATAAATTGTAATTTCGTCTCATAGCAACTTGTATCAGTTAACTAAGTCAAGATGACTGGGTTAGCTCAAGAAATTTGAGTTCAAGGTCTAAGATGAGGCATGTAGAGGGATTCTAATATTTTGGGGGTCAAGTTGCAGTTGATGCATGGTGTGAGAGATTTAACTCAACTTATCGAGTTATAATTAGTTTAACTAGTTCTAACTGAGAGATGAACTAGTGAAAGGTCTAGTGAATTAAATTAGAATTAATTCACATGCAGTGATCAATCATATAACTGATAATTCACTATTTATAGTTGCATGCATGTCAGTTCTAAGGAAGACCCAATTGAGACAAAGGTTAAAGGGAAAATAACTATCAGTTGTATTTATAGAAAATTTCCCACGTGCAATTATAGATTCATTGGGATGCCATGATGCATTGCACAATAAAGAAAGGCTATTTTTCCTATTTAATAGGGAGCTAATTCCCTAGGAATTGCGTGAGCAAGGTAGGCTGAAAGAAGGCTGAGAATTGGCTAAGTACTAGACCAATTTTGCCTAGATCAGTGTGAGACAGTTGGCAGAGTGCTGGAGAATCTCATGAGATATTAATCATTGCATTGTTTCATGATTCCTTGAATTAATACACAATATAGATAGAGGGGCTTTGATTAGTTTCTTTCCCCACGAACATCTTGTGTTGTGCGATTGATTTACTTATTTATCTTACTTTCATGTGATTGATTGATCGTATTTTGTATTCGGAAAATATTGTAGAAGGATTCATTATCTTGTTTTAGTACATCACAAGATCAGATTGAATCCCATTTGTAGATTTTCTACATGATATCAGAGCGATATTTCTACAGATTAGTTCGCATGGATTTGTGTTGACTTGTAGGGGTTGACACATTCATCTACATCCTTTCAAGCCATTCCACCTTCCACCTAGACACCTCATACTGCTCTCAAGCTCTTCCATCGTGATCACCCTTATAGGGCCAATCAAGGACATAGTGGGCATGAACTTATGTGCAAGATATGCCTCCCAAGGGTACTAAGCTTGGAAAAAGGGCCCTCGCACCTTTCCTCCACCTTCAATTCACCATCCTTACCCTCATAAAGCTCTTGGACCCACTCTTGTAGCAAAACAGGGCCTCCTGTAGCACTTCTTGTAGCAGACTTGTAGCCTTGCTTAATTCCCACCATATTTTATCTAAACCTTGACTCTTGCATTTTCAATTCGAATAATGGCACCCAGGATTTAATTTCATGATTGAGGAAGATTCCAAGACCACTCCAACCTCATATTTTCTCCACTACAAACACAAGACAACAAGTAGAATTAGACTTAGTATTTTTTAATTCCATAGTTGTGTCGAAGATTGAATTCCTCCTTTTCAAGCAAGTTGCAATTATATTATTGATTTCATTAGCGTGCAAGTAGGATGGCACAATTTACTTCTGCAACTAAACTAATCTATTCCTTTCATGTAATTAAAATTATCATTTATATTTAATGAATGGATTTTTCATTTCTATATTTAGAATCATGTTCATTTCTTGGCAATCATGATATGATTTCATAAGAAATTATCTTTGTAGTTAGTTGAAGGAGTTATCTCTGAATACCTTGATCTGATCTAATGACTGAGGGTGACATGAGTAGAACTTAACCTACTATGCATATAGCATTGTCACCTCTATGTTTGTACAAACCTCGAGGTGACGATTTAAGTTGACAGTGTAGGAAGTTGCAAAATCCTTGTTGCAATACCATGGCTCATCAACATTCCATTTATAAATAATAGGCAATAGCCATTCAATCATACAATTGGTAGATAATTAATGACAAAACGTATCCACTGTCACAATTCCTGCTCCCATAGGTCTATTAACCATCAACTAACTTATCCTAGCATAAATTTCGTAAGAAATCAGTAAGTGCAGTCCAAACTGACTCAGTATTATGTAAAAAAAAAATCCTCATTTTCTCGTGACAAAGCCCATCTAGTCCAAGTATTGAACCCGGGTGCTCTGATACCACTTTGTGACGTACCTGACCCCTTCATTTTACCTTGGAGGAATGGGGTAAAATATTTTTAGGCGTATTCTATTCCCGTGGTTATATAAAATACATTTTTTCTTTCCTTTATATATATATATATATATATATATATAGGTTGCTCACAACTTTGGGACCTCTCTATGCCCCGACTCCTAATTCTCGACTTCCCCCCATAAATGATCCACTCGGTTGACCTATCAGCTGATGGTCCACCAACTTCCCTGCTAACGACCATGTCATCTCTTCACATCATCTGTCGTGGGTCCTTATGGTCCCACCGCCCTGATAACTCTATATGATTGCTTCCGAGTAATGACCTTATGAATAGAGGGATTTCTTCAACCCCCGTTCTATTAACTAACATTATGGGACTTTCCTTGGGTCATTCTATCCTTAAGATATTTTCGGCCTCTAGGGTCTGACCATTACCCGAGTGACATCACCTTGACATCAACCATGTCTTGTGCCCTTCTTATAAGGATTCATGTGTTATTCGTAAGTGGATCATTGGGGCACTCGATATCCCCAACTGTTGACCACATATCCTCAAGTATTTATGCCAATGTTGTCTCCACGTGTAGGGAAAATCCTTTAGCAGTGTGGATTCGTATTGGGTCCCCACTTAGTGATCAAACCCTTGAACCAGGAACCCAATAAAGAGTCCCTTGAACAACTTCCCAGTGTTCCAACCTTTTGGGCTTCTGGGGTGGCACCTTTATGACAACCTTCCCTCGCCTAATAGTCTTGGTAATGGAAAAAAAATTGTCATTGTATATTTACCGAACCCTGACGCTCTTATGCCGCTAAGCCCCCGACTCTTAATTTAAATCACCTTATGGGTTCCCACTCTACGGTATTTTGTCTCATCGTTCTGACCGATCTCGTGAAGGGAATATCGTTCCACGAATCAAAAATCCCCTTTGACTAGGGTTTTTACCATTATGTGAATAAGGTTAGCCCACTCCTTCTATGAGTTTAGGGCCTTCATCCTCTAAGATGAAACAAGGCCTTCCTACTCCATCCTGCCATGACTCATTCAAAGGCTCCCAAGTTGGAATTGAGATATGCCTTAGATGGAGAACTCGAAAACACTCCCAACTACAAGCTCTACCGTTGTTCATATTTATCTGAACTATCCTTTCTAATGGTTTTCAAGCTTTTGTGGTTATCTCTTATTGAATAAATCTCCGTATTATCCACAATGTTATAAAACAATGGTTTACATTTCAAATCCCTATGAGGATCCATCTTCAGGAAAGGTCACAGGAGTTGAATGAAGAATGAAAGAAGGACGAAAGGGCAGGGCTTATATAGTGAAATGGAGGTCTGTCGTCCTTCTTTCAATCTTAATTCGATATTTTTCCAGATAAAAAATATCTTCCCAAGATTCCCCTCTGTGCACGGATATAATAATGGTTTTCAAGCTTATGTGGTTATCGCTTATTGAATAAATCTCCAGATTATCCACAGTGTTATAAAAAAATGTTCGATGTTTCGAATCCTAATGAGGATCCATCTTCAGGACAAGAGTTGAATGAAGAATGAAAGAAGGACGAAAGGGCAGGGTTTATATAGTGAAATTGAGGTCTATCGCCCTTCTTTTAATCTTAATTCGATATTTTTCCAAATAAAAAATATCTTCTCAAGACTCACCTCTCTGCAGGGATATAATCATGGTTTTCAAGCTTCTATGGTTATCGCTTATTGAAGAAATCTCCAGATTATCCATAGTGTTATAAAATAATGGTTGATGTTTTGAATCCCAACGGGGATCCATCTTCAGGACAAGAGATGAATGAAGAATGAAAGAAGGACGGAAGGACAGGGCTTATATAGTGAAATGGAGGTCTGTCACCCCTCTTTCAATCTTAATTCAAGATTTTTCCAGATAACAAATATCTTCCCAAGGCTCTCCTCGATGCAGGGATATAATAATGGTTTTCAAGCTTCTGTGATTATCGCTTATTGAATAAATATCTGTATTATCCATAGTGTTATAAAACAATGGTCTACGTTTCGAATCCCAACGGGGATCCATCTTTAGGACAAGATTTTAATGAAGAATGAAAGATCGACGAAATGACAGGGCTTATATAGTGAAATGGAGGTTTGTCGCTCTTCTTTCAATCTTAATTCAAGATTTTTCCAGATAACAAATATCTTCCCAAGGCTCCCCTCTATGCAGGGATATAATAATGGTTTTCAAGATTCTATGGTTATCGCTTATTGAAGAAATATCTGGATTATCCACAGTGTTGTAAAAAAATGGTTGATGTTTCGAATCCCAACAGGGATCCATCTTCAAGATAAGAGTTGAATGAAGAATGAAAGAAGGACGAAAGGAAAAGGCTTATATAGTGAAATGGAGGTATGTTGCCCTTCTTTCAATATTAATTTGAGATTTTTCCAAATAAAAAATATCTTCCCAAGACTCCCCTCTGTACAGGGATATAATAATGGTTTTCAAGCTTCTGTGGTTATCACTTATTGAATAAATCTCTAGATTATCCACAATGTTATAAAACAATGGTCGACGTTTCGAATCCCAAAAAGGATCCATCTTCAGGACAAGATTTGAATGAAAGGACGAAAGGATAGGGCTTATATAATGGATTTTCAGATAACAAATATCTTCGCAAGGCTCCCCTCTATGTAGGGATATAACTATGGTTTTCAAGCTTATGTGGTTATCGCTTATTGAAGAAATCTTCGGATTATCCACAATATTATAAAACAATGGTTGATGTTTCGAATCCCAACGGGGATCCATCTTTAGGACAAGAGTTGAATGAAGAATGAAAGAAGGACGAAAGGACAGGTCTTATATAGTGAATTTCTAGATAACAAATATATTCCCAAGACTCCCCTCCATGTAGGACATAATAATGGTTTTCAAGCTTCTGTGGTTATCGCTTATTGAAGAAATCTCCAGATTATCCACAATGTTATAAAACAATGGTTGACGTTTTGAATCCGAACAGGGATCCATCATCAGGACAAGATTTGAATGAAGAATGAAATAAGGTCGAAAGGACAAGGCTTATATAGTGAATTTCCAGATAAAAAATATCTTCCCAAGACTCCCCTCCGTGCAGGGATATAATAATGGTTTTCAAGCTTCTGTGGTTATCGCTTATTGAAGAAATATTTGGATTATCCACAGTGCTATAAAACAATGGTCGACATTTCGAATCCCAACGAGGATCCATCTTTAGGACAAGAGTTGAATTAAGAATGAAAGAAGGACGAAAGGACAAGGTTTATATGGTGAATTTCGAGATAAAAGATATCTTCCCAAGGCTCCGTTCCATGCAGTGATATAATAATGGTTTTCAAGCTTCTGTGGTTATCGCTTATTGAAGAAATCTCTGGATTATCCACAATGTTATCCAACTCTTCTCCTGAAGATGGATCCCTGTTGGGATTCAAAACGTCGACCATTTTTTTATAACACTGTGGATAATCTGGATATTTCTTCAATAAACTATCCTTTCTAGCTATATATTTTCCTCAGGAGTCTGATATACCTCCAGATGTGTTTTATGGGTTCACAACGATACTCTTGGTTTCCTAGGGTGATTTACGACCTTATCCCTCTCGAGCTTGAGTGATTGGTTCTCTAGCGAGTTCTTGGACTATGAGTATTCCCATCCCATTGGGAGGGAATGCCACCATGGGATGCATAGGTGATCCTACATGGATTACCTACCACGAACTTGGTGTATACTTCGGGGATTTTCCAACTTCACCTGCCACATGCCATCAGTGCCAAACCTTGTGTCGGGCCTACAAACAACTCCATGTTGATATACAACCTTACTTTACAATACCAACAATATATATACAACCTGTGGAAGATGCAAGGCCAAAGGACATTCAGGGAAAGTTTGCGGCCCAATTAATACTAGAGAAAAATACCTTCGACATTAAGGCTTTGATCTTTGAACAACACGACAACTTGAAACGTGACCATGGATGACTCACAAGCGAATATAGACCGTGTTATGCAGAAGGTATCTTATGTAATCTTATACTAATAAAAGGGTCTCAGAACCCACCATTATTTAAGAATTAATCCAAGCTTTCATGGCTCGGTGCTATATTATGACTTGGTCTTAGTTACCATGTGATTACTATGCTTTTATGTGCCAAATAGTTCATGCTTGCGTTAATAGTTGTTAGACATGTTTCACTAAATTCAACTTTCTCACATGTTCATGTGTATATTAATTTCATAGACATACAAAAATACAAATCACTTAACATGTCCCACAAGGAATGTAACACATATACAAGTTTCATCAACACATTGCAGTCCCTAAGTTCAAACCATTATACATTACACAATAACAACATTCATCATACATTAAACAAAATACACAGTTACTTATCTTGGAATATGTAGGTAAACTAAGTCTAGGACAAGGACTCTCCACCCAACCATAGACAGTTGTAGCCACACTTAGTTTTAGTCATCGCCCTCTTGCAATATTCCAGAGTATGGGGGGATTTCTTACTTCAGGGACTAACACAACAATCTACCGCTGATTTCGGGACTCCAAAGGACTTCCTTCCTCAATCACACCAACTGGAATCTTCTTACTTGGTCGACTTCGGGAGTCCATAGGTTCCCAACCTCACCCCAAGGTGCTCACACAACGATTCACCCCCTTCTATGGAGTCAAAAATCCATTATGCCATATGAGCATTAACCATTGTTATTCATTCTGGTCTTCCACAATTTTTTCTTCAGGATGGACTTTATCAAATTTGTTACAGGTCTTCATAATTTTCTATCTCAACCCACAACCTCCAAGGGACCCAAGCTATTACCAGGATCTAGAGATTATATTCCAACCCATAGCCTTTAGGGACCTAAGTTGTTACAAGGCTCCAGAGACCTCTGTCTCAACCCACAACCTCCAAGTACCCAAGTTGTTATAGGGATCTAGAGATTCTATCTCAACCCACAGCCTCTAGGGACCCCAATATTTTATAGGGCTCCAAAGAATAGCAGCTCAACCCATAGCCTCCAGGTACCCCAAGTAGTTATAGGGCTCCAAATACTAGCAGCTTAACCCACAACCTCCACGGATCACAAGCCAATCCCCTTCTCTTCTCTTCTTTTCGGTGCTACCTACAGAGAGCTCGTGTTGCACTCTTTCTTGATTTTTCCTCCTCTTTTTCTCTTCTTCTCTTCCTATTCACATCAATCTCGGTCTCTATTTTTTTTGTCTCCCCATTTTTTGTTTTTCTTCTGTGCTCAACCCTTTACTGTTGTGTCCTTACTGGCTTGTAGTGTTTCATCCCTTCATAAATTCCTATCCTCTCTTTCTTGTCATTTCTTCCGAATCAGTATGGGCCTACATACCTCTTTTTTCCACTCATTTAATTTAAAGAATATTTTCTTCAATCCCTGCACCAACCAACCTTTAATGGTTTTCATGTGATTCAGGTTTCTCCCTTGCATAATAAACCATTGTATCCCAAACAATTGACTCCTTTCCCAATTATGGAATCTGTGTCCCCTGACTCAATCCTCATTTTTATTTAAATTCATCATACAATATTTACAATGTTTTTACAATGCCATTTGCATGAGAATTTTAGGTGGGGTTGTCACAACAACTTTCAACATTAACTTGTTTTGACTGCAAAGTTTGATCAACCATGGTACAAAATTCTCACCAACAATAAGAAAATCTCTTGAAGAATTATGAACATTGTCATCGGTATTAAAGAAGAACTTGTAAGGAAATTTGAAAATTTTCACCAAAAACAAGAAACACTCATGAAAAATTCTCAACATTGTCACTAGCGACAAGAAACACTCCTAAAGAATTCTAAAAATTTTCACTAGTAATAAAGAAACACTTCCAAGGAACTCTCAACACTCCTGAATAATTTTGTCACCAACACACATAGTCGATTCCACAACAAATCTAAGGGAAGTACCAATACTAGTATTGAAAACACTAATAAATGTGCTCATGGTCAACAATTTGTATCGGGTTTAAAATAAACAAGTGAGACACCCCACACATATTTGGGAACCAAATAAATTTTCAATTCCAAATGGCATAGGTGCAATGAAACAATGCCACCATCCAATTAAGGAAATAAGAACCATAAGGCAGTGTCACTATAGTGAAATAATTTATTGCAAAGGTGAATCTAAAATCCATGAGTAGTGAGCACCAAATGTGGTAATACAACTTCAACAAAGTTGTGAAAGTTGAGCATTCCCCACCAATAAAAGTCAATAAGATCGATAAAGAAGCTGCATAAGAAAAAATAGATTACCATACATGGGACCCTCGCTACTATCCAAAAAATGGACATGCTAGAGCACTTGTATACATTAATGCATTCAATTGAAAGTGGAGAAATCCTTGAGAATATCCATTGTGTTGAAAGCCCTATATGTCATTAGTGTTGGTGCCAACAATTTCATACAAAATTACTATATACACGTTGTGCATTTGAAGTAGTTTATTATTCCATAGTATGTGGAAATTATCAATGCTACCATCCAATTATTTCATGCATCTATTCCAAACACCATAGTAAATGTGGATGAAAACCTATGGTGAAATTTATGGAAGCAACTAGTTTCCCTTGACAGAATTTCTCAATTGTATCATTAGTTTCCATGAACTTCAAAATTGAATCGCCAAAGTCACTCGTCTCCACTTCATATCTTGGCACAAATGCACCATCGATGGAAAGCGTTGAGCCGAATTTCTTTTTTTGTTCTATAAATGTAATGAAATATTATTTTACAACTTACAGATAATTCTAAGAAACTTCATGGAAAAATAATGATGCATTTCAAAAACTATTGTGAAATATCCTTTAGTTATGGCTTGTTCCATTGTATCTACTAATTGCACCTAATACAACACGTACTTTTTTTTTATAAAACTAATAATAGTTATGTGTTGCTCCCACTAATTGGATTCATCATAATCTCATGCAACCTGATGTTAAGGTTGTTGATTCACCTTGGCAAATGCAAAATAAGCAAAGAAATGCACTGTATTATTTGATGTGGACAAATTATTAGAACATAATTTGAATTTTCCACATATGTGACCATCAGACAGAGTTATTACAATCAATATTTGTTCTTAGAATTGAAAATAAAGGTAAAGCGATTATTTAACAAAGAACTTAATTAGTGTAGTGTTTGTGCACATCTACCTTTATGCTTCCCACAACTAAGACTAGGTCAATAAAAAAATTTCATTCATCATGAGAAAACTTGTTTATATAGATCAAAACAACACTTTCTTCACTAGATATTAAAAAAATATGGTTATACATTGAAATTCAAAGAAAAATTGTTATAAATCCTACAAATTAGGATTTGTACAGTAGAGAAATATATCCAATTTGATAAATGAAGTTGAAATTGTAAATAAAATGAGACCTCAAAGGAGAAAACATGGTTGTATATATCTATATAGGTTCATTCGGGATGAAAAATTGAGCAAGAAAGGAATGGGAAGGTGCAATAGAAAAAACAAACCCAATAGAAAAAAAAATCACCAAAGAAGGCCTCTTCGTTCAAAAGTTATGATTTTAGAAGAAAACAAGGACTTGGTATAAAAAAATAGGTTTGGTAAACTACAAAACCTAAAAATAGCAATTTTTTTTTAGGAATAAATAAATAAATTTACCTAGGTTAGGTTAGGAAATTTAATTAGATTTCAGCCAAATAGAACCCAAATTTAGCAAGTGAATAGTCCATCTTGACTAATTTCCTTGTTTTGGAGCCAATGGGAGATGATACTTATGAAAAAATATCATGAAATAGTGAGATTTCCTTAAATTTTCTGAAAACCTAGGTGGTTTTCCATATACAAATGCATATCTATAGAATAAGGGAACCTAAAAATGTATATCTATTGAAGTTGTCAGAAATTGTAGCAAGAAAGGCTCAATTTGACTTGTGCCTTAGTCAAATTGAGTAATTTGATTTTCCACATCAACGTGATGACTTGGATTGTAGTTAACTTGTATGATATGGCCTTGTCTACTATTTAAGTCAATAAATTCGAGCTATAGGCTAGAAATAGATTTGTGCATGTAATGATTGCTAAAATTTAACAATCTAGTTCAATTATTTTCAGTTGAACACACTTAATTGAGATCAAGTAATTAATTGAGTCAGTTGAAGGTCAGTTGAGTAGTAGAATTCTTGTTAATTCGGTCATCTCTCAGTTAAACTAGTTAATTAGCTAAAAATAGCCCAGACATGCATGAAATTCAAATTTCCTAATTAGAGTAGAGGAAAACACACATTGTAATTATTAATTGTATACTAGTTAAGTGTGTAGGTTTGACATTGAGGTAGGTGATCAATTCCTTGGGAAATGCACAAGGAAATAGCGAACCCCCCTATTATTTAGGAGTTCAATTTCTCCTTAATTGCGCAAGGAAATAGGAGGAAGTTGGAGCCTTGGATTGGCTAAGTGTTTACTAGAGAAAGATAGCCAATAGAAGAACAGGTTTACATTGCAGGGTGTGCTTCAGAGTTGAAGCAAGACATTGTAATAGTTTCTCATTCTCATTTGATTAATGAAAATAAGTGGAGGAGTTTCTCCTAGTTGGGTTCCCTTGTAAATCATTGTGTTCTTGTGGTTTTGATGGTTGCATGTCATTACATGTGTTTCTAAATTGTGATTTCCATTATAAAAAATAATAGAGGAAATTTGTAATCTCTTGTTTTCAGTTCAAATACATAAGTACTATAAAATTTCTATTGATGTGTACAAAAGTCTTATGCAAAAATTTAAATAACTAACTTATTCAAGGAGATATAACTTTGTAAATTAATTTGATACCATGTTAGATTTCACAAATATGCGTTAACATATGATAATAATATACCCACTCTAATATCCTATATAGAAAACATCAAACAAGAACAATAAATAAATAATGTGAAGACAAAAGAATGGAGAGATAGGTATTACATGATAAAATATCACTGTAGGGAAACATCTGTGGAAACAACTCCTTAATTCTCTAGATAAACTCCCAATGATACAAGGCTACACCCTCACATAAGCATTACAACTCATTACATTTTCTCACGCCATAGAGCCTCCTTCCCCTCTATTATATATTAGAGAATGAAAGGAAAACATATCCCAATGTGTGATAAAAACTTCCTGTAATATTGTGAGTCATTAAATAATAATTTGACCAAAAATCCACTAAGAAATTATTAATACATGCACATTAAGAGTTTAATTCAAGCCTTTTATCATCAAAATATATATAAAAAAACAAAAGAGTGAAAGAATGTAAAAAGTGTAAAATTATGCTATGAGTTTAATAGCTATTTAATAATAACCCTTAAGAACCAAAGTTGCACCAAATAGATTTAAACACATAAAATTACTTTATGTTTAAAATTAATATTAACTTTATTTTAACTCATAGTCCATCCAATACTCTTTAGCTCAAAAATTGTACTTAAAGCTTCTTAAATTTATGTGAATTTATATCCCTTAGCCTTGATTATACCGTTCTCTTTAAAAAAATTCCATATAAACTTTGTTCCTAGCTTCTAACATTATATTTTTCACAATAATCTATATACAATATTCCCATCTTATCTCATAGTTTTACCATATAAACTTTATCATACACAATATATAAAACATATAAACATTGTGATATTGCACTTGCAAGTGCAAAACTTTAATAACATTGTTAGAAAACCATAAGACTTGTGCACTACAATGTACTCCATACTAAAATTACTTAATTATATTACCAAATTCTTAACTTATTTATTATATTGCTCTAATAACTAATTCCATACTTAAACACCATCTTATAATCATGATCCAATCATATGAAAAAAACCCAACAAACACTTCTCAAACTTTTCTCATTTCAAACAATTTTGCGTGGATAATAATAACCTAATTATTATTTAAAGCTATGGTTAATGTTCAACTACTCATTGTACTTATTTTGTCCCAAAGGATTTTTAATATCTACAATGCACTATGTTATTTGTTAACTCGGCATCACCTTTCAACAATTTCACAAATTTCACTAAAGATACAACGTAACAGAGTGAAATACTACATGGTGATAAATAAGAGCAAACACATAAGAGGTCATGAGCACTTTGCACTTTAACATTAAAGGATGATGAAACAAGATGGGATGGAATGTAGGGATGGAATGGAACTGCAAGATGGAGAAACCTTCTTGAAAACTCTAAAGGATACACATTACCTTAAAATTTCCACAACAACCACTAGAAAATGTTAGTAATAGGAATGACATTATGGAGTTGCAATACTGAATGACGGTTTTTTTATGGCATTATTTTCATATATTCTTATTAGTATTCATTGGCGTCCTTTGTTGACATAGAACCTTGAGGTTGCAGGGTAAAAGAGTAAGACAATATTGAGTAAAATAACATTAAGATAAAAAATGTTATTATTTTTTACTTTTTGTAATTTAAAATTTTATTTTTTAAAATAATAATAATAAATAAATTTATCAAAAAAATATTATCATTTTACATATATAACTTTCAAAATATTGAAATAACAATTTTAGCAATGTTTATATAATATCTCTTTTATTAATTTATCTAAAACTCAATTTTTATTATGAATTGTACTTTTTATAATTTAAAAATTTATTTTTTAAAATAATAATAATAAATAAATTTATCAAAAAAATATTATCATTTTACATATATAACTTTCAAAATATTGAAATAACAATTTTAGCAATGTTTATATAATATCTCTTTTATTAATTTATCTAAAACTCAATTTTTATTATGAATTTTTCCAAAAAACATGTCATGATTTTTGTTGGGAAATTAAACAATTTAAAAAATAAAAAATCCAACAATCACAAAGTTGCAAATAACTTACTACAAATATCAGAAAATACATTTCATAATTTTTGCCAAATTTTTAAAAAAATAAATCAATTAACATAGCTACAAAATCCGAGCTACTTTATTTATAATTATGAGAGGATATTATATCAATTTAATTGAGAAAATATGATGGATAAATCATTCATGAATTTTTGGATGGATAATTTCTCAACAATTTCGTTGGCTCCTTGGCAACCCGATATTTTTGGAGATATTAATTCGGCCCACCAACTCAATCTTCTTGGAAATATAGAAATCCAGCCCTCCTTAGTCATTCAATACCAATGAAGATCGTGAAGTGGTTCTCCTGCTTGACTAGCCAGGGTGGATGTTTCACCACTGAAACTAATCGCCACAAGCTAAGGTGGATAGTTCCACCACCAAAATTTGGACCTCCACAAGTGTTTCCCCTCACTCCATAAACTACTAGAGCTCCCTAAACAATAAACGAAAGATTAAATACTCAATCATATGGCAAATGAACTCTCATCTTCCTTTTTTTATAATTTTTTATTCCCCATTTATCATGGGCGAAATAGCATGGGTCACTTTTTAATAATAAAGTGACTTTTTATAAGTTTTATTTCTTAATTAAATCAAAAGTATAATCCCATTTTTTAATTTAATTACTTATTATCACCTTTAAGATGACATTAATTAATTAAATTAATTGACCCATTCATTATGTTCTCAAAAATGGTATATTACAGTGCTCCCTTCCCGTGATTGCTTTCCCTCAAGCAATCTAAAGCTTGCATAATAATTCTACGATCCCAAATTTTCCTGTAGAATGCTTCAACAAATAGTTATTGTACCATCCTAACCTAGACATTGCCTAGAGCTCCAAAGACTCTACCTCCACATGCAAGTTTAAAAACAAAGCTTTGGGATTTCAAATCTGTTGCATATATATTATGGTCTTGTGAGCCAAACCAAACAAACCTTGCTACCTTGCACAAATTTGGTGGCCTTGTGTAAGTACCAACAATATGATCTTTATTCTTATGCCAAACTTTCTTTATAACAAGTACTCCTTGGGTAGCATCTTAATCCCTACAAGTGTCTCTATATAAGTCACCATAATACATTTGACTACAACCAACATTCAACAACAATGTTAAAATATTTTTGGTTGAAAATTTTGGACCAACTTTGCTACATATTGCCCCATATTTCTCCTCAACAGGTGCTTTTGAAAATTATGAAACATTGTTTCCATTACTGCTATGTTGCCCAGTGTAGCCGCAAACTTCCAATCTCTTGGAAGGTTTTCCTTCCATATTTTTATCTGAATCATTATTTACATTGGGACCACCTTAGGACTCCTAAGCTATTGATTTTTCATCCGCAGATCTGCAACTTCTTTTATCCTTTGTCGCCATTAATGATGTTGATGCTTCAATTCAATCTACCAATCTTGTGAATTTCCTGTTAGATTATTCAATTCTTCTATTGTACTTTTCAAGTGGTTTTAAATTATAATCTTCAATTTATCTATTATAATCTTCACATTTTTTGCTCAAATCTTCAATATTTGGAATTAATTTTGTGAACAACTTATTTTGTTGATTCAAAAGAACTTTTTTTCCCATATAAACCCTTTGGGTTGGTAGCAAAACCACCTTTGATATCACTGTAATATCCCTTTTATTAGTTTATTTAAAACTCATAGAAATTTTACTATGAATTTTCTTCCAAAAAAATGCCATGATTTTTGCAGAGAAATCCAACCAATTTAAACAATTAAAAATCCAACAATCACAAAGCTACAAATAATTTATTGCAAACCCCAAAAAATACACTCCACAAATTTTTCCAAGAAATCTATCAAATAAATCAATTAACACAAAGTTGCAAAGTCCTAACTAATTTATTTATAGTTATGAATGGAAATTACATTAATTTCATTGAGAAAACTTGATGGATAAATCATCCAGGAATTATTGGCTAGATAATTCCTCAACAATTTCACTGGTTCCTCGACAACTTGACCTTTAACAACTTGATCTTCTTGGAGTTATTAATCTGTCCCACCAACTCGATCTTCTTGGAGATATTAATTCGTCCCACCAACTCGATCCTCCTGGAAACATAGAAATTCAACCCTCCTTATTCATTCAACACTAACGAAGAACTTGAAGTGGTTCTCCAACTTTAGCCAGAGTAGATGTTTCACCACTGAAACTAATCGCCACTAGCTAGGGTGGATAGTTCAACCACCTAAACTAGGATCTCCACAATGGTTTCCCATCACTCTATAAGCTACTAGAGCTCCCAAAACAATTAGAAAAATATCAAACACTCAATCATATTCCAAATGAACTATTTTCTTCCTCTTTATAATTTTTTATTCTTCGATTACTATGGATGAAATATCATGGGTCACTTTTTAACAATAAAGTGACTTTTTATAAGTTTTATTTCTTAATTAAATCAGAAGTTACTTATAAGCATATTTTTAATTTAATTACTCATTATCACCTTTAAGATGACATTAAATAATTAAATTAATTGACTCCTTCCTTCTGTTTTCTAAAAAGGATATTATAGTTTAGAAGGAGAGATAGACCATGGTCTTACATGTATAATTTTCAAAACATTGATACTACATTTCTAGTAAAGTTTAAAAAGATAAAGAAAGAGAGTTCACTTGTCATATACAACACTATTAAAAAAAAATTGTTACATTGCTAAATGTGATAAAAATTAAAACTTTAGATGCAAATTGACAGTTGATTCTACTTGAGCATCCAGATTGACTCCATTTTGAAAACTATTGAAAAATCCTTCATAGACAAGGGGTTTTAGAAAAAAAAATTGTAATAACATCTTAATGAAGCTCATTACCTTAAGTGACAATCTTGAAAGGCTTAGATAGAGGCATCCAATTCTAAAAATTTCATGCAAATGATCATTATCTTTAATCAAGTCTCCTATTCCCAATTGCATAGCTCCAATATATGCCTTGTAAATTCTTCATTGATTGTATATCTGGCCATGTTAGCTTCCAAACTCTTGGTCGTGAACTATATCTTCTATTTTTTGTTTACAATGATTTTTAGTTTGCATTGCTATGGAGCTCAACCTTAATGCATTTTCTCAAATCATGTCGAGCATCCTTCACCTCCCTAGCGGAGGCATAACAACACTAGTAATATGTTGTGGCATGAAAAAGGGGGATGGGGCTATCATCAATCCCAAGTTCCAAATCCAAAACAACACAGAATGTGAAGATGATACATACAACTTTAGACAATAAATGGGGAGAATGAAATGGAAGACATCACCCTCATTCCTTATTATCTTAGATTGCATTGAATAGGCCATTTTATCCAACCTATAAGCTAAAAACATACTTACCAACTTGATGAGAATCCTCCATAATTCTCATTTTTTTAGGTTGTCTTTAATCATTATTTTACACTCATTCTTAAAAGTAGTGATACCAATAACAATTTTTTTTTAAGATTAAAATTACAAGCTTTTACAACCATGGCCTTAACAACATTACAATGTTATTTACAAAAAGCCCTAAAATTAACCCCTAAATGAAAAAGTGGGATTAAAAATAGCACATATTTTTGTTTTCAAGGTTAAAGCTTTGAATTTTTTGAAAACTTTGAATTTGAAAATTAATATTGTTGCAACCAAATCCTTAAAATTGATCCTTAAATTGAAAAGTGATGTTCCTAGTAAAATTATGTTATTTTTCTAGGTCTAAACTTACAAGTTTTTCTTTTTTGTGTTTGTCAGAGGATCTTAGTTTGAGAGGTTCGGTGAACAATTTGTTTCCCCGGTTGTGTGGGTTTAAGTCTCCAAAAACATATTGTAACTAGCCATTTGTAACATTTATGGAATATTTGCATCTAGTGTAATAGTGGCCACCGATGTAATAAAAGTTACCAATTCTCCAAAATTTCTCATTCTTTTTTTTAATAAGTATTTTAAAATTATGGCATTTACAACCTATTACGTTAAAACCAATATCTAATATAAGTATTTCTAAGAAAAACTATTACTAATACTACTATATTTTTTATTTTATTGACTTAAATTTCTAACACTTTATAAACAATAATTCAAAAACTTATTTTGATAAACAAATAATAATAATAATAATAAAATCTCAGGAGTGAATAAAAGATCGCATGTGTTAGAAAGCTCGGACTCCGAGAAAGAAAACTCCACAAGGAATGAAGAGCTGGCCCTGGTTCCTTCTCCCCTACATTCAAGGACATGGTAGATAGTACAAAAGAGGAAGGGAAAGTGTGAAAAGCCCAACCCTACTGGCAAACTGTAATTTTTTTTTTTTGGTAGCCTCGCTACATTGACTAGTGTGCTTGAGCACATGGGTCCTTTGGGTGTCTCGAAATGCTTAAATGCATCTGCAAAATGTAACTTTCATTAATATTAATAGAAAGTTGCTGATTTTTTCTTGGGAAAAAAATAATAATAATTAAATAATTTAAGAAAAAAAACATAAAATTTAAAAATAGTAATAATAAACATTTTATATTAAAATTTAAAAATAAATAAATAAAAAAAAATTATATGTATCCAAATAATCTAATTTTAACATATTTTATAATAATAATTTTTAATTATTATTATTATTATTATTATTATTTATTTATTTATTTTTATTTTTTTGTGAATTTGGTAGAGCCTTTCTATTTTCTATTAATCAAAAAGAAAGTTTCTATATAGTTAGTGATGCATGTCATCGCCTCAACCTACCCAAAGGAAACCAGGTTTGTTGGCCACCTGAGGGAATTAAATGCCCTCCAGTATTGAAATTGTTTTTTCCTTCTACTTGCCACTAGAAGTACTTTAAGATGTCCATAAAAGCTACATTTTAAACAATATCTATTAAAGCTTTCCGCAAAAATCATTTAAAACTATTAAAAGAAAATATCACCCATCAGAAGAATCTATTGGATTCGGGTCCTTTGCAGTGGATACCGACATCTCTACTTGCTATATTCCTTGAAGTTGACATTCGATCCTCCCAATTCTTGCCGCAACATGGCACTGAGACATGGAAATTTCTCGGATATCCTATTTAATCTGCTGCAATTCTGACACCACTACTGGGTTACCTCCAGTTTACTACATGCTTGTCATGGCCTTTGCCAATACACATTTTAGTTTCCAATAAGTGTTTACAGATTGATGGAATGGAGATACCCTTCCTCTTGTATTCCCCGGGTCACAAAGGAAGTCCAAGGAAGCCTCCTATTGTTTGATGTCTTCATCATCATAGGAACTCTCTATTTCCCATCCATGGATGTTATTACGGATTTGAGCTGGGTTGCTAGCTTCATAAAGATTAGATATATTTTCCAGAACTTCTTTATGAGTTTTCCTACCTCGCTTGCTTGGGCCCTCATTCTGAATTGTTCGTTTTTTCCTTTCTTTTCCTGTTCCTTTTCATTTCCTGGGTTGACATCTTGTCATGGTAACTTGACAGAATGATTCCCTTGTAAGATTGTAAGGTAATCCTATATATGGCAAAGTAAAATTAATAAGATAGTTCTAGCGAGCATTGGAGTCCTCTACTCCGATAATAACTAGTGGAGACTCATTCGTTGTCGAGCAAATAGAAGGATGCATAAGACTATCAACTACAGAGACCTTTTTACAGAAAGGAATTTGCATTTTTCCATTACAGCAGAATTATGTTATGAAATACCAATTACGACTTGGACAGTACTGCAAACAAAGTAAAACTCGATAGCAGCGACACAAATTACAACTGGACCAATTTTGACAATGAAGGATGAGGTTCAATTGAAACCGCAAGGGTAGACAAAGGGTTTTGAGATTGTTATTACTATACTTACAGACCTGTTCATCAACCTGAAGACACTTCTCATTGATGGTAACCCAAGATTTTGACCCCATGAAATTAATTTTCATGCAACATAAGCAAAATAAAGTTATACTCAGACCATGTGCCTTTACCACAGTATCGGCCTTGATACTTTTTCCAATATACAGGTTGACTTTATCTACAAAATTAAACTTGGACCAAAACAGAGATTTTCCTATACTCAAGCCATGCAAATTTACTACAATTCCAGTTTTAAAACTTTCGCAAAGATACAAGCTAACTTGAGCTTCGAAATTAGACTTGGAACAAACAGAGAGTTTCCTATAGAGGGGCTTCTAAAGCAAGTTTCGATTTCCGGGACATGAAGTATGTCCAACCCTTCAATTGCTTTAAAACTAGAAGAACCAAGGACCCTACCCGACTGGCAAGATAACCCATTATAGAAACAAACCAGTATGCAACATTCAATGCAACCATCAACTTCGTCTTCAATGGTTAGGACAGAGAATAGATACACCAGGGTAACAAAGGCCATTACATACCACTTAATCAGACGATAGCATTGCTCCAGAACTCCCTCTGCTTCGTCTGGAAAAACTTCAAACTGTCAATTTTTAACATTACCTCTCTACCTTGGAGTTTTATGCGTTACCCTTCTCCACTCTCGGCGTGCTTTCCCAGTTTTTTCTGACATGCGTTGCTAGCCACCTGCGCTTTCCTTAACTACCATTATGTTCAAACGTGCCAAGTACTAGCCTGTTGTGGCGTTATTAGCTATGATGGATGGTCAGGTGCACGCCCTCGCATGGCACCGACCTTCGGTCATTCCTACCTTCATGGCACCCCGATCGAGGGTTGTTGGCCTTGTCTTTATCTCTTTCTAGAATTAGTTGTAGCGAATGTAGCTCCGCATTCCATGCCTGATGGTGTTGATTTATGTCCAATTGTCGGCCTTCATTCTTACATCACTAGTTAGCTAAGTAATTGACAGCCTCATTCCCTCCTCTACGGACATGCAAGGGAATCATATAACCAATTTCTTGGATAATTTGGCCTATCTCTTGAATTAATGTTATTGTGCGCCAACTCTTACTTATCTTGTCCAAGGGGGTTCCTTGTTGAATTTTTTGCAATACCCCTGTTACCATTGTTGAATCTCCTTCAACGATTACTCTTTGGTAGTTCTCCCGGACTGCAATTGCTAATCCTTGTTTAACTGCCATTAGTTTTAAACCTAACACATATTTAAAAAATTTTAAAAATTAAAAATTAAAACAAATTGAGGAAAAAATTGTACGTTAAAACCATAAACCATGTTAGAAGGCTTTCATAAGCAGGGGAAATTTTAGAGGCTAATATTTGCAGATGAGCTAATTTTCCATGCTTTTTCAAAAAAAAAAAACACCAATTCTCATTTTCCCTAAAAATGATTCACCCAAATTTTATAAGAAAAATTTATTTTACCTTAAAAATCACAAAAAATTATAAAGACTATATAAAATCATTAGAAATTTGAATAATTTTACTAAAATATCACCAAAAATTTTATAGTTCGTATATTATAAATTACTAAAATTTACCATTATTTCTAATATTTAAAATAAATTTTTATTCTTAAAATTTCCCCTCCGAAAACATTCATAGATAATTGATTACCTAGAGTTGTACATGGAGTTTAGGGAAGGGGACGAATGTCTCTCCATTCAAACTCCCTTAAATGTCTCTCCGGTCAAACTCCATTATCACATAGAATGAAAACATGTCGAAAAAAAATTATGAAAGAATTTTTATGAGTGTTTATATGGTGTTTGAGAAGGTGATGTTGAATATTCTACTCAAATTTCATAAAATTATGCATTTGGTATATAATTTGGAAGAGGGTTAAATGGTGAACATCATCTCTCCGCCCAAATTTTATATAATTGATAAGTATATTACAAATACAATGTGGTATATTTTATATAAATAAGGTTAATATTGTTAATATTTATTATATTATTGAGAGGATTTCATTCATTTTCTCAATTAATTGGATAATATCAATTATATTTATATATATAATTATATAATTTTATTAAATTTTTTAATAAATTTATATTTAATTTTTATTGAGGAAAATTTATAATAATAAATTTTATTTATTTTTATATTTTATAATTTATAATTTATTATTAAATATTTTTATATTTTGTATAAAAAAAATATACATGTTTTGATTTTATAAAGAATTTTTTGATGGTGTTGGATACCGTCAACATGTAAGGGGATCTCCTCAATGTGAGGTTCCAATTAGAACTCACATTATTTGGTGTAGGAGTTTCATCTGGTTGTATGGTCTGACCACCATTGCAAAGGTTTCAAAGATATACCTTGGTTACAATACATACACAAGAGATCGCAATACCTCTTTGGGGCAGCAAGTATGCAATCTTTGTGTGACACCAAATGTAAGATGCATAGGAAACTTCCCCGGCTGGTAAATGGAAATGCCCCTCTGATTAGGGAAGTAATAATACTATCCTAAGGGAGACCCAAGAACAAATAAAAATTCTTGTTGATTACCTGCAAATTAGTTCACATGATAAACAACAATCATGAAAGCATAACAACACTCATTCAAAAATATCCATATCTAAGTAACGAAATAATTCATTAATCTTAGTATGTAATTAAACCAACATATACCGCAAACATAACAAGAATAGTCCTACTGCATCCATGATACATGGATGAAGAAGTGTTGACTCATGGAGCTTTTGATTATAAATGAAAGATCTCAAGTACAATGTTACATAGATGAAACACTAGATCTTGTAGTAGAACATGAAGTCACAACTTTCTTCTCCAAAGAATGATCTATCTCCTATGCACTACAAGAGAAGCCAAGGCAAGACTCCAAGAATCCAAACCCCTTTACTTGAATTATGAGGATCTATTTATAACAAATGACAATGGCTTTTGAGTTTCCTCATGAATCTTCGACTTCTATGACCTATGGGATTCTATACAACTTTTCATATTCCATACATGACCTTTTACATTCCATATGTGGCTTTTCACATTCCACATGTGTCTCTTGGACTCCATTACATACATATTATTACAAAATACAAATTAAAATTAAGATGGTGGCTATATGATACAAAGAAAACTAATAGGACAAAATTTTTATCAAATTGACAACTCATTTTCTTCCTCATGGAGCTCATTGGTGATGTATGTGTGTCATTCTTTGAACTTTGTAGAGATGAATTCGAACTGAACCGGAAATTCTGCTACATACTGCATCTTCACATCTAGTTATTCTTTCAATATGTTCTTAGAGCTTGATTGTACCCTATAACATAGCCATGACAATTTCGTGTGGGCCTTAGTTTATGCGATGGCATATTTTATAATAATGTCTTTGGTGATCTCCAAGCCTTCTTGTTTTGATGCTTGCTTGATTTGTTTTGTGTTCCCTGATTTTCTGAAATATGAATTCCCTACCTCTTATTTCTTCAAGTGATCCTACTAAAGGCATCCCATGTTTCTGTGTTAGAGACTCAAATCCATTGTGTAGTCGACCATAAGCGGAAATAGTGTTATTCGATTGTTCTCCAAGATGGATGTAGTTCTGATGATGGAGTCTCAGTTGTTCTATGTTTATCTCAGCGTTAATCCTGTCCTTTCTAACCAGATGTTTCGTAACATTAATATATTTGGAAGCCCATTCTTGGATTTTATCAACCACTTTGTTTTCCACTTTCAGGAGCTTTAATACTTCTTGTGATTTATTCTGGATGCCAATGAGAGGTGCCACCACCTGTTATAGAAGTATCATCTCACCATACAATTGTTACACGGTGTCCTCCAATGGCCCCAATTCCTCCTGTATGGTTGAATTCCATTCTGTTGTGTTGAAGTTGTGGGAAGATATTTGTTTATTTTCCGTAATGATATGTTCCTCTTATTGCTTTACCGAAATAAAATCCTTCCTTAATCTCGCATTCTAATTCAACAAATACTATGAGTTGTCCTATAATGTTGTAGCAAAGCAGCATTGGATGCCATGATTTCCCTGGGATTACTAGTAGTATTAGTAGTTATCACCTTTTTTGTAGATACTGAGGTTTGATTCTGAGGATCGATTGGGAAGTATCTACCCCTTTGTTGCACAATCATTTTCTTGATATGATCAAACATGACATTGCGCACATCCATGACTCTGTCTTCAAGTGGAGGTGTGATTCCCATTTCATCGAATGGGAGATGACCACTCGTAACAAGAGGTTTTGTTGGAGAACCTGGTTCATCATATATGGTCTGGATGGTATCATCTTCCTCCAACTCTTCCTCTATCTCTTGAGTTAACTTTTCTTCCTACAACCTTTGTGTTGCTTCATCCTCTTGTGACTACCTTTTTTGTTACCCTTCTACTCTCCTTCTCTCCTCTTCTTTTTCCTACTGCTTCCTGAGAAAATTTTCATGCTTCCTCTTATCCTCTTCTTCTTGTTGTATATTTGCATCTATTTCTCTCCTTTCCTATTCATCTTGGATAATTCCTTTATTCAAAGGATCAACATTCCACTTCATGTTACTTTCTCATGTAGAATCATGATTGATCATTTTCCTGGGAGCTGGCCTCTTTTCTTGAGGAGTTGATTGTGGTGTTTTCTATATCTGTATCTCTTGGGTAGAACTGGCTTCAATACCTGGATGTGTTCTTATTTCTGCATTATACTATTTCTTTGCCTCCTCATCTTCTATTGTAGACATTGAAGAATATCCCCAAGTGAAACCAATCCTTTCACAATGTTGTGTGCACACTCTTGTGGGGTCATATCTATGAAATTACTTGGCTACAAAGTGAAAACGGTCCAACTCTTGTATTTATGCCTCTTCCTCTTTAAGCCTCTTTAACTCATAGAATCTTATCCTCAAAGGAAAATTAGGCCAAGAGGCTTTCTTCCTTGTGTGAAGGACTCCTAAAAACCCTTTTCTCAACTCATAAGCAACTTTTTGTATGACCAACTTATTAGTTACATGTCGAGGCATGAGACAAGGAGAGATTTGACATCCAAATCATTGGATGCATGCACCTTACGGCACAACAAACCAATATGAGATATCATGTAATGACTCCTTCACTTGGTTGATCATGCAAGGAGAATTGAAATCATATATCATTTGAAATACGACTGTGAAGAAATCCTCTACTAATTTTTTGTATGCCCTTTTGAAACTCAAATTTGACAACACTCTATGGTGGAAGTAAACTGGAAATTTGTCCTGCAGAGTCCAGTTCCAATACATTCCTAGGAATTCATATGGTGCACAGAACCTTTCAATAGAAATGCATCCATGTAGAACTCTGGTGCCTAGTTTGACCTTAAATATGCTTTAGCATGCCCCACATGATGTTGAAACTCAAAATATAATAGATCTTCCCAATTGAAGACTTTTCCCTCGGTAACTACCATATTAAGCATATATATCCAGTTCTCTTCAAATACCTCGGCATTCTTCCACCCATGTAGTCTACAACACATAAAAATGAGTAACTGATGCACATCTCTAGGAATCTTTGTCGAGTAAACTACTTATGGTTGGTGTCAGCATTTAGTATACTCTCGACATTAAGATTTAATGATGTCACTTGTGTCGAGACCAACCCATCTAGTGTAAAAAATGTTTTTGGAATACTCTATGGGCTTCTGCATCTTATAATAGGTTTGCGTGTCTTCTTAGGTGGTGATATGGCCACCGCTTTCACTTCGAAGCACCATATATGAATCATCCATGTGTGTAATAATCCATTCAATCACTTCAACACAAGGAATGAATGGAAATATACATGCAATCTGGTGTATTCTGGATCGCTTGATATTTATGTATACTTCCAGATCTTCCAAGTTTTCAGAGAATTTTTTATGCATGAATGTGTCTTTAATCTCTTTCCATATGACCTCAGTGGACTTTTCTATGAAGCATTGTGTATCTGTATACATGGGAATGGTAGAATTTTTAACTTATACTTCTTCTTCATTGTTCACTTCTGAGTCTTCTTTGGAGGTCACTCAACCTTAGTAGGAGGCATCATTCCAACAAATGATGAAAGTGTAACAGTACTAGCAACTCGAACACCTGTATGTGGAACCACACTCATGGCAACAATTATTAGCTATATGAAATATTCTATATATTATGAGAAATAACTTAGGAAACCATATTCAAAGAGCCATCAAATATAATTGATAACATAGCATATCAACGATGGGACATAATTACTCGTACAGGAAAAAAATGCATAGAAAAAAAGGAGGGTGCATTATCAAAGCACGAAGGAATTTCAAGGGCCATTCAAGGCTTTGAGGTGCGCTCATGCGCTCAAGAAATAGGGAGAGACCATCAAGGGCATAGGGAACACTGATGAAGCTTGAAGCAAGATCCTTCAGGCCTTCAAGGTGGGCTCATGTGCTCAAGGAGACTGAGAGGGGGCAAGGGCACACTAAAAAGAGACTAAGAGGTCAAGATTTGGGACTTTAGGCCTTCAAGGTGTGCTCATGAGGTCAGGGAGGGAACAAGGGCGTATGCTAAAGAAACAAAGGGGGAAACGTTCAAGCCTGCAAGGTGCGCTCATGTGCTCAAGGAGGGTGCAATTCTTCGTGACAAAGGAGTGCAATATTGAGTAAAACTTGTCTTTCTAGCTTGCGATCTTGCTAAAGAGATAGTCATGATTCGGCTTTCAGATGTGTGCTCTCTATTGGAATGGATCAATGACAAGTTCAACAACGAGAAATAATGATAGAAATTATGAGAAAAAATATCTACAAGTTTTTATAGATTTTGTCACAATCATGATTGCAATATGAAGAGTTGAAGAATATGCAAAGTCACAACCTGTGACGGTAGTTTGACACTTGTTGAATCAATAACGAACTGAAATGCCAATAAATAAAATGAAAAGAAAAAGAAACGAAAACAAGGAAAGCAAGATCAACTTCAAAAATATCCAATGCAACCAATAGAATCGAGATGAAAAACTTACTTGGAATGAAGATCCATGAAGAGCTTCTTGATCTAAAGATGTGTGTCTAACCCAGATGAGAAAGATTATGAGAAAGAATGATTAATTGGGTTGATCCTAAATATATTTCTTTCAAATTTGTTCCATGCATGCTCGCCAGTTGTCAATGAGTGAATGAGTTATTTATGGGAAGAAAATCTATTACTTCACTTATCCTTGGAAAAGATAACACAAGCGCTTCTAAATGTTAGGTGATGACACTTAGGAAATTTTTACTTAGGAGGATGCGACACTTAGAGAAAACATGAGAATAAAAAATCAAACAACGTGATGAAACTAGGTGGCTTGAAACGACAATTCATGTAAATTGAGTTAAGAAAACATTTTGGAGGGTCGTTGTCGCAATGACAACAAAATCTTAAATAACAAGACTCAAAGTTATTATAAGGATATAAGTATTATAAGAATATATATTATGAACTAAACATGTCACATATAATAATTGAAACCAAAATTCATATAAGGATATATACATTATGATCTCAACATGTTACATTTGAGAATTGAAACCAAGTAATGAAGATAACAATATTTCTCTTTGCTATGCAAATTATATCCAATAAAAAAAAATTAATTAATTATTATTATTGTCATATTTTTATACCTGCCTATAGGCATGTTATATTTTAATAATTTTATAGTCAAAATGGTTTCACTTTCAATTAGTTTTGAAAATTTTAAAAATATTTTATAAAGTTTATCAAAGTTGAAAAAAAAAACTATTAAACTGAATATTTTGAAAATTAAAAATATTTTTTGAAATTTGAATTTCTATTGTCTTATTGGTTCATGATAGATGAAATGACTAATTTTATGGGGTTATAAATAGATTTTGTCAGAAATAAAATTTAGTTTAAAAATAAAAAAATAAAAAAATTCTATATGCCACCAAGTGTCATAACAGTACATCAAATCTCAATATTTATGAAAAATAATACACACATCAAATCTCAATATTTATGAAAAAATATGTATGTACTATTATGACACTTGGTGGCATGTGTGTGTGTGTGTGTGTGTGTGTGTGTGCGTGCGCGCACACACACACCACCAAGTGTCATAATAGTACACACATCAAATCTCAGTATTTATGAAAAATAACACACATCAAATTTCAATATTTATGAAATTTTCATTTCTAGGTAAGTGTGTCAAACTCATGTTTAAATTTTAATTAATGTAACTTTTGAAAATAATTTACAAAATTTGCTCAAGTATTTGAAATTTTTTAACAATCACATTTTTATTTTATGATTTTTTTGTGGCTTAATATATTGATATTTTAAATGTGAAATCACTTTATATATAGATTCACAGTTATATATAATATTGACATATATAATATTATTAATATATGATAAACATATAAAATTATTATGTCACTAAAATAAAATATTCATAAATTATAATGGGAAACGTTTAACAAAATATATTTTAAGATTTACTACTAGGACTCCAATACTATTGCAACAACTACAAAAAATCCAACAAACACATTTATGATATTCTATCACTTCCAATATCAATATAGAGATATTTTTGAAAATGCAATCTAAGTTCTTCCTCTAAACCCTTGCTGCATTTGAATTCCTTCCTACATTAATACGACTTCTTTAGATTCATGATCCAACATTTGAGTTGAAATACACACACACACACACACACACACACATATATGAAAAAAGAAATCATCGGAATTACTTTTTACCTTCATAAATTGATTTCTAATTGAAATTGATATATAGTCTTAATTTTACATTTATTGCTTATTTAATCTATTAATAACTTTATGTCTCCCAATACTTATAAATATTTTTCTATTGTATTTTCCATAAAAATATAAAATTCCTAAAACTTAATTATTTCTTTACTAACAACATATTTCAAATAATATAATGCATTGATAAGTAAAAAAAATGTCTCCTCCATTATAAATATTTATAGCTCTTTGGTACGCCCCTAAGACAACATGTCTTTTTATAATTAATTATGTGTTACTTTAATATTATATCATGTTTTTCTTTCAAACACTTTTACCTACCTTTAATAGCTAGCTTGATTTTATGGGAAACTTGTGTAGGAGTCATATAAGGCCTTGAAATATCAAGTTGTCAAATAATGAAAGATAAAGACTTATAATCAAGTTGTCAAATAATGAAAGATAAATACTTATACGCATTTGTAGATGCATTAGTTATTTAAGACTATAGGGAGCAAAAAAATTGCAATTGATGTCATTTGTTGTGGAATTTTTTGTTATAAATGATTCTAATGCAAAATAGAAATTTTATTGTTTTAACTAAACACAATTGAATCTTAACTTTGTGAATTCAACTATAAAAATCTCCCTAATTAAAAACTTTGACAATTCTATTTGTTTTAATATTCTGAAGTAGAAACCTAAATTCAAAAGTTGAAGAAGATCTAAACTAATATAATGTCGCCTAAAAAATGGAATCTTGCAAATCACAAATTTTAATAATTAACAATAACTTCTGCTATCAATTACTTTACTTTTTGCAATTGCTAATGTTTTTTAATTGTATTTTTGATGATTATTTTATATATAGAGAGATTTAAAAAATATGAAGTATTTAATTCTATATCAAAATATATCAAAAAAATTAATTATTATTATTATTATAAAACATTTTTTAAGTTATTAAAACAATTGTTTTTCTTCTTGTGTTTTTTAAAATTTCAAATGTTTTTTCTTAATTTAAAATAAAAATAAAATAATAATTATTGTTTTGCTTGTTTAAGAGTTTTTTTCTCTTTTTCTCTTTTATTTGTTTATAATTGTCTGAGAGGCGCTCTCCAGCCCAGTATGGAAGAGATGCTATAATGTCTTGTTATGTCATGTTATGTAAACATTTTAACTTGGTCAGATTACATTAAAAAAAAAATAATCAAATTAAAAAATAAAATTAATAATTAAAACCAGCCTAGATCCATCTTAACTTCAGATCTACCAAGCGTTGAGAGGGAAAAAAATATATTTTCACTGTAAAAGAGGTTTGCACCTCAAGAGATTTGATCCCTCTCAATGCTTGGTAGATGCAGAGTCAATATGGATCTAGGTTGGTTATTATTTTAATGATTTTATTTTCGATAGTGTTGGGCTTTCGGTGATGGATTGTAAAATTTTACAAATTTAAGCTCGAATAAATAAAAAAGGTGTTAGTAATAGTTTCTTTTTTCTTATGTGATTAGTCTTAAGATTTTTGTTTTAAAGAAGAGGGTGGCAAGAGTGGGAGGGGTTATTCTCAACCCTGATGGAAAAATGAAACTGAGTATAGTTGAGGGTTACAAAATTGTGTAAATGATGCGATAGAGGCACATGGATCACTGCAAAGGTTCCTTCTTGCCAAAGAAGAAAACATCGAAGATTTGGTCATGTTGGGAGATTCATAATGAGGTTATCGATCACCCTGTTCATGGGTTGTTGCCTAAGGATTGCAAGTTGTGAAGCATTATTGATCGAACCAAGAATTTGAAGCTAGATTTCTGTACTATTAGCTTCTTTCATATGTTGAGAATGAACAATTGTGTTGCATATGATCTCGCTGACAAAGGTGTTAACTTGGACGCAAGAGTCCTAATGAAAAAATGTATTCCTTCCCGCACAACTATTCCTTAATATGGGCCTATTATGCAATGTAAATTTTATTTGTATCTACATGTACTTTGGAGAATCTACACCTCCAAAGACCTTGTGCCCTTTAAGATAGTAAAATGGCTAGTAAATATTGAGAATAAAGACCATCGTGAGTTTATAGGTATAGCTGCCCTCAAAGGATTTTCATTGTACTCGCCTATTGTACAAGTCGTGATCCATGCACAAGTTTTTATTTAATACAATATTCTCATCACGGTTAAAAAAAAATGGTTTCAAGGAAACTTGTTACTGAGGAGAATTTTCAAAAAACCTACAATTTCCCCCCTAGAATAGAAGGCAACACTACTTTTCAATATGGTGGTCTATTTAAAGGTTTTGGTTGCAAATGTAACAATTATCAAGTTTGAAGGTTTCTAAGAAGTTGTATTTTTAACCTCAGAAAAAAATGGTGTTATTGTTAGCACCACATTTTGATTGGAGGGTTGATTATAAGATTTTTGTTAGCAACATTACGACATTGTTAAGGTCATTGTTGCAAAAGGAGGTCGTTTTATCCCCCTAGAATAGAAGGAAATAATGATTTTCAATATGGTGGTTTATTTAAAGGTTTTGGTTGAAAATGTAACAATTATCAAGTTTGAAGGTTTCTAAGAAGTTGTAGTCTTAACCTCATAAAAATAATGGTGCTATTGTTAGCACCATATTTTGATTGAAGGGTTGATTATAAGATTTTTGTCAATGATGTTACGACATTGTTAAGGTCATTGTTGCAAAAGGAGGTAGTTGTATCCCTAGAAAAGAAGTGTGTTATTGGTATCACCACTTTCTAAAATAGGGGTTCATTTCGGTGTTTTTAATAAAAAAAAATATAGGTTTTTAGAGTTAGATTTTTTGTTTGAAATCACAATTCTCATCAAGTTGATAACTATGTTTAAGCCCTCTCATGTGTTGTTTTTCCACGATACATGTGTCTAGGTTAGAATCTTAAATCACCGACGCTACCAAGCCAAGTACCACAAGTCTACTTTATAACAATGGAATAAAATACGATAGTAAATCAATACATGCATGATATTGACAACCTTTTACAAATTTTCAACCCAACTTCATATATTAATCAAACTGAATAATAAAATAGTCTAGGTAATACCAGAGGTAATAGCCCTCAAATATCCCAGAGGTAATAGCCCTCAAATATCCACTATTACAAGTATACAACAACTAGGTCTTGGTGTCCATCGTGATGACCACCAATCTACCCAATACAATATAATTTGACTCTCACTGATGTAGAGCTCTTCACAGTTTCCTTGGTCATACCCTGTACACATCTATCCAGTCCTTCGGTTTCCGATCTGCAACATTTACCTCTATCAATGCTCCAAGTCCATCTGGGCACTGAATCTCAACTATACAATCTGCTCTCTCATTGATCATTTTTCTGTAAATGCATCAACACATCGAGATTCATGTTGTGAACAACTCTCATTTGCCCAATGTTTCTCCTCAGCTACTTAGGGACTTCAACCCACTATAGTCTTCTTGTGTTTCTCTAATCAAGACTAACATAGGGCATGGAGGGGTGCGAGATGCCCTTCTCCCACAATGAGCATGGGCTAGGAGGGCTACCCTTCTTCTGTTGTAGATGTCCTTCTCCACAAGGCATGTCTAGGGCTACTCAAACTGATCTTGGCTTATCAGACCCTTTAGCTCTTCTTTTTCCATTCTAGCAACCACCTTAGTCCATCAACATGGTGTACATAGGCTTGAAGCAAGCCTCTACAATCCTCGAAATTTGTTCTTTAGGTTGCTCCAACTTTGCCTCTCCTAGGCCTATACTTGGTCTACTCTCACGCTGCCCTCCATAAAACAAAAAGTGTCCAATACATGTTGTAGCATTTTCTCACTAGTTAGGGCATCCATACACTAGGAGCACCCTTCCTCTCGGCTGCTAATAGAATCCTCAAATTGTCCTCTTTTAGGATGCTACATCACCTAGCATCCATCCATCACCAAGAGACCATCTGCAACTCCCTATTGATGCCCTCTTGCCTAGGGTTATGCGCATGTACCAGTCTAGTTAGGGCACACCAACAACACTACACCAATGCCCTAATCTTCTCCAGATAGGTCACTTACTTTAGTTGTAGATTCCTAAGTATCCAAGGTGATGTTTTAGGACTTGGGCACCTCCACAAAGCTCCCGACAACACTTGGCTCAAACTTGAATCAATCTAACCACTCTTGCATTGCAAACAAGCCCAATATTCAAGGAGAATACCCTTGTAATACTTTGTTTCGCCAAGAGAAGGTTGCAGCCTATTTAGTTGAGCTTCTCTAGGCCTCTCGACCCTCTTAACTTCATCTCTTAACTGTTGTTGTAGAAACCCTTCACTGTGGCCCTGTAAACATAACTATACAACCCAAAGCCATGCACAAAACGGTCACTTAACTCACCTTAAGTTTGCAGCCTGATCTGCAAGGTAAGACTGCTCCAACATAGTCACAAAAATGCCCTCAAGCCTCCATATTGATTGCCTTAGAGCTGTGACTCCTCCTCCTAAGAAACTCACACCAAAAATAGTGAAAGAATCTCTACAAACTCGGCTACCCGCCTCAACTTCCCTTGCTACATACTCACACTATATTTCAGAGCTCCTTGTGATGAATGATGTGACTAAGGATGTGCCAAATAGCCTCACACCCACCTTTATTTATAGCCTCCATGTCACTGTCAACGAACAACCCTAAAGGGCACCTTAACATGCAAACCGACTTGACCTAATAGGCCTCTTCACCCACACTCATCTTCAAAAATTCATATCTTGACTTCTACAACTCAAATTGGATTGATTTTCATTGTGCTTGGTTCATCTCAATTTCCTCTATCATTTCCATCAATCACATGTAGAAATATCCTCATGGAATCACTCCCATAAGCTTGAGTGCAAATCCCACATGCTTGGGTCTCATGCCCACAAGCCACACTTGTGTGCCAACTCCTCCACAGCCCTTAAGCCTAGGTTTTGGAGCACCTCCCAAGCTACAAATCCCAACACTCCCTCTTAGCAAGGGAGGTACTTACAACACTAGGAAGTCTCCACCATCATCTCTGATGACACTAGCCCATCTGGCATCCATCACTAAAACATACTTTGTAGAATGAACCCCGAAATCTCAGTAGTGCCTCTACCTCATCACATATGATCCTGAAGATCCCAAGCCTCCAGAGGGTTGCTCCCTTTAATTTAGGCTCCCTTTGATTCTACACGATCTCCACTGGCTCAAACCTGCAAGCACTCATCCTTTTGGATCAAATACCACTCGTGAAAATCCCTCAAATCTCAAATATGCAACATCATGTGAAGACACTAGCCTGCCAATCTGTAGTCCAACACATGAAGCAAACTCGATCATTATGATCTCATCCATGCCAAAGAAAACCTCGATTTGTCTGAAACCATCCATGATAAGTCATAGGAAGTCCATGATCAATAACTTTCCAGTTAATTTTGGAAAACTAGGTCCAAACTCCATGTTGTGATGCTCAGATGAAGATACCAATATTTTTATTGGATTCCTCTTTCGAAGAGGTGAAAGATCGATCTAAAAATCATCTTCATCCGATGAGTAGAACATTTATTTTGAATTTATTCAAGATATGTGCAGGTCGGCCTTAAGGTTTTGTGCCCCAGCAAAGCCTTAAGGTTTTGTGCCTCAGCAGTTGTGTCACACACCCTCACTGATGGATATATATTGGTCAACGTTGGAGGACATTTTCACTCATCTCATCCTCACACGTTTATCTCTCCTCATCTGATTGGTTCGATGTCCTTGGTGACTCTTCTCTCCACACGTGGGAAATTCCAAGCAGCAGCACATTTCTAATTTCGGTCTAGGGTTTCTGCAACAAACTTCGACCAGCGTTGACTTTGGTCAATGCAAGGTCAAATCGACTTGAAACTCTCCCAAATTTTCGATTTTCCTATTCCGCATTTTCTATCACTTTTCCTGAGGCAAAAAGGTGACTTTGAATTTTCAGCATTGACCTAGCCGTTGTTGCTGTTTGTGTTGACCGTTGCCTTTTTGGGTTGACTTTTGAGTTGACTATTTGGTTGTCCTAGAGGGTTGTGTGACATTGCTAGTTGGCTGACCATACTGAGACTTTGTTGGTTGAAGCGTCATGTTGACCGTCGTAATGCACCAACACACTTATATATTTCTGGCTTGTCTTCTATCGATCTATTGGTATGTTCTATCAACATTTTACTTTATTGATTGATATCTAATATTGAAGAGAAAGTAAAGTTGCATCAAGCATAGAACATCTACATAAACTTATATGGAATCAGAGAAGAGGTGAAGACAAAGCCCTAATTTGTAGCAATCACCGAAGAAGAGGATGGGTGCCTCAAACTACAATGGCTTTAAGGCTGATGACAAATTCACTGGGAATGATGACTTCCATGTTTGGAATATGACATTAGATCTTAAATTGGAAGACCAAGATGTCATGGACTATGTGCAAGGTAAAATCCAAGAGCCTCCATCCACTACTACTACTGCTGGAAAAACAAAGTATAAGAAGGGGGAGATCAAAGCAAAGCTGATGATCAGGGACTCAATTCATAAGAGTTTGGTTGCCTACATCTCTAAGATGGGCACATCCAAGGAGATGTATGATAAGTTGGTCCACATGTTCAAGGCCAACAACACGAATCAAGTCCTATTCTTCAAGAATCAATTGAAGAATCTGAAAAAAGGCAGGGATGAGTCTGTTCAATCATATTTTCTGAAGCTGACCGAGATCAGGAACAATCTGCTGGCTATTGGAGAGATAATAGTTGATCGAGAGATGGTACTCACCGCACTTGGAGGGCTCCCATCCGAATGGCATGTGTTCAACACTACCATTCTCAATAACAATGTGATAATTGACTTTGACGAAGTACTATCGAGATGCGTACAAGAAGAGACAAGAATGAAGGAGTATGAAAATGAAGAAAATTTTGTCTACACTGCTCATTCTAGAAAGAAGAACTTTGGTGGTCCAAAGAACAAAGTGATCCAGGTGGATATCTGTGGCCACCCACCTATTCCATTTGGACCCGCACCATCAATTCTTACAACTTTTCACATTCAACACCACTTACTATTTTTAGCAGGTTTTCGGGTCCTGCACTCTCGGAGCCGTTTTGGGGCCTTAATGATCCAGGTGGATATTGGTGGCCACCCACTTATTCCATTTGAACCCCCACCATCAGTTCGTTCAGTTTTTAAGTTGTAGCACAACTTACTATTTTTAGCGGTTTTTTGGGTCCTAAACTTTCGGAGCCATTTTGAGGCCCTAAACGACATTTTTTTGGGAAAACCGAGAGCAACATGGGTCCATCGACTGAGCATGGACCGATGTTGCTCACATTGAAAGTTGTACTCCTTGGATAGATCTTTCTAACGAGCTATTGAGCGCGTCAAACGGAGATTGAATGCCAAAGTTACGTCCCCAGGAAGTTGAAACACCAATTTACCCAAACGGGACCCACAGTTTTGGCGCTTCATCTCCTAGAGTTAGGTTTTTTGACGTTTCAGTTTTTCCATTGTTTCTCAATAATAAATAGGCCCTCGAGCCTCATTGTAACACAGTTCAGAGGTCTGTAGCCGCCACATATCTTCTCAGAGATTTGCTACCAACACCCTAGCTATTTTATTTCCATTATGTTTGTAAGCATTTCTGTTATTTGATATTAATGAAATGAAGTGTTATTTCCGCTACATCTTTTTATTCATGGTTATATGTCTATTCTATTGCGTTCTTGCATAAAATCTGGATCAGTGGTATCAGAGTGGTCTGCTCTTTCTTTGTTTTTCTTTGCATGTCCCCAATGTGGTCAGGGTATAAGGAGTTAGGGCTCGATCTGGTTGAACCCTTGCAAGATCATCTTCGCAAACCCCGACGACCTCCCATGACGGAAGAGAAGAAAGACGAGGGAGTAGGAGATCCTATCAAAATATTGCTCGAGGAGGCCCTCGAGAAACAAAGGAACATGATGATGGATAACTTTGCTCAGATCCTTCAACGACTGCCCACCTATGGCGCATCTGCATCCAACAGCCACTCTGGAGGCACCACTCCCTTCAAAGTACAGGTAAACTTTTACATTCCTATATTTGAAGGCCAAATATATGCAGACGCCGTAGATAGATGGTTAAATTTGTTGGAAGAGTATTTCTCGGTCCATGATTTCTCTGACCGAGAAAAGATTATTTTGCACTCCTCAAAGTCGCCCCCCATGTCAAATACTGGTGGAAAACCTACTGTGAGCAAGAGGACGAAGGGGAACCCTCTCTATTCTTGGCCACACCCACTTGGAATTCATTCTGAGACGGCATCAAGGAATAATATTACCCCGTCAGGAGCTATGAGGACAAATACATTCAATGGACCACGATGCGGCAACAAAGGGATCAAGATGTGCACGAACTGACAAATCTGTTCCATACCTTGCGCACAAAGTTGGGTATTAAAGATTCAGAGAGACATTTCGTGCTCAAGTACCGCGGTTGTTTGCACAAACACATTCAGGAGGAAATGGTGTTGCTCGACATTACATCACTTGGCACAGCATATCGCTATGTCGCCAAGATCGAGCAGAAATTTAAGCAGAAGAAGCGAGACTTTGGATCTGCGAATCCAAAAGGTGCCCCCAAACCGAAGAACAAGGGGCAAGGTCAAAATAGTGTGACCCAGAACAACACCACAAATCCAAAGAAGGAAACAGAGAAGTGGTGTGAATTTCATAACAGCCCCACTCACAGCACAAACAAGTGTCGATCCAAACAGTGATTGGTGGCCAAACTAAAGGCACCCGAATTAGATGCGTTTTCTGATCCTGAGTCAGAACTAGACAAAGACAATGACAAAGGGAAGCAGATCATTGATGCGGATCCCAGTTCCATTGTTGCCACCACCAAGATGTAGAGGGAGGATCCAGAGGAGGGGGAGCGCCTCTTCCATTCGCAGATGTGGGTGAAGGGTTCTCTGCTGCAATTTCTTGTCGATAGCGGAAGCCAAAAGAACCTCATTTCAGCAAAGGTCGTGAAGCGACTCGGCCTACCGACCATAGCACACCCACAGCCATATACCATCGGGTGGCTTCACCCAGGGAGAGATATCTGCATCCGCCAACAGTGTCGTCTTCCGTACAACATCAAGCCATTCACGGATGAGGTATTATGTGATGTTGCTCCTCTTGATGTAGCTGATGTATTATTGGATCAACCATACTTGTGGAGGCGACATGTTGTGTATGAGTCTAGGCCTCGTGTTGTTATTATTACTTTGAGAAATAACTTGTACAAGATACCGGAGGTAGTACCGCCTCCTGTCATCTCTTTGACTACTGCAAAACAACGCAGTAAGATTGTTTCCTAAACCAGGAAATTTATTTTCTTTACAACTCGCTCATATGGAAAGAAGAATATTGTTGCCACAACCTCGAAACAGGGCTCCCCTGCATGACTGCAGCAGATGGACAAATTCATGGAGGAATACGTGGACATTTTCTCCTCCCTCACAGAGGTTCCTCTACACTGTCAGGATGAACACTCCATTGATCTGACCCCTAACGCACTGCCACCTGACGTTGTCATACCTCCTGCAAATACACGTACAGAATCCACACATGTATTGTCTGAGGCTGATAAAGAAACCAAATTTACTAAACGCATCCAGCATGTCCGCCCACAGGTCCATGACATCTTCAACAAATCTAATACCCAGTTCAACAGAATTTGTCTCGTCTCAGGGAGGATCTCAACGCAATTGGGACCATTGATTCCTAAGGAGGGAGGAATAATCCAAGTGGATATCGGTGGCCACCCACCTATTCCATTTGGATCCGCACCATCAATTCTTGCAACTTTTCACATTCAGCACCACTTACTATTTTTAGCAGGTTTTCGGGTCCTGCCCTCCCGGAGCCGTTTTGGGGCCTTAATGATCCAAGTGGATATTGGTGGCCACCCACCTATTCCATTTGAACCCCCAGAATCAGTTCGTTCAGTTTTTAAGTTGTAGCACAACTTACTATTTTTAGCAGTTTTTCGGGTCCTGAACTTCCAGAGTCGTTTTGAGGCCCTAAACGATGTTTTTGGGAAAACCGAGAGCAACACGGGTCCATGTATCAATGTTGCTTACATCTAAAGTTGTACTCCTCGGATAGATCTTTCTAATGAGCTATTGATCACGTCAAATGGAGATCGAATGCCAAAGTTACGTCCCTGGGAAGTTGAAACACTAATTTACCCAAACGAGACCCACATTTTTGGCGCTTCATCTCCTAGAGTTAGGTTTTTTGACGTTTTGGTTTTTCCATTGTTTCTCAATAATAAATAGGCCCTCAAGTCTCATTGTAACACAGTTCAGAGGTCTGTAGCCGCCACATCTCTTCTCAGAGATTCGCTACCAACACCCTAGCTATTTTATTTCCATTATGTTTGTAAGCATTTCTGTTATTCGATATTAATGAAATGAAGTGTTATTTCCGCTACATCTTTGTATTCATGGTTATATGTTTATTCTATTGCATTCCTACATAAAATCCGGATCACAAAGGAAGAGCAGGGGCCCAAGGAAAGAAGGGCAAGTGTTACACTTGTCATAGGCCTGGTCATTATGCTAGAGAATTCCCTTTCAAGAAGGATTCTCCCAATGATGATGACAACAACAACAACCAGAGGAATGGAAATCAAAGGAACAACAGGTTCAAGGGAAAGAGGAAGGCTCCCTCCAACGGAAATGGTCAACCTTTCACAAGGTCGAGAAATTCCAGGTATGGGGAATCAAATGTTGTTGATAAAATAAATGAATTCATTATTGTAACTGTCCTCTCTGTTGCATCTCCACCCGACAGTATGGATGTCTGGTTGATATATAGTGGTGCCTCAAGGCACATCACTGGGTTCAAGGAAGCACTTTCTGATATGGCTGAGAATGATACTAATTAGGAAATTATCCTTGGGGATAATGCCACATATCTCGTGAAAGGGACAGGGACTGTGACCCTCCACTTGTCTCAAGGTCAAGTCCTCCGCTTGCAGGATGTACTCTATGTACATAATTTAAAAAATAACCTTTGTCTATATTGGCCATGGAAGACAAAGGTTTCCATGTGGCATTCATTGATGGGAAAGTGTGCATCTGGAAGAAGAGCTTCAAGGAAGCTATCAGGATTGGGTTTAGAATTGATACACTCTACTAGGTTGGAGGAAGTCCACTAGGAGCGATGACGTGTGATACTATCCGACAGACGAAACTGTGGCACCTGAGGTTTGGACACCTTCACTACAAAGCCCTTCACGAAGCAAGGAAGGTGGTGATGGGGATGCTCGATTTTTCAAATAATCATGAAGGTGTATGTCAAGGTTGTGCCGAAGGAAAGCATACAAGGGGACCTTTTCCCTCAAGTGTCACAAAGATATATGATGTCTTGCAATTGATACATTCTGATCTGTCTGGGATGCTGCCTATGACATCCTTGGGAGGATGTTCTTATTATATGACATTCATAGATGATTTCTCTCACAAAACCTGGATATACTTCTTGAAGAAGAAGGATGATGCTTTCAGATGGTTTTGTACCTTCAAAGCCTTTGGTGGAAAATTTGATAGGGAAGAAGATCAAGCTATTGAGGACCAATGCACTGAATATGAGACGAACGAGTTCAAGAACTTTTGCAGAGAAGTTGGCATCAAGAGGAAGACCACAACTGTCTATACTCCTGAGTAGAATGGCGTTGTTGAACAAAAGAACAAGACCATTGTGGAAGCTGCCCGTGCCATGTTATGTGACCAGGGTCTACCAAAGTTTCTGTGGGGAGAAGCTGCGAACACTGTTGTGTACATACAAAACCGATGCCTGCATTCCGCTCTGGACTCCAAAATTCTCGAAGAGGTTTTCACTGGTAAGAAACCTGACATCTCACATTTTAGAGTTTTTGGATGTCCTATTTATTTTCATGTGTCGATAGAGAAGAGGAGCAAGCTGGATGCTTCTGGGAAGAAGGGAATGTTTGTGGGCTATAGCAAAACTTCGAAGACCTATAGGGTCTACGTGCCTGGCCAAAGGGAAGTGGAGATATGCCACGATGTTACCTTTGACGAAGATGCTTCCCTGAGGAAAGTAGTCAATCTTTCGAGATCTGAGGAAGATTATGAAGCAAGGCCTGGAAATCAAGAAGAACTGAAGGATGGGACGATGACTGATGCTGAAGGACCGATGGACCCAATTGATCCACCTCCTTCATTGGGGAAGAGACCATCATGGCTCAAGGACACTCGAGAAGATGTCGAGGGACATATGGCCCCAAGGGGGACATTCCGTGAAAGAAAGAAGCCAAATAGATACCAAGGGTATCTAGCATCCATGAGTACTATTGTACAATCTAAGCCTGGATATTTTGAGGAAGCCGTAAAGCATAAAGTCTGGAAAGATGCTATGCACGAAGAGTATGAGTCCATAACGAAGAATGATGTCTGGGATGTGGTTCCAAGAGTGGAGGACAACGTAGTTGTCACCTCGAAATGGCCCTACAAGATCAAGCATGGATCTTATGGAAGTGCCGAAAAGTTCAAGGCAAGATTCGTTGCTCGTGGCTTCTCTCAAAAGGAAGGCATAGACTATGATGACACATATTTGCACAGGTGGCTCGATATACCATCATCTGATCTATCATAGCTTTTGTTGCTACGCAAGGATGGAGTCTTCATCAGATGGATGTGAAGACCGCATTTCTGCATGGTGCGATACAAGAAGAGGTGTTTGTGGAGCAACCTCGGGGGTTCGAAGTCCAGGATCGAGACACCCATGTTTGCAGGTTGAAGAAATCCCTCTATGGGTTGAAGTAAGCACCCAAAGCTTGGTACGAGAGGATGTATAACTACCTAATGAAGTTGGGCTTCACTCGTAGTAATGTTGATCCGAACCTTTACTTCAAGGTTGATAGAGAGAAGCCTCTCATTCTGGTGTTGTATGTAGACGACCTCTTCCTGACAGGTGTTGACCCTCTCATTCATCAATGTAAGAGGGAGCTCGCTGCTGAGTTCGAGATGAAGGACCTAGGACTAATGCATTACTTCCTAGGCCTGGAGGTCTGGCAGAGACCTGGCGAGATTTTCCTTTCTCAAGGAAAATACATTGTGAAGCTTCTGGAAAGATTTGGTATGGTGGACTGTAAGTCTGTGTCGACACTGATGGAGCTCAACTTTAAGAAGTTTAGTGGAAGCACTGTTGGGCCCGTACTAGCAAATCCTACTGAGTATCGTCAACTTGTAGGGGCCCTGATGTTCTTAGTGAACACCCGTTCGGACGTATGTTTTGCAGTGAACACTTTGAGTCAACATATGGTTGAGCCTCATCACTTTCACTAGGTTGGTGCCAAGAAAATCTTGAGATATCTCTGGGGCATGATAGACCATGGGCTGAGATACACTACCGGGAGTATGACACTCCATGGATATACTTATGTCGATTGGGCTGGCAGTGTGGTGGATCGCAAGAGCACATCTGGATGTTGCTTCACACGTAGATCTGCTTCGGGCAGGAAATTAAAGTCGGTAGCCTTGAGCACCACTGAGGCCGAATACATTGTAACATGTATGGCCTGTTGTGAAGTCACTTGGTTGTGAAATCTCTTCAGTGAGATGTTCGAGCATGTGCTAGATGCCATCGTTATCCTTTGTGATAACCAGAGGGGGATTCGTTTGTTATAGAATCCTGTGTTACACAATCGATCCAAGCATGTTGATGGCTAGTACCACTTTATCCGGGATATGGTACAGCGAGGCGTCTTAAGGCTTGATCATACAGGAACTGATGAGCGGGTCGTGGATATTCTCACAATGCCCTTGGGGAAGGTCATGTTCCTAACCTTCCGTGAGAATATTGGTATCGTGAAACGACCCTATTCTGAGTGTCTTGTTGGACGATGAGCTCTGGGAGCTTTGGGGGGTTTTGGGGATAGCTTCTCGGAGCTATAAGCAACCACAAGGCTAGGCTTGCCGAACCTTGTTGGTGTGCTTCTGCCCCACTGTTGTGATGATTGAGTTGGTTCACCTCTCATTATTTGTGCCCCATATGCATCCTACCCATTTGAGTTCCAGACTCATGGGAAGTACCTCTCATTTGGCTAGTGAGGTGGGAAAAGCTAGAGACTAGTAGCAAAGACTGATAGACGCATCAGAGATTGTTGTACTCTCTATCTAGGATGGCACGTGTCCAACCACTTGATCTGGGATCAATTCTAGAGAGGTTTCAGACCTGCAACTGACTTCGGGTCAGTGAAACTTACTTTGGGTTAGTATATGACTCTCTTGATTCCAAGTGAGGCTTCAGATCTGCTACTGACTTCGGGTCAGATAAACCAACTTCAAGTTGGTATGTGACTCTCTAAGTCCTATAGAGGTTTCGAACCTCTGGGTTGAATCTGTTAGCCGGGAATGATGTCTTTGGACTGACCCACTTCTATTCTGAAATAAAGAAGCCAACAAAGCAAGTTATGGTGGGATGACGCACGATGTTTGGATTGCACAGGTGGATGGAGTTCTCCCTAGTTGAGAGGGAGTGTTAATTTTGGACAACTAGGTCCATACTCCATGTTGTGATGCTCAGATGTAGATACCAATTTTTTTATTGGATTCCTCTTTCGGAGAGGTGCAAGATCGATCTACAGAACATCTTGATCCGATGAGCAGAACATTTATTTTGAATCTATTCAAGATGTGTGCAAGTCGAAGGTTTTGTGCCCCAGCAGTTGTGTCACACACCCTCACTGATGGATATATTGTGGTCAACGTTGGAGGACATTTTCACTCATCTCATCCTCACACATTCTTTCTCCTCATTTGATTGGTTCGATGTCCTTGGTGGCTCTTCTCTCCACATGTGGGAAATTCCAAGCAACAACACATTTCTGATTTCAGTCTAGGGTTTTTGCAGCAAACTTTGACCAACATTGACTTTTGTCAACGCAAGGTCAAATCGACCCGAAACTCTCCCAAAATTTCAATTTTCCTAATCTGCATTTTCTGGCACTTTTCCCGAGGCAAAACATTGACTTTGACTTTTCAACGTTGACCTAATTGTTGTTGTTGTTTGTGTTGATCGTTGACTTTTGATCCAGGTGGATATCGATGGCCACCCACCTATTCCATTTGGACTAGCACCATCAATTCTTGCACGTTCAGCACAACTTACTATTTTTAGCAGGTTTTCGGGTCCTCCACTCCCGAAGCCATTTTGGGGCCTTAATGATCCAAGTGGATATTGGTGACCACCCACCTATTCCATTTGAACCCCCGCCATCAGTTCTTTCAGTTTTCAAGTTGCAACAAAACTTACTATTTTTAGCAATTTTTCGGGTCCTGAACTTCCGGAGCCGTTTTGAGGCCCTAAACAACGTTTTTTGGGAAAACGAAGAGCAACATGGGTCTATAGACTGATGTTGCTCGTTCAAAAATTGTACTCCTCGGACAAATCTTTCTAACGAGCTATGGAGCACATCAAACGGAGATCGGATGCCAAAGTTACGTCCCCGGGAAGTTGAACCACCAATTTACCCAAACGAGGCCCATAGTTTTGGCGCTTCATCTCCTAGGGTTAGGCTTTTGGAATTTTAGAGTTCTCCATTGTTTCTCAATAATAAATAGGCCCTCGAGCCTCATTGTAACACAATTCAGAGGTCTATAGCCATCACATCTCTTCTCAGAGATTCGCTACCAGCACCCTAGCTATTTTATTTCCAATATGCCTGTAAGCATATTTCTATTATTTGATATTAATGAAATGAAGCATTATTTCCGCTGCATCTCTATTTTCATGGTTATTTTTGTATTCTGTTGTGTTCCTGCATAAATCCGAATCAGTGGTATCAGAGGGTTGTGTTGACCGTTTGGATGTCCTAGAGGGTTGTGTGACATTGTTGGTTGGCTAACCATACTGAGACTTTGTTGGTTGAAGCATCCTATTGACCATCGTAACGCACCAGCACACTTATATATTTTTGGCTTGTCTTATGTCGATCTACTGGTATGTTCTATCAGCGTTTTACTTTATTGTTTATGTGATTGCTATCTAATATTGAAGAGAAAGTAAAGTTGCATCAAGCATAGAACATCTACATAAATTTACATTGCCCTAAAACAAATTGTTGTTCACTAGGCTCACCACCAATCCACCAAAACGCCCAACCAATCTCACTTCAAAGCCAGTCAAGACCACATCTCCATGTCTTCAGCCGAACCCTCTACTCCATGATCTAGACACCCCAAAATTCTCTCTGAGTTGCTTCACTGACCCTTCAAAGTAGCTATGATACCATGTTGTTTTTCCATGATACTAGTGTTTAGGATAGAATCTTAAATCACTGACACTACCAAGCCAAGTATCACAACAAGTCTTCTTTATAACAGTGGAATAAAATATGACAGTAAATCAATATGTGCACAATATAGACAACCTTTTACAAAATTTCAACCTAACTTTGTTATATTAATCAAACTGAATAATACAACAGTCTAGGGCTCCTGTACCAAAGGTAATGGCCCTCAAATATCCACTAGTACAAGAGAACAACAACTAGGGCTTGGGGTCTATTGTGATGGCCACCAATCTAGCCAATACAAGATACTCTGATCGTCTAGCTGATGCAGAGCTCTTCACAACTGCCTTGGTCGTACCTTGTACACATCTACCCAGTCCTTTGGTTTATGATCTGTAGCCCCTGCCTCTATCAATGCTCCAAGTCCATCTAGCCACTGAATTTCGGCTATCCAATGCTCTCTCATTGATTGTTTGTCCGTCAACGCATTAACACATCAAGACTCCTGTTGTGAACAACTCTCATCTGCCCACTGTTGCTCCTCACTTACTTAGGGACTTCAGCCCACTATAGTCTACCTGCATTGCTCCAGTGAAGACTAACATAGAGCATGGAGGGGTGTCACCTATCACTGCGAGATGTCCTTCTCCCACAATGAACACAGGCTAGGAGGATTTCCCTTCTTCTGTTGTAGATGTCCTTCTCCACAAGGCATGTCTAGGGCTACTCAAACTGCTCTTGGCTTATCAGACCCTTGAGCTCTTCTTCTGTCGCTCTAGCAACCACCTTAGTCCATCAAGATGGTGCACATAGGCTTGAAGCAAGCCTCTACAATCCTCGCAATTTGTTCTTTAGGCTGCTCCAACTATGCCTCTCCTAGGCCTACACTTGGTCCACTCTTATGTTGCCCTCCACCAGGCAACGAGTGTCCAATACATGTTGTAGCATCTGCTCACCAGTTAGGGCATCCATGCACTAAGAGCACCCTTCCTCTTGGCTGCTAAGAGACTCCTCAAATTGTCCTCTTTTATGACGCTACATCACCTAACATCCATCCATCACCAAGAGACCATATGCAACTCCTTGTTGATGCCCTATTGCCTAGGTTTTTGTGCATGTACTAGTCTAGTTAGGGCACACCAACAACACTACACCAGTTCCCTGATCTTCTCCAAACAGGCCACTTACTTCAGCTATAGATTCCTAGGTATCCAAGGTGATGTTGTAGGGCTTGGTCACCTCCACAAAGCCCCCTACAACGCTCAACTCAGACTTGAAGCAATCTGCCCATTCCTGCACTGCAAACAAGCCCAATATGCAAGGATAATACCTTTGTAATGCTTCGTTGCTCCAAGAGAAGGTTGTGGTATGGTTAGGAGAGTAGCTTCTCTGGCCTCTCGGCCCTCCTAACTTGATCTCTTAATTGTTGTTGTAGCAACCCTTCACCGCAACCTAATAAACAAAAGTATACAACCCAAAACCATGCACAACAAAGTCACTTAACTCACCTAAAGTCTATGGCCTGGTTTGCAAGGTAAGACTGCTCCAACGTGTTCACAAAACTGCCCTCAAGCCTCCATACTGGTTGCCTCAAAGTTGTGGCTCCTCCTAAGAAACTCACTCCAAAAATAGTGAAAGGATCTCCACAAACTCGGCTACCTGCCTCAGCTTCCCTTGCTACATACTCGCACTATATTTCAGAGCTCCTTGTGATGATTGATGTGACTAAGGATGTGCCAAATAGCCTCACGCTCACCTTTATTTATAGCCTACATGTCGGTGTCAATGAACAACCCTAAAGGGCACCTTAACATGTTGGCCAACTTGACGTAATAGGCCTCTTCACCCACACTCAACTTCAAAAATTCATATCTTGACTTAGATACAACTTAGATTCGAGTGATTTTCGTTGCATCTAGTTCACCTCAACGTCCTCTATCATCTCCATCCATCACATGTAGAAATATCCTCATGAAATCACTCCCATAAGCTCGGGTGCAAAGCCCACAGGCTTGGGTCTCACGCCCACAAGCTACACTTGTGTGCCAACTCCTCCACAACCCTCAAGCCTAGGGTTTTGAGCACCTCCCAAGCTACAAATCTCAACATCATGCTTGAGGAATGGAGAATTTGCACGAAGAATTTGTACTAATGAAATCATCGAGGCATGTGTTTATGTTAGCTATGACGTTAACAATGGGGCAAAGCATTAACTCTCATCAAGAAGTTTCTCCAACATTGATAGGGAAATGGGGACCCCCTTTAAATCCTTTTGTATAATAAATTCATGAAATAAGACTTGGGAAAATCCTCTCCTCACCTTGCCTAAGCCATTATTTAAACTCGGACTTTCAAGTTCATAGCTTTACCTTGGCACCCACTTGATCGTTTAGGATGCGCTTCCTCGAGCAGTAGGATAGTTCCAAGAAACTTCCCTTAGAGGAACCCATTAATTGTATCATTCCCATGACCCTCAAAGAAGAGGGAGCCTAGCCTTGCTTTAGGACACAAATAATTGGTGTTGAGTCTCCTATTACGATCGGTTTAAAGTTTGTTCTAAAACTCAATGACTTTACTTCTTCATAGGTTGCTAGAGCTTTAGCCTCATTATTCATGGCATGCCCTAGCACCTTGCAAAAATATTTCAATTGTTCCTCTGGAAATAAGGATAATCCCCCATATTGGTCACCCCTGGTTCAAACTTCCAGGATGGATATGGAATTTACCTTAAAAAATGATTCCATGTAAAATAGAGGTAACTAGTCAATAATAAAATTTGAATAGCTATTAAGAGCATGTAATGCAATATAATTATAAAAGGAACTTCAAATGATAACCATTGATGCATTAAATTGAAGTGTGATGATGTGCTACAAAAGAGCAAATGAAAGGAAGTTCAATCATTAGGGATGTAAGCTATTCCCCAACTATACTTCGACTAATAATCTAGGATATGTATTCAAATGTAATGCGAGGACATTTTTTTCAAATATCTCCTCATAACCAAACATTCCGAAAATCCTTGAATAATCTAGTTTCATTATGTCACAAAAAAGTGAGTCGAGGTCTTGTGTTAATCGTTTTGGTACTTCATGATTTTTAATATGTTAACAATGATTATGATTTTTACGATATATTTAGATATACAAGAGTAATGTTACTAACTTTCTAAGATTCCATGCCTTTCAGCAAGATAGAGGTCTTCACATGCAACCACATGGTGCCTATTTTTCTACTTTGCATAGTCTTATTATAGAAACCACAATCTCTTGATGAAAAGACTCTATTGCTCCCTTCAAGCGACCGTGAAGAAACCTAAATGGAGGGTTGACGATCCACTTCAATTCAAACATGTTTAAAAGCAAATACTCTGATTGAGATCAACAAGTGAGGCGAAACATCTAAGGGGAGGAATAGAATGTGGGCAATTTTTAATCAACGGTAGGGGTTGCCATCCTCAACATCTTAAAAATTCTCTCAGGTTCAAAATATTTTTAATCTCACACAATGTGGATTCACAAATTCCAGGGAATAGACTAGGCAATAAAAGATGATGGAACTGGACAAATTATTTTCCTGTGATGGGCTCTCCATTGTATATTCTATTTGTCTATGTCAACATCAAGCTTGGAGATGGTGGCATTTACTTCACATGACCCTTCTCAATATTACCCAAACAAGCCAATTGTGGATAATAGAGCTTCAGTTGCAAGCCAGACTAAAAAACATAGGAGGAAATGAATTATGCAGGGCTGACCAATTGTATGAGTTCAATGGATTTTGCGAGCATATCTCATAATCATGAAGTAGGAAGAACTTATATGAAAAATGCATCCCCAGTCCTGTCTCTGATAAGGAAAGAACATTTGTTCAATACATCTTTGGCGACAGGGAAGAATTATAAGTGTTTTTCAAAAAATGAAGCAATTGTCACTCCACAAGCAACTTTCAAGCTCAATAATTTTTGAAGCTTGATGGAAGTTTAACAGTTGGAAGACAGATTCTTCACCAATCATATAGTTATCTCCACAAGGTGTCTAGATAAGGCACAACTAGCTTCTCATCTAGTGATAAGATAATTTGTTATGCACCTCCTCGCATTGCAGTGCCAATGTATACCTTGATTCCTCCATCCGCCTTGCCAGTCTCTCTAATGTTGCATAGATCCTATCCATCTCCTACATGGAATACATGCACCCTATTCTTAATCTCAATCCAGCTGCACCCTTTTGTTTGTTTCAACTCCTTGCTTTTCATCACCATTCTAACCTTTGCTACATCATCCCACATACCTGCTGCAGCATATATATTTGATAGCAGCACATATGCTCCTGTGTTGTCAGGCTCCAACAGAAAAAGATGTTCTGCTGCACGTTGACCTACAACTGGATTAATATGACTTCTGCAGGCACCAAGCAAGATCCCCCATATAATAGCATCAGGTTCAAATGGCATTTTGCAGATAAAATACTCTGCCTCATGCAATGACCCCGAGCGACATAAAAGGTCGACCATGCATGCATAGTGCTCCATGGTTGGTTCTATGCAATGATCTCGGTCCATGGAATCAAAGTAGTGCCAGCCTTCTTTTGTTAGGCCTCCATGGCTGCATGCAGAAAGAATTGCAATAAAGGTTATGTGGTTAGGACGAATGCCTGCATGTTGCATCTGCTCAAAAAGTTGGACTGCTTTGTATGCGAACCCATGTTGGGCATATCCACTGATCATTGCAGTCCATGAAACTATATTTCGGTCAGACATGTTATCAAATATGTTATGTGCATCATCTAAATTCCCGGATTTAGAGTACATGTCAATGAGGGCACTCTCTATCAAAATGTCTGATTCGAAGGACATTTTTATGACAAGTCCATGGATCTGTTTTCCCTGATCCAGGATTGCTAGGTTGGCACACGCACTGAAAATGCTTGAAAGAGTGCATTGATTCAGCTTCATGCCTGCCTGTTGCATTTTCAAGAAAAGTTTCAAGGACTCCTCATAGTACTCAACCTGGGCATATCCAGTAATCATCGCAGACCATGTGACAAAATTGCGTTCTGGCATGTTTTCAAACATTTGGCTTGCATCCTCTATGTTCCCATTCTGTACATATGCCACAACCATCGCAGTCCAAGAAACCACATTTCGTTCTTGCATTTGGTCAAAGACCATGCACGCATCATCTATGCTCCTGCATTTCGAATACATATCAATAAGAGCACTTCCTACAAATACATCTGGTTCAGAAACCATTTTGATGATAAGGGCATGGACTGACTTGCCCTGGTCCAAATCAGCTGTACCAGCACATGCACTAAGTACACTAGAGAATGTGGATTGGTTTGGCTTCATACCAATTTGTCGCATCTCACAAAACACTCTCAGCACCTCCGATCCCAGCTCACTGAGAACATATCCTGCAATCATTGCATTCCAAGACACAACATTGCGTTCCGGCATTTTATCAAACAGTTGGCGCGCATCATCTATTTTCCCATTCTGAACATATCCAGAAACCATTCCATTCCATGACACCACATTTCGCTTGGGCATTCTATCGAACACTTGCCGTGCATCCTTCATTCTCCCATTCTGCGCATATCCTGTCATCATACCATTCCAAGCCATTAAACTTGGCTCGGCCATTTTGTCAAACACCTGACGCGCATCAGCCACACGATGGCACTTGGCGTACATTATCAAAAGCTTGGTTTTCACGAAATTGCTGGGATCGCATCCAGTTTTGTTCATGTAGGCATGGACCTGCTTGCCCTCTGCGAGGGCTTTTAAGTCTGCACATGCCTCCAATAGAAAAGCGTAGGCTCCACCTGCTGCTCTAATGTCTTTCTTATCAATGATATGCAAAATCTCCAGAGCCTCCTTTACTCTTCTCCCCCTGCAAAGTATGCTTATATCTTCATACGGGCCATATAATCCAACCCTTCCATGGAGGTTCTTCCTTACAGTTTTCTGTGAACCCTTGTACATTACCGGTAGCTGAAAAGTGCGATACTTTCCTTGCCCACATCCTTTGAAAATTACAGTTTTTCATATGTCAAAATATATTCTCATACAAATAATCCTGACGGCAAGCCAATGCATTTATTTGGCACTAGCATTCTCTTCTGAAAAGCTATTTCTTTGGCCCTAGTATCCTCTTCTGAAAAACTATTTTCATTTTACTACAAATAACACAAGCTATCTAGGATGCTGAGCAGTGCCATCCAATAAATACTGAAGTTTCAATATGTATGAAGCTTCTTAATTGACAGTGGCTTACATACCAAACAGACTGCAGAAGTTAGTAGGCCATAAGAAGATTGCTACGCGTCGCATGACGTTGATCGAGCAATGAGGCGCTCACATCGTCCGTCGAAGTCAAAATGAAATGAAATTCCTTACCCGGTCTCCATAAATGGCGTGGGGTTAATCATCAACTAAATGTCTTTTTTTCACTTTTATGTCTGGTATGGTTTTGCAGCAATGTCGGTTTTTTTTAATATATTTGGTGTTGTGATTTTGGGTTTAGTTTGAGGAATTGCAATTTCAACCATTGAAATTAGTTTTATCACCCTTCAATTGTGATTTGTGTGTTGTGTTCCAAAATGTTTGTTTGTTTGTTTTTTTTAATAGTTAAAATTGTTATTTGAATAATAAATTGTGAAGTTAATAATTTTTTTTTTTATTTTAATAAGAATAATTAAAAATGAATGGATTAGATTAATAAAATATAAGAAAATTGGTAAAAATAATAATGAAAACGTCTTATAAAAGAAATGAAAGGAAATAGAGGAGTAAAATATGTTTTTTATATTAATTTATGAAAAAATGTTGCATAATATTTTAAACAAATAATTAGAAATGAAAAGTACAAAATAAATTAAAGAGTTAGTTAACTATTACATAATGATTTTTTTGGAAAAACTTTAAGCATTCTAAAGCAGATTCAATATATACTTAACAATTAAATGATTATAATATATTATAGATTCTATATGTTCTTAACAACAATAACATAGATATTTCATATAATTTGTATTGCATAATAGTAAGTTAAAAGCTACACACGTTATTTTTTTCAACCCCGTCACTCAAATAATAGGTATAACAAAACCATTTTCCTAACATACACTCTAGAACTCACTATCAACCAACCTAGATTCATCTTAATTCGGGATCCACCAAGTGGAGAGAGGGGTCAAATTTCTTGAAGTGCAAACAACTTTTGGAATGAAAAGAGATTTAATCCCACTTGACCCTTAGTAAATCTCTAGTTAAGATGGATGTAGGTTGGTATATATAAATTTCATATCTCTATATATAAAAGTATTCTCATTTTTAATTTTATTGAAACCTTGATTTAATGTCTATGAAATATCAACCAAATATTTTTAGTAGTAGTGAGAGTAGGGGTTTAGATAAATCTCAAAAGTATAACTTTTTTTCTTTTATATATATATATATATATATATATATATATATATATATATATAAATTTTTGACCTAACCAATGTGGTGTGGTTCATCTTGGGGATGAGATGAGAGATTATTATATTGTAATTTTATTGTAGATATTAAGTTTTTATGTGCTTATTAATTAAGTTTAAATATGGTTGTCACTGTCAAGGCTAGATTTGCGAGTTGACCATTATTAGTTTAGCATTAACTAATGCAACCTATAATGTATAACTTTGAAAAATACATATTTATTTTTCAATATTATTAAAAAACTATATTCCAAACTTTTGATTGGACTATAACATGAAGATCTTATTGTAGCCTTTGCATAATATAATGCCATGTGGATAACTGCATCACATATTTTATGTCATAATTTATGCATATGGTTCCAATATTCCTGCATGAGTTTTAGATATATATGGAGTGGTTTTTTAATGTGTTGTTTAACTTATAGACAAAATGGACTTTCTAGGGGTATTTTTCGATAATTTTTGATGGAGAATATTAAGTTGAGTTTAAGTTGTTTAATATGTAGAATTTGAATGCCCCATGGATTTTTAGGAATGTTGAATCCATTTATTCATTCCAAAATTTATTGTAAACAACAAAAAGCCACAATTTTGCTCAAATTGGCCATTTCGTTTATAAGTTAGATTGCCTAATTTTTTTAATCCAAAAATAAAATTCTTGAAAAGTAACACATACTTGAGTAAATAACATATTTTTAACATAGGTTACTTGCCATTATAATTTAAGCAAGTCCTTGCATAAAAAATAAGATAGAAATAAGATGTAAATAAATATACTTAATGAGTCATTTATCTCTCATTATTTATGTTTTTCTAGGCACTTGTCCTTGCATAAAAAATTAGATAGAAATAAGATGCAAATAAATATACTTATTGAGTCATTGCCCATCATTATTTATGTTTTTCTTAGCACTTTTGTAGGAGTAACACTGTAAATGTGTAGAATTACTAGTGGTTACTACCCACCAAAATTTATGCAAGTGCTTGTGCCTCAAGGATCAATTAATTTATACACTTGACATCTCAATTTATTATCTCATTACAAAGTTAGACTATAGGATTGCAATACTTGTTCTAATTTATATGCTAAAATGGATCTTAATTTATAGTTTTTCTTTTTGTTGGTCAACATATTCTATTAATTCGGAAAAGATTTACAAAGGAAGATTATGATCATCAATAGACTCCCAACCTCACTATGAACAATTTTTTTGGCCATGGGAGGATTTTAAAAAAGACACCACACAAAGGGGTGTTGATATACCTAGAGATAAAAAAGTCGCCAAAAAACATACAAAATGTATACAAAACCAAACATGAGAATAGAGACTAAGGGACTTAATCCTGACATTACTTTGGATGGGCTGGTGGATGAACTAGTGGTTGATGACCACAATGGACATGAAACTACAAGGGCTCCATCCTACTTTCGATGACCTCCAACCTTTCAAATATATGCCTTTGATTTCTCCTCACTGACGACAGCATGTCCTCTTGCCGAAGATGAACTAGTTCTGCTAGCTGAGAAGAAATATCCTAAAGCTTCCCCACAATAGACAAGAATGAGGGAGACTCTCTCTCTTGGCTCGATGCTGCGTGAATTTCATCAGCCAACTCGCCCACATCGATCCCACTAGCTCCAATGCCATCCTGGGTGCCACCACCCACACCAGCATGCCTTCCCAAGGAAAGGCCTCCTCGATGCGCACGACCCCACTTACGAAGCATGGAGACCAACACCCCAAACCACATAGGGCAACGCAACCACACTACAATGAGACACCACCTATAGCACAACCCGACACTTTCCCCAACACAAAAATCCTTCTTGTTGGATGCCTTCTCACCCCCGAAGATAGGAAAAGAGCCACACCAACACAACGATGACACTACATAGACCAACCCAATATCGCACAAGAATCTAGACCCTTTTCGCCTACCTGAAGGAGCATGATCTCCAAATAGGCACTGTTAACCGACTCACTCCCACCCCGAGGAAAACACTTCCCGGCACATTGACCCTACACCAGACACCCCAGAGAAAGACCCCCTGATTCCTCGAAACCGGAAACAATAACTACATGGGAGCTTAACAATTCAAGTTGCAGGCCCCCATGCTCAATGTTAATCCTCCAGAACAGAAGGTGGCAACCCACCAATAATGCGATGCAACTTCCAATACCACCACCCCACCAGCTACTTCTTTAATTCCCAAGGAACCTAGATAAACCAAGCGAATCTGAAGTATAAACACTACATAAACACCTTACAAGATAGTCGGGCGACCGCCTCTCTCCAAAACGAAGATGGGAGGCAGCTCAGGAAAAAAACACACAACGCCTCCAAATCAGAGTTTCTTCTCTCTCTGCAGTCCCAGGATCCCAAACATGGAGAGCATATGACCATGGACCAGCTGACACCCAAGCCACCCCATTGTGTGGAATCTCTTTGATGCGAAAAAAAAAAACTCACGGGCTCCCAAAGAGAACCAATGCAAACTCAGCGATGGCCTCCCAACTCCAAGCACTCCCATTCCTATATGAACTATAAAAAATCTCCAAAACCGACGACTCTCAATAAACCTTGTGCTCATGACAGAAATATTCCTAGATCTTAAAGGACCCTCTAACGTCTATCAGATGCATAACGCCTTAATGACACCTAGTCGGATGTCAGGGTGGTTAATTAACCTCTATCTCACCAAATCATTTCACATTGGAACCGCCACCCCCATCGGGGTGATCTTAATTTTATAATTATTGTTTATATGTTACATATATTTTGATGTGATATGTATATTATGATTTTCTTTTATGCAAAAAAAATTGTTGGTAATTGCATCGAGAGGCGCTCTCTATCCCAGTATGGTAGAGATGTTGTAATTTCTTCTCCTGTAAATATTTTGACTTAGTCAAATTACATAAACAAAAAATAAAAATAAAATAAAATAAAATTTAAAAATTAATAATTAAAATCAAAATGAGTAAAATAGTCAATTTACATTTGGTGGTTTTTTGGCTCAAGTTTTGAGAACCCATGGTTTTTCCCTTGGTATTCTTATATATATATATATACAGGAATAGACCTAGTTGCCTTTCATTTTAGTGCCTACCTGCTACCAACAATTTTCTCTTTGCCTAGTTGTTGCTCGCCAAGATCAAACTAACCCTGGACCATTATTTGGTGTTGGATACATAATAGATCCTACTATATTGAAATAGAAGGATGAGTGTTGCAAGATATTTTCATTTGAATTGGGGGTCCTTTGTGTATACTTCATATTACATTTGGCATTGCAGGTTGTGGAGTTTCTCTTTACATGTTTTCCTTGCTTTATATATATCTTGGATCTACCAAGCCGAGAGGGATCAAAGCTATTGATGTGAAAATTTGTTTTAGATTAAAAATAATTTTGATCCCTCTCGGCGCTTGGTAGATCCGAAGTTAAGATGCATATACGTTGGTTTTATTAATAAAAACAATATTATGGTATAACAAATTGAATTTTATTATTTTGATTTCTTTTAATTTTTTATTTTTAATTGAGCCAATATTGAAATGTTTACACTCATTTACGAAAACATCTCTTTCATACTTGACTCTATATTACTTTTAACTTTTTGTTTTTTTTTAAATTGAGCCAACATGTAAATAATAAATTTTTACAAACATTTACACCAGTACAACATCACCCCCATATCGGATTGAAATTTGTTTATTTATTTTATTTTATTAATTATTAATTATTATTATTATTATTATTATTCCTGAATTTAAAATTTTTTGACATACATATATATATACTTACATTATGCCTACACATATCTCCTATACTGTGGTGTAGGGCATCTCTTGATGCAATTAATTGGAAAACTATTGCATTCATTGCATACTAGTGATTTGCATTTATTCCTTACCACTCAACATTTATTCCCTGTTATTATTCAACAATCATTACTTGCACTATTTTAAGACTATGAGGTGTACAACACATTTGTGCCAACATTCTCCAGGAGAATGCTTCCAACTATGAGTTAATTGATAGGGGCCATAAGGCCCATAGACTTACAAAACCTCTTGAATTTACCCATGTTTATTGATTTCATCAATGCATCTACAATATTATAAAAAGTGTCAAATTTCACCGATATTCTATTTCCATCCTCTACCATGTCCCTTACGAAATGGTATTTGATATCTGTATGCTCTATATTCCCAGGAAAGTTTGGGTAGGACATTGTTGCTATCACATTGAATTGTAATATCTCTTTGACTTAGCCCTACTTCTAAGCATAGTTTCATAAACCAAATGGCCCCCTTATAAGCATGAGTAGATGCCACATACTTTTCCCCTATATTGGGCTAAGAGACCAAAGCTCCTCTCTTGCTAATCCAACTTAGTACTCCATCAAACAACCCAAACACTTATCCACTCCTAGATTTCTTGTATCTACATTTCACATCAAATCAAAATCCACATAATCCTATATATCCACTGAGTGAAGGTCCCTTGAAACATCACTATGATAAAAAAAAGGGAATATTTATAAGTACCTCACAAATAGTTGAAGATCCTATTCACAATAGCCTAATGTTCACATCCAATATTAGCAATAAATCGACTCAAAACTTCCACTATTTCGGAAATGTCGAGTTTAATACAAACCACGACATACATCAAATTACTTGTTGCACTATCCTAAGGCATGAAATCCATATATGCTATCTTTATGGATGTTATGGGGAATTTTTCAATTGAAATACCAATACCCATAGAATTATAAGACTCAATGGCATTAGAGAAATTTTGAGGTATAAAATAGGCCTCCTAAGGAATATTATAAAATAATAGTGGAAATGATAAAATATGATTAGATTACCTCATCAAGTTTTGGAGGGAGAAAATAAAACCATTTTTTCAACTTATCTCCCTTCAATTTTACTCAAATTTCGAGTGGGAGCACTCGTTGGATTAAATTATGCATCCAACAAGTGTTCCCGCTCGAAATTTGAGTAAAATCATAGGGAGATAAGTTGAAAATATGATTTGAAAAAGTAGTTTTTTTATTTTTAAATTTTTTTTTTATCTTTTTTCCTTTTTACTTCAAAAATGGTGAATCATCCCCCATGGTTGACAACATCAAATTGAATCCTATTGGTTCTTATAAAGTAAATTTTTGTTGTACATTTTTGTTTTGAGGACCATTTTTTACCTCAAAATTTCTCTAATGTCTATACTTTTCCATGTGAAAGCACTGTAACATTGAGTTTACATACTTTTTTTGCTTAGAGGAATCAAAAACTGTGTTGGTTTCATATTGGAGTGGCATGGGTTCAAGTTCAACTGCTACCACTATACCTCTAAGTGTTCATGTACGACCCTTTTTCATACACAAGTTAATCATGGGAATTTGAACCTTTAATTCATAATGACCACCAATTGAGTTTCCCCCAAAGGGGTACTAAGTTTACATACTTACTCTAGATCAACCAAAGCCTTATATTTATTTATCCATATTAATCCCCCTTACTAAGATATATTTTGCGATCCCCAAGTCTTTCATATCATATTATGTTGAAGTTTGAAACTTCTAATCATGAATCACATCTTTATTATTACCAAAGAATAACATATCGTCTACATATCAACGATAACAAGGAAAACATTTCCATCATGTTTGTAATACACATAATGATCTAATTCAGAGCTCATAATTAAAAATATCAACACAAAACAATCATATGTTTGGTATCATAGTCTGAGAGACAATTTGAGACCATATAAATATATATTTTTTAATTTACAAAATAATGGATCTTTACCTTTTTCAATGTAGTGCTCTAGTTGTCTAGATCTCCTCCTTCAAGTCACCATGAAGGGACATTGTTTTTACATCCATCTATTATATTTCTAAATCAAAAGTTGTTGCTATAGATAATAGGAACCTAAGATATGTTAACTTAGCAACTAGGAAGATATCACACCTAATTCTATCTCCTCACCCTAGGAATTGTTGGAAATGTAACTAGGTTTGATCTTAATAAATATCATTATCAATATCTATTTCATGTAAAAGAAAAAAGAAGAAAAAAAAATATTATTATCATTATTTTTATTATCCAAAGCATGTTCTTCATGCTTATAGGGCCATTTGAGGAAAAAAAAAATTATTATGAGACATTGAGTCAAAGTCCCATTTGGAATTTTTGAAAGAAAAGAAAAGAAATTTATCCTTGAGTCAATGTGTCTTCACAAGAACAAGTTGACCCTCCACATGGATAAGTCATCTAACCCATAAGTTGGGTCTCTTCATATGGTATAACAACTATGTATTGGCACATGTGCTCGACATTTTGGAAATCACATCGTTTTTTGTGCAAGCAAGAAGAAGATAATCAGTTGAAGTCGAAAGAGAGAGTACAATCAAAGGAGAGAGAAAACAAGTTGTTTTATGCCCTAGTTCTGTTCACACGTGTGATTTTTCGGAGCTAATTATTGTGGTATTATAGGGTCGAAATTTCAAGGCCCGATATTTCAAGGGTTGAGATTTTAGGGATTGACCATAATTCAAAGATTTTACTAAGTTTGACCAACATTGACTTTTTTGACTTTGACTTGGTTGAAAAAAATTTCACAAATGGTTGACTTGGGTCTTGTAGCAGTCTTGGTCTTGGCTTTTTGATCTTGGATATCTCACTTCGATTTGATCCTATAAGAAGAGGATTTTCTTGTGTTTTTCCCCTTGTGGGGTTTTTCCCTGGCTTGGAGCCTACATCTTTGTATTCTTTGTCTCTTGTGATTTTCATATTTTATATTTTGGTAATTTCTCGATGAATAAAACATAATAAAATAAATAAAATGCCAGCAAAAATTCACAATTAATTATCAAGTGAGATAAATCTACTCTAATTTACAAACATATTGATTTGTCAATGAGAATATCCTTCCATAACCAACCTTTCCCTATACTTTTCAACAATTCCATCTAAATGGATTTTCTCCTTGAAAACCCATTTATAGTTAATGGGTTCCTCTCCACTAGGAAATGGTACCAAATCCCACGCATCATTATTTCTAGGTGCATCAATTCCCTTATCCATGGATAATCTCTAGTACTCCTTGTCTTCCATCTCCATTGCTTCTTTCACAACTCTAGTCTCATTTTTTGTTAGACAATAAATAAAATATACATATGAAATAAAATGGGCTTTAATTATACCTATTTGGTTGCCCTATTTTCGGAATGGACCTCCTTAAAATTTGAGGAGTATTACCTTCCTTCTCTTTCAAATTATTGGAACCCCCCCCCCCCCACACCCCCTCATTATGTCCATCAAGAACTTCTTATTCATTTTTTGGTTTAGATTTCTTTGTCTTGGGTGGTAGTTTAATCACTAACTTCTCATCCTATTTTGGCTACACCATTGTGGGAGAGTGCTTAACTTCTTTGAAAATAATATTCATGTGATACAAAACTTTTTCAACCACAAGATCACAAAGCTTATCGACTTTCACACCAATGTCATAGCCAATGAATATAAATTTCATAACCTTGTTATCCAAATTTAACTACCTCTCTTTAGGCACATGAGCATCTACCTCACAACCAAAAGGATGAAGTTGAAGTGAGGGCTACTTTCTTGCCTAGACTTCCATAGGGGTCTTATCCACAATAATTAATGTAGTAGACCTATAAATTATGTAGCATGCAAGAGCAATTGCTTTTTCCAAAAACTTATTCTCTATATTGACTCCATTAAGCATACTCCTTGCTCTCTCTCCATCAACATTATGCTCCTCCATTCTATTAAGGGGTGTATGGATTTGTATTATGTATTTTAATTCCATTCTCCTTACACTGACTTATCAAACTTTGTAGGATAAAATTCACCCCCATTATCAATCTTCAACACCTGAGTCTTTCTACCAACTTGATTTTCCAAGAGAGATTTAAACCCCTTTAACTAACCAAAAACCTCATATTTAGTTCAAAGAAAATATTTCCAAATGCTAGAATAATCATCAATGAATGACACAAATACAAAGGATTGGAAATTGAAGGAAATTTAACTAGACCAAATACATAATAATGAATTAAGTCTAACAACCCAAAATATTTGTGAGAATAAGGATAAAATTAAATGTTGTTCTAATATTTACGTATGCAATGCACAAAAAAATCAAATTCAAGAGAATAAACATCCAATCAGTTGACAAATTTTTTTTTCTTTTCAAGGCTTACAGGCCCTTTTGACCTATATGGCCCAATATTTGGTATCATAACATTTTCTTTTTTGTCGGTAACTTGTTTTTGGAGAAACAACATGTTTAGTTACCTATAAGCATGACCCTAAAAAGTGGAGACATATGTTGATTTTGAAGGTGTAGATCCTATAAAAATCTATGCTACTTAAGTCAAAGAAACATTATATTGAATAGTGCACACATCAAGCTAGAACCAAGTTCCCACACAAACACCCTTAGTGAGCACCACAACTCCTCAAACCATCTTACACCATTTTCAAATAAAAAAACTTGCACAACTAAATCATTAATTTTTCTTATTGATAGTAGGTTTTGTGCCAGACTCGGGATGTACAAAACTCAAATTATATCATTTAATTTCCCATCATAGAATTTGATCAAGACTCTACGACAACTAGCTATGCTAAGAGGAAATTCATCACCAAGGAATATTGCCCCGCCATGATATTCCCCATACACTAAATACTAGTGTAGATGAGAATTCATAAGGACATAATTCTTAGTCTATAAACTGTGCACTTCAACTCGCATGGGTTACCAACATTGCAACAAAGGCATCTCCACCATCATATTGAGAATAATTTTCAGACGTTTCATCAAAATCAATTTTTTTTATTATTCTATTTTTTCTCTTCTTTGTAGTCTCTTCTAAAATGTCTAGCGTTGCTACAATTCCAACATTTTTTCTTGGACTTTCCAAGAGACTTAAGTCTCCCATGATATTTGGATCTACCCTTTCTCTCTTCCTATCTTCCCCCTTTTATCTTCTACAAGCAACCAATGCCTCATTATAGTCAAGAAAAACAACATTTGCCACATAAAATACTTATTAATCAAGGACTTATTGCAATACAAATCCCCCAACTTCTTCTATAGAGTTCTATTTTTTTCTTAAAAATATTCAATAATACAGATTTGGCCAAACATGACCGAATAAGGCTTCTCACCTTTCTCTCAAACACCAACCACTCTTCATCATTCATGTTAATGGGTTTGGTTATAGATACTACAACCCATAGATCCCAATGTATGAGAAAATCCTCCATCTTGAGCTTCCACAACTCAAAATTAGCGTCATTAAAGTTTTCCATTTATAATCTAGTTGTGCTTATCATTTCCTTGCAGAAATATTTCTATCTGCATAAGATTCCACTCAAAAGACTATGATGAGATCAAATAAACATTGTCCCTAACACCTTGGATCTAAGATGATCAAGCTTTGATGCCAAATAAAAAGAAGCAAAGGTGTGGAATAACTTCCTACCCTAACGAATGAGAGAAGAATGTGCAAAAAAAATTAAACAAATAGTTTTAGGTGATAAACAAAAAACAAATTAAAGAAATAGTAAACTATTACACATATTTCCTCGTAAAAACATTTTCAAGAAAAACCCCACACTTTAAAGCACACTCAATATATGAATAAAAAATAGCGTTTATAATACATTATACACTCTATATGCTCTCAACAAAAGTGTTGAACAACAAGATAAGGATTTGAAGAATTTTTGGCAGTATAACAGTAAATTATAACTCACACTCTTTGTTTTCCTCTAACACTCAATAAATATACATAACAAACACATAAGCCATTTACTATTTTCCAATTTTACATGTTGGAGACCACCACCAATTAATTTTGGTATACTGCTACTGCTTAGCATTTATTACCTACTAGTGACTTACATTTATTCTTTGCTACTACTCAACATCTATTCTATGCTATTGCATATTATTTATTCCTTATTATAATCCACTAATCATTATTTACTTTATTATAAGATTTATAAGTGTATAATGTATATCTCAACAAGAAAATTTAAATGTGAACATTATAACTATAATTATAATTATAATTATATATATATATATATATATATATATATATATAAGTTTATAAAATAAAATAATAAAAAATAATTAATTAAAAAATAAAAATATATATTTTAATATATTGATAAAAAAAAACAAAAATTATAATTTATATTGATTTAAAAGAATGAATATAATATAGTGAAATACAAGTTAAGAGAAACTTAGATTTTCTAAACACAATGAGATTTGCATCTTTTCATGTATTTAATAAATCCGGGAGAAAATAAAATTATGACAATTTCATATATGTTTTTATATAAATTCATATTCATGCGATGACAAAAGTTAGCAGTGGTGATGGTATTCACTAACTTACTACCTATGTAATCATAGTCATTATAGTAGCACTAGAGTTATCAATATCACAATCGTTTGGAACTAGTGAAGCAAAATACTATCCACTAAATTGGAATCATTAAGAACTAATATTATACTAGTAATTGTGTAGGTGAGAACATAACTTTCACATCATTATAGTTCACCTCATTATTTTCAGTTGTTGTGAAATCACCTAAAGATCAAATTTGGATGATGTATTTTGTATTGGAGAAAAATCAATGCAAGGTTTTAAGTTTGTTTTTAAGGGGATTGTATTTCTTAATTTTATAGGATTAATTTAAATTGAATTGGAAATAATATGTAAAATACAATATTTCAAGGATAATATGAGATATAATAATGAAAATAAAGTATTATAGTGATTTTTTAAAAGTAATTAGTGTAAAATATTTAAATATACATAATAATACAAAGTGGATGGAATGGTGATAACGTGTTCATCAAAAGAGATGTGACAAATATAACCATTTGCAAAAATTTCATAACAAGAATTTAAAACCACATTTTGTAATGACGGAAAAATTTTCAAGAAGGAAAAACCCTAATATGTATGAACCTTACCTTAGCTTAAAGTTAGGATTAAGGTATTTCAAAAAAATAAAAATAAAAGGTTAAGCCTTGGTAAGATCATAACTTTTCACCCAATTCTATATTTTGGATTTTATTAGCCTATTGGAAAAGAAATTAATAGATTTAGTGGGCTCCTTAGACATCAGGTATAAAAAATGTGAAAAAAGTATGGGAAAGCTCTAAAAATGTGCTCAAAAGCCATGACTTAGAAACTACTAACAACATGGTCATTTGTAAGATGCCCACCTAGATCATTATTTTTCACTTGAGTAGAAATGGCCCCAATTGCATCAAGTTCCTAGATTATATGGGGAAATTTTTGTTTGATATAATTCCTAATATGCTTGCCCTTATGAAGAAGTCACCATGCTTGATAACCCAATATAGTTGTATTTTTAATTGGTGGTTTCTCTTGAAATCAATGTCCTTGATCCAATTCAGTAGCTTTCCCAATGCATTTGGGGTTGAGGTTCATATTAGTTAGGTGATATACTAGCATTGAGGTGTCCAATAGAGATAGAAAATATGACCAAAACAACACCACATTAAATATAGGGTGTAACTCAAGGAAGGGTGGAATATTTGATTCAAAGACATTCTCACAAGTAACCTTGGTGATGGTATGAGACATGTATTAGAGTGGTTTGAACTTCCTAGGGGACCACACAAGTCACTATTTTTATAAGTATAATTATACCTTATTACCAACTTGAAACTTGTGTGGAACCTAATGTTGATTGCCTCGCTCAACATAAGTAAGGATTCTATCCCATGTATGTAGATACTTAGAATTGCACATACTAAAGATGTTTATGACATCCTCTTTTTCTATCCATCAATTTCGACCTAGAATGTAATGATATGTTTATTTTTTCATCCATCAAGGATCAATGACTAAACCAAAAGATGCTTAGGAACTTTTTTCCCTACTAGAGAAAATGTTCTTAGCAACCCAAAATGAACCTAGACATGCTTGAAGAAGAGCTTAGTAGTGGCTTCTATTTTGATAATCTTGTTGTAGGGTACTATGTTAGTGTGTTTGGTGCACGTACACCAACTTAAGGGGTGTGGTTTTCCCTCTTAAGTTATTGGTCACAGGTAGAAAATAAATGGAGTCAAGCAAGTTGGTGGAACATGCTAGAATATAAACATACTAGATAGAGAAATAACATGCACATTCAAATACAAAAATCAAACTAAAACTAAAACAAATAACACAAAAGCTCTAGATAGAGTCAAACAACTTCAATAATCCAAACGGCGGTGCTTACGTCCCCTCTTATTGAGTGTTGGTAGGAAATGAGGATTACTTTAACCCAATTGTAAAGGGGCCCTTAGAACTAGGGGTTCTAAGTCCTGATGCAAGGATGTATTTACTTCTGAGCTGCCTTGGTGCAAAGTCTCCCTCTCTCTACTATGGTGGGATGGAGTTGTTGGATGGCTAACAACTGAGTCCCCTCTAACTCTGCTCCGGATCACACACTGCTGGTATTGCTTGGGGAAATTCTGGCCAGCATAAAAATGTGCTTTCCTATTGCTCATCTCTTGGTGGCCTTTTATAGGATAATTCAAATCCTCCTTCCCTGTCTTGGGACATTGTGGATAGTGATCCAAGAGAAGAGGGTGATTCCATTCTGTGCCACATTTATTCCATTATGTGCTCCCTTAATGTCCTAAGGAGGCTTGGGTGGTTGTCCTTAGGCAGCTTCAAGTGTGGAATCAATGTCCTGGAGTGTGCCTTGTGGTCCCGGAAAGTGACTTCTGCCACTCCCAAGATTGTGCGCTTTTTAGGTCAAAAGGCGCGTAAAGGTGCGTTTATCGAAGGATTTTTCGCGCAAAGGCACATTTGACTAGTCCTTCTTGTACGCAATTTGATTTTTCCTCAGACCTTAGAGATTTTTAAATACTTTTAGATTCTCTAATGTTTCTCAGCCCTGTAAATCCTTTTGCCTGACATTAAATAATGTCACCTCTTCTTGTACGATTTTCCAGTGATAATAGTTGCCCCCTAATGTGTGAGGTCTAGGAAGAACAATATAGCCGAAATACATTATAGTTTATTTTTTGTACACTGTGTGTAGAGAGAGAGAGAGACCTGCGTGTAGCTCAGAATTGGAGACACCCTGCATCGAGTTGAAGAACGACCATGTCCTGTGGGACCCCGTTAAGCAATAGTATAATAAAATATATACAAATTTTCTACGAGGCGGGCATGTCCCATGCTCGTGATACTTTGGCTAGTTAAATAAATATATTTGGCAAATACGTGTTCTGTCTGTGTCACTAATATGGTAGTGATTTGTTGGTTGATGATGATGGTTGCTGACGCCCTCATGGGAATTTTTTATTTGATAATAGGTGGAATGAGGTACCCATATGAGTACGCTTAGTATAGCATGTAAATGCGTATTTTACGCATAGGTGTTGGTTGAGACCTCCCGTGTAAGAATTGCTGATAGAGACGCTTATAAAGGCATGGGTCTTCGACGAATTTGATCAAAGTGAAATGGTTGTAAGGTACGATACCATCTTGACATGAAAGATTGTGTTGTAGTCTAATGTCAAGGGGATCAATGACATATGTGGGTAATGATGTCTCCCATATTTCCACCCGAGGATGCCCCTTTTATGGAGAGGGGCGATCCAAGGTACCGCTTCCTTTTTGGAAAAGAAGTGTTGAAGTCAACAAAAAGGAAGCCTCAACCGAACGAGGGGGTTGCTGATACGGAGGATCAAGATCCTGGATGTGATGGGTTTAACATAGACATGATGGCAAGGGGTGACTGAAAACTAATGATGGGGATTCAGTGGCCCAAGGTCGGAGTATAAAAATTAGCTTGGCAACAGTCATAACTATTTCTGATGGGGAAATCCCTGGAGTCGGTAGGACTTCTAGGGTGGGTATAAACTGGTTATGAATATAATAGTGGATTTTGCGTGAGGGTGGTATACTCCGACCAAGGGTGGTCAGGGACTGCTTCCATGGGAGAAAAAATGAATGAGTGGGTGGGGGACATAGTGCACCGTTTGCGGTCTTTGTACACTTACCAAAAGAATAAAATAATGGGGTTTGGTTTGTACATAACATAGAGACGGGTTCCCCAGAACATGAAAGTGTTCTCTCACTGATGATGTGAAGAAGGTGTTTTTCTGAGGGTGGGGGACCCATTGGTTGGTCTGGTGTGTGAGGTTGATGAAGCGGATGAAAAATTATTGCAGATGGGTTATCCTGATGGAGGTATGGTGGGCCAAATGCGAAGCGCAGTAGTGCATTTTTTATTTGCTTTATACAACCTGGTTGTCCAAGAAAGGGGTTTTATTTCATATGGTAAAACTTGACCTTATGCATTGTGAGCGAATGGGCATGAGCTGCTTCCCGGACTATAGTGGTATGGCCATGGCATCACTATTGTTTGTGATATATGGTCTACTTTAGGTGACGAGCGCCATGGAGGGGAGGCTCTACCGACCAACGAGAATGCTTATCATGTGCAAGGTGAGGTGATGGTAAATTGGGCTGGGTGTTTGGAACCTATGGTTAATTTCTTATGGAGAAATGATGTTAGGATATGCAGAGTTTCTCTAGGACTCTATCATGTTGGGGGTAGAATGATACCTGCTATGGAACTTTCAATGGATGGAGTGGTGGATGGTTTGCATACTACATGCAAAAAAATATACCCCAAGTGAAAGAATCTTCTTTATTCAAATATTATTTGAAAGACATGTGCTTAAAAAAGAATATGAGAGAGGGCATACCTGTCAGCGCTGAAAAAATATTTTTTCAGGGGTACGAATGTGTGGCATCACCTTTGGGTGTCATGGAGTGCTAATCACAATGCTGCTTTCTTTCTGGTGATTGGGCCTTTTGAGCTCTCGTTATGGTCCTCCAAAGTTCTTGAAAAGGGTGATATATAGGCAAATATCGCCCTAATTTAATTCATTTGTATCTATTGAGTATTGAGAGGTAAAAGGCTTTTGTGGAGCAGTTCTTTTCGTTGCGGTCAACCTGAGCACCAGGGATTAGCGATATTATGCATAGGTAAACTCCATGACATCATGCATTTTAATTTTTCTGTCTGAGGGTGACGGGGTCCATACAATGTTGGTTTGTATGGATTTTGGGCTAGATTTACCCAAGATTGCGTGGGCGATCAGGGTAAGGGCACGCCTTTTGTGCACCTTATGCGCACTCTCTCCAAAATTGAGTGCACCTTCTATGCACCTGTGGGAGATACAGGCACGCATTTCGCGCACATATCTAAGGGACATGTGCGCAAAAGGCTAAAGCACGTTTGGCCAATTTTTTTGAAAATTTTGCCTATTTTTGACGTTTTTATGCTGCTAATGTGCTCCTGTTTTGATGACAGGTTCTTATGGAGGGAGCGAGATTGGCCTGAGCTCCGTACTTCTTTAGTCGCAGATGGTCAAGCATGCCAACAATTGGCGCAATGGGGTCTCCTAAAATTTGTGGAGAACGACCTTATTCGGTCATAGGACCAACTCCTCTGTTACCTAATCGAGCATTGGAACTGGTGACACAAGGTTTTTGTGCTATGTGGGTGTGACCTTGCTATCCGTCTTAAGATGGATATCTACTTTGTGACCGGGTTTCTACCTTAGGGTGAGGCGCTGTGGTTTCCACTTCCTCCCGGGAGGGTGGATTTTGAGTGGTTTCGGATGCGTCACTGCGGCGGGGCGCCCCTTATGGAGGGGTGCATAGCTATTGCATTGGTGACAGATTTGGTCGAGCGGTGTGATTTGGAAGCTATTGTGCGACTATCAGGGTCACCGGCTCCACATCGGGCATCGGGCCCGCAAGTTGGGGTCTTGTGCCGGCTAAGGGCCGGGCATTTTTTCGACTTTGCCTGTTTCTTCTATGACGGGATGCTAGCACAACTTTATGAGATCTGGGATGGATCGAAGTTGTTTCCTATGCCATTATTTTATGCAGCATCATGTACGAGTGGGAGGTGCTATTGAGGTTGATGGTGGCGGTGCCTGCTAGGGGGCCACGAGAGCCTCGCATGAGGAGGTGGGCCCCTGTGATGCCTCGAGGAGGTGGTGGTATGGTGGGGTGTTACTGGTGTTTGTGCTCAACCTAGTGTTCCTAAATTGAGTTCATTAATTGTCAACCAGGGTTGGTAAACTGCTGAAGTGTGGTGCACTATATGTGCCTAGGTATTTGTTTCTCACTACGTTGTGTTTAGTGTTTTCTGATGTTTTTGGTTTTATGGTTTTATGTTTGAAAAGGGAAAGAAATAAATTTTGGTGAAAAGAAGCTATTGGTTATATTGAAGCAGAACAAGGCCTAAACTACGGATGGCAAACAACAAATGAAAATAATAAAACAGAACAAAGCCTAAACTATGGCTGCAAAACAACAAATGCAAAGCTTGATAATGACTTCATTACAAGGAAATAAATCACAACATGAGCTTGAACTTATCCAATTCATTCATTAAAAATGTGTTGGAAGAGCTTGAGAAATGGACAAGTTAAGTGTGAATGAAGTTCTCCTAAATAAACAATAAACTTACAATGTTACAACATCTCATCCATGATTAAAGGTTTATTGAAACATATTTGGAAAAGAACATTTGTAGCACAATAAGATTTTTACTCTAAACTAACTTCTAATTCTGTTCTGCAACTCAATTTAGCACCACTAGGCCTCACTCAAAAGTTATAGATTTCTTTTTAGAGTGGTCCTTGAGAAAAGGCTTATTTGTGAAATGGTAAAAAGGTTGCAAAATACTCCAGGCCTTAGACTGATACTAGCTTCTGTCCAGATGATTATGTATTAATATGAGGTTGGAACAAAAGAATTTTTTGTAAATAATGAAGACCATGGTATCTAAATTTAACAACTAATACAATTTAAAATGCAATGGATAACAACTAAACTGGAATGCTAATACAGTGAGCTAAGACTAAAATAGAATGCTACTAATCTACTTGAAGTACAATGAACAGAGTTAAATTAAAATGCCATTATCAAACTTGAAATGTAGTGACAGAGCTAAACTAAATGAAATCATCCTCCAGAGTGTTATGACTAAAGTAACATGCAGCTAGTCTATTGGAATTCTATAGCCCATCTTGTTCAATGTGAATGATATTTTGGAAGAGTTTGTAAAAACAATTCTAGCTGTATTATTCAATGCAATTGAACATAAACATAAGATTTGAAAGCAAATACAATTAAAATCTAAGATACCACAACTATTTCTTATTCATTGTTAATGATGTTTTGGAAGAGTTTGTAGGAGTAAGACCAGCTGTGACACTTAGTATAAACAAGCATAAATCATAAAATTCGAAAGGAAATGCAACTAAAACCTACAACACCACAGCTATGCCTTATTCATCATGATGATATTTTGGAAGAGTTTATAAGAGTAAGTCTAGCTGTGATGATCAATGTAAACAAGCATGAAACATAAACTTCAGAAACGTGCTTAAGCTAGAAATGAAAAAAAACGAGACTAAAATACTTATTTAAACCGTATAAAAAAGGCTGCTAAGGAGGCAGGGCCCCTCTACCATCGGAGTAGCACACAAAATATACTTCAAGATTGACTCAGTGCTTTCAATAAAGTAATACTTCTTGCATTAGAGAGAAATTACTTCAAAACAGAGTGTTTTTCGTACTTCTGAAATCTAGCAGTCAAATACAAAATCTAACCTTGTCCCTCGGTTTCCCGAGCCATATTTATAATCAAAATTACATAACTATCTTGAGATAACCTAGGGATAATTGTCTTTCCAAATAAAAACCAAACTAGGACTTTGATGGTTGTCACGTAATAGAATTAAGGACATCTGGACTGTCCTTGTCCTATTAGGAGTCTCTTTCCTAGTTTGAGTTCCCACGTACATAACCGCCTACAGAATTCCATTCAAACTTCATGGAGAGCAAAAAATGATGAGGGAATGATGTGGAATACGCCCATATGTGTTTTTCTCCAAGATGACACCTGGAACCTGCTTAGACATGAAGACAGCTGCAGAATCGGCAACTAGCTACAGAATGTCTGAATTCTGTAGCTAGATCTAGTTCAAAAAGTACTGCAATGACAAAATCATAAAAACATAGCAAGTTAGTCATGATATTCATTCTTAAAGCAATTTTAACTAATTCTACTGATCATTTGAGCCTGTGATTAATAATGGAAAAAGGAAATGGAGTGGAGAACATCTTTGGAGCTCAACATACCCCCACTGCTAGATTCTTGCATGTCCCCATGCAACTATTCCATGAACTCTGAGACCTCTGCAAGGACATCCAACCCTCTTCTTCTGCTTTTCCTGGCAGTCAAAGGCCTTGTGGGCTTTCTTATGACTAACTTGAATCTCAAATTTGTGAGTACCCTGGTTAACTTTTTATTTCTCTTCTTCAATTTTTCATTGGCCTTATACAACTTTTGCATTTGTAGAGACAGAGTTGAATTCATATAAGTTTTTAGTTTAACCTGCTCTCTTAGAATTTCATTCTCATTCTTGATATGCATGTTGAGTACTTCTAACTCATACCTATCTCTTCTTAGCATATCAATTTCAGAATTTGGTGGGCTAGGGGTTCTGTCTCTAAATTCTGAAGCTCTCCTCTCTAATGTTTCAACATAGTTGTAAATTTCTTGTTGTGCTGGGTCAATTTCTGGAACTTCTTCATCAAAATCCTCCTCAATAGGTGTTTCTTCGTCCTCTATGTTTATGACTCCAGTTTGTTTAACCTTTGTTTTCTTTAGTATCCCTCTAAGTCTGTGGCTCCTTCTCGGTTGAGATGGCCCTTCTCCTTTCTCTCTGGAAAATTTTCTTATTATCCTCTCTTTCTTAAGCTGCTTCTTAATCTGGGCCAATTTCTCAGAAATCATTTCTTCATTGCCTTCCTGTATTGCTTTACCAGTTTCAGTTCTGGAGGTTTTCCATCTTCTGCTTCTTTTTGTGGGTTTTTCTTCAGGTGGAGGTTCCTTGGGTTCTTCAAAGTGATTTCTCACTAAGAATTCTTCCCAATTATCTCCCATTTTTCTCAAGTGATGTTCAATAAATTTTTTTACTAAACCATGGTGGTATAAGGTTGTTTCTAGAAATTGAACTCTCTTTTGAACACTTGAGGCCATTTTCTTTAAACTATGAAGCAAGAAAAAGGGCAAATTGAGTTCTTCTTCTAGGAAATGCATTATCAACCGAATATGATAGACATAGAAAGTACCATATCTTCCTTCACAAGTGATGAATTTTTGCAAGATAAGCAACATGTTCCTCCATTTTTTCTTTAGTGCAGAGCTAGGGATACCCTTTTTAAAAATGGTAACATCCATACCTGGTGACTTGAGTATTTTCCTCCATGCTTCGTTATGAAATTATCTATTCTTGAACCAACTTTCTCCTTGTCTGGGAAATTCAGTTGCTTCTGCAATGGAAGCTTCTGTAATGGTGAATTTAATATCTCCTATCTCGACCTCAGTTCCTTTGAAGGATCTTGCAAACGTTTTGGTCACCTCTTTGTGAAACCCACTGCAGAACTCCTTGAATTCAGCCGAGATGAATTCACCACCATTGTCGCTCCTTAGAGCAATCACCTTCTTCCCCGACTCCTTCTCGACCAATGCTTTAACCTCACAGAACTTCGCGAATGTATCGCTCTTCTTCTGCATGAAGAAGATCCAGCACTTTCGAGAGAAATCATCAACAAAGATCACGTAATACTTGTGCTTTGCTGTCGAAGCAATTGAGAAAGGACCACACACGTCTGTGTGAACTCTCTCAAGGATCGTCGTGGCGCGACTATCCTTCTCGTGAAAGGTGGCTTTCACATACTTCCCCAAGTTAATTCCTGTAATCGATCTGACATCGCGCAAGAGTGCCCTAGGAAGCCCAAAGAGAAATCATGGAAGGATCTTCAAAGCTCCAGGCTGAAGGTGAATCTCTGCCACGCTCGGCTTCCTCATCATCCTTTTGCATTACCCATTTTCGCTTTAAGGTTTATCATGTTATTGATCTACTCGTAATCGATAAAGGTTCTGCTCCGAACTCCCTATCTTCCGGTCTTCCAAAGAGTCTTACTCGCGCAGAAGCTATTCTTCTTCTTCACAAGACCACATCATACCCCTTTTCCTCCAACATCGCTACTGAAATCAGGTTCTTCTTCAATCCAGGTACATGCATGACATCCTTTAAGACAAAGGGTTTACCAGACTCCCTCTGAAAGGATACGGTACCGATACCAGTCGCACTGTATCTACCGCCATCGCCCATCTCGATGTGCATACCCAAATCCTTGTCCTCCAGATCTGAGAACAACTCCCGATCTCCCGTCATATGAAATGACGCACCGCTGTCCAAGAACCACACCGATCCCATCACACTTGAAACCAAGCATGCAATCAGTGAAAAGTCAAGCTCGAACTGTGAAGCCAAAGCTTCTCCATCTGCTGATCTTCCCGCTTGCTTGTTCTTCTTCTTCTTTGGACAATTGGTAGCATAATGTCCGTGATCATGGCAGTGAAAACACTTCACTTTCGCCATATCCTGCTTCTTGCCCTTTGCAACGAATGAGTTTTCTTACCTTCCCTTTGCTTTACAACCAAAGCAATTTTCTCCGAATTTCTTTTGATGAAGAACCACTCCATCAGTCCTCCTGTCTCCTTCTCGCATGAGATCCGCCCAAAGGCGCTCCCATCCCGACAGCCTCTCCCGACCATTACACTACATCTTGATATGGAGGCCAAGCCTTCTAAGACCTGGGAGCTTCGTGTCGCATCATGTCCTCATCTTCGATACCATCCTGCTACCCCGGCACCTCATCTCGCATTGAGGAACCTCGTGAGTACTGGCGACATCACGCTTTCCATCTTGATGTTCCTCGGGGACCATCTTTGAGCGCCGTACTCCTTCTGGTCGTGCCACTCGGAATAGATCCGTCAAAGTTTCCACATTGGGCGCATGGAGAAGCCTTCCATGCAGGCTGGATACAATATGATCCTTGACGCCCTCCAACAGGATCCTTCGACATTTCGCCATCTTCTTTTGCCAGGCTTCGACTTCAGCAGGATCAGTGGGTTTTTGGACATCCGTATCTACGAACTCCTTCAAACCATTATCTTCTAATACTGCCTCCATGAAATCCTTCCATGCAACATAATTCGAACTACCTTCAAGAGCATATTTGAGTCGCAAACCGTTGAAAGACATTTTCAACACCGGCACCAAGAAAACAAAACTGCTGCAAAAATTCGAATTCCACTTCAAAGCTCAACCGCTCTAGATCTGTGAGAAAAAATTATTTCTACCACAGAGATCAACTACAAGGGGCGTTTATTGGATATATCACCTTTCAAAGAAAGGATGGATCCAGAGGCTACCTGGCCCGCATGCAGACTCTGTCTACCGAAATAATTTTGTAATCACTGTGATGATCAATCTCTGCTTCAATAGCTCTGATACCATGTAGAAATTTGCTGAATAATGATTAATTATCCACCGAGACTATCCTGATCACATATCAATTCGAATTCATATGCAACACATAATCTCTTCCACTCAGATCATCACACATGCAGAAATAAAACAAGTAATAGCACATCAATTCATCATACACATTAACACAGTATGTATGGGGAAAGCTTATAGCTGAAAAACCCGCAGCTATTGTGTATATTATAATGTAGAAATCATGTAACAAATTTAGTACAATACTCCTCACAAGTACTCAGTACTTTCTCATAAAGTTGCACACAAACTAGCTTGGTTTTGAACAGGTTACTGGTTCAAAACTCACCACTAATTTCCTTGCCTCTATTGCGCAATCATGGCCTGTCTAAATAGAGATCCAAGGTTCGAATCTCCATGGCTTGACAGCGCAATCATCATGGGAAATTCCTCCAAGTGTGGTGCAAATCTCATGCACAACTGATGTCGCCACTAATAGCTAACTCCACCCTTTCATTTACCTCTTTCACTGGTCTCCACTGAACTGTCCATGCACTGTAGTGAACTGATGTGTTCTTGAGTTGAATAATGAGTTACTAATTAATGAATTAAATAATATTTAATTCAATCCACTCATTACTAGTTGATTAGCTAGTTAAACTAATCTCAACCAGTTCAACTAAATTAAACCGAACACAACTCCACTAGCTGTCTCATTAACTCCACCAAACTTCTGCCACTAAAGTCCTAACTGAAGTCAACCATGCATGTGCTCACCAAACCCTAGGAATAGCGTAATTCCTCTGTCAGATGCATGAGCCACTTCCAAGGCTCGAATTGAAGTGCTCCAAGAGAGTAAACTGAAGTTTAGAGTCCAAATATTATTAAGGGTAAATAATATTTGACTTCCCTATTTTTAGGATAGGCAGTCTAAAAATAGACTTCGACCTATAGGTCCACAAATAGAGGTCCATCTATTTTTACCAACATGACCAATACTCCAAGAATAACATACTGCAACCCCTGGACCATGCTCCATATGTCTAAAAATAGACATAGTCTAAAAAATAGACTTTGCGCCAGAATTTGCCTGCGGGCCCACTTAGTGAAGGCGACTTCATTTCACTAAGCTCCATCATCTTGCTGCATTTTCAACACTCCCTCTCAGCAAGATATGGATTATCTGCAACCCCTATCCTGCCTCTGTGGAATTCAAACTTGCTCCTGGTGAGCGCCTTCGTTAGGATGTCGGCATCTTGATCCTCCGTGGGAACATATGAAAGCATCATGATTCTCCGCTGAACACAATCTCTGATATGATGGTACCTGATGTCGATGTGTTTGGACCTATCATGAAATACTGGATTAGCCGAGAGTTTAATGCAACTCTCGTTATCACAGTAGATCACTGTAGGCTCCAAATGCAACCTGAACAATCCTGCGAGGATCTTCCTCATCCAAATAGCCTCGCATGCAGCCAAGCTAGCTGCCATGTACTCGGCCTCTGCTGAACTGAGTGCCACGGATCTCTGCTTCCTGCTGTACCAGGAAACTGTTGTCGAACCAATGCTGAAAACTCCTCCAGAAGTGCTCTTCCGGTCCGTTGGACTCCCTGCCCAATCTGCATCAGTGAAGCCAGAAAGCTTCGCTCCATCCTCCTGTCTGTACCATAGACCATATCCCGATGTGCCTCTGATATAGCGCAATACATGCTTGCCTGCCTTCCAAAAGAGCTTGGTAGGCTCAACCATAGCTTGCGAAAGCTGGTTAACTGCATAGCATATATCGGGTCGTGTATTGACCAGATACATAAGCGACCCCACCAACTGTCGATAGACAGTGGCATCCACTACCTTCGCTGAAGTAGCATCCTCCTTCCTCCAACCACCAGGAAGAGGAGTGTCAACAGGCTTGCAGCCTTGCATGTTGAACCTCTCTAGAATCTCCCGGGCATACTTGCCCTGAGAAACAAACAGTCCTCCGCTGCGCTGCCAAATCTCCAATCCCAGGAAATAATGAAGGATGCCCAAGTCCTTCATCTCGAACTCTCATGCAAGATCCTCCTTGCATGAAAGTATCAATTGCTCATCGCCAGTCAAAATCAGATCATCTACATACAGTACGATGATCAACAGCTTCCCCTCCACCACAATCTGGTACAGGTTAGGATCCGCCTCACTCTTGGAGAATCCAAGCCCGGTGAAGTAGCTGTCTATGCGAATGTACCAAGCACGAGGTGCTTGCTTCAGCCTGTACAGTGATCTCTTGAGTCGGCACACATGCGAATCACTGCTGAAGATCTCGAAACCTTCAGGCTGCTCTATGTACACCTCTTCCTCAATATCTCCATTGAGGAACGCAGTCTTCACATGAATCTGATGAATGTGCCACCCCATCTGCACTGAGAGAGAAAGGATCATCCGTATGGAAGAGTACCTTGCGACAGGTGCAAAAGTCTCCTCATAATCGATCCCCTCGATCTGTGAAAAGCCACGAGTGACAAATCTCGCCTTGTACTTCTCCACACTCCTGTCAGCCGCCTGCTTCACTTTGTAGATCCATCGCGAACCCACCACTGATTTCCCCACCGGTCTTGGGACAATCTCCCATGCACTGTTCCTAACGATCGAATCATATTCTTCGATCATGGCATCTACCCATGCGGGTTCCTCCACAGCTTCCTCAAAAGATAATGGCTCCGTCACAACACATTGACTCACAAGAGCCATGTATCCAGTGTACCGATCTGGTGACTGCCTCTGTCTGCGCTGTGTTGTAGGTGGTCCCACAACCTTCTCTGCATCTCGAGCCAGTCGCTCAGCTTCTGTAGTGCGCATGCGCCCTCTGATGGTTGGCGCTGCATGGGTGGTTTCTTCCACCTCCTGAACTTCCTCTTGTGGCTGATCCACATCTGGAAGCTCCTACTTAGGAACTAACAGCTCCTCATCTGCATGCAAGTGTAGCTCCCTCTCAAGCGAACACTGCATGGCTTTCTCCTCCTGAAATTTTATAGAACACGGGAATTTTGCCGCCTCTTCGACCGTTTGAAAACACACCCCGTAGTTGTGAGTGTGTATCGTTGGTACCCTATTAGCTTTTCCAACCCCGCTGCTGATCCAGCTTCCTTCTCGCATCCTTCGTCACATGCATGTAGACAGGAGAACCAAAAATCCACAAATGGGAAATATCAGGCCTCTTGCCAGAATAAGCCTCCTTCGGTGTACTCATGCCAAGAACCTCGTGAGGACAACGGTTCTGCACATACACTGTTGTATTGCATGCCTCAGCCCACAAGTGAAGGGGTAGGCCCTGATCATGCAACATTGCCCGTGCAGCACCCACGATCGTTCTGTTCTTCTGCTCAGCCACCCCGTTCTGCTGTGGTTTATGGGGTGTGATGAGCTCTCTCTGAATCCCTTCTGTGCTACAGAACTCCTTGAATTCAGCCGAGATGAATTCACCACCATTGTCGCTCCTTAGAGAAATCACCTTCTTCCCCGACTCCTTCTCGACCAGTGCTTTAAACTCACAGAACTTCGCGAATGTATCGCTCTTCTTCTGCATGAAGAAGATCCAGCACTTTCGAGAGAAATCATCAACAAAGATCACATAATACCTGTGCTTTGCTGTCGAAGCAACCGAGAAAGGACCACACACGTCTGTGTGAACTCTCTCAAGGATCGTCGTGGCGCGACTATCCTTCTCGTGAAAGGTGGCTTTCACATACTTCCCTAAAGTACACCCCTTGCACTGATCTGACTGCGCAAGAGTGCCCTTAGAAAGTCCAGTAGAAATCTGCTGCAGAATCTTCAAAGCTCCATGGTGAAGATGGCCCAATCTCCTGTGCCATAGTTCGCCCTCATCATCCCGCCTCACCACTTCTCCCGCCTTGCATGCCATAGCTGCGCAGTCATCTACCTGCAACTGATAAAGGTTCTGAGTTCGAACCCCTATCTTCCGGGTCTCTCCAGTAGTCTTACTGCGCAAGAAGGCTTTTCCTTCGCTGAAGACCACATCATACCCCTTATCCTCCAACATCGCCACAGAGATCAAGTTCTTCTTCAATCCAGGTACATGCATGACATCCTTCAGTACAAAGGGTTTACCAGACTCCCTCTAAAAGGATATGGTACCGATACCAGTCGCACTGTATCTACCATCATCGCCCATCTCGATGTGCACACCCAGATCTTTGTCCTCCAGATCTGAGAACAAATCCCGATCTCCCGTCATATGAAATGACGCACCGCTATCCAAGAACCACACCGATCCCATCACACTTGAAACCAAGCATGCGATCAGTGAAAATTCAAGCTCGAACTGCAAAGCCAAAGCTTCTCCATCTACAGATCTTCCCGCTTGCTTGTTTTTCTTCTTCTTCGGACAATTGGTAGCATAATGTCCGTGATCATGGCAGTGAAAACACTTCACTTTCACCATATCCTGCTTCTTGCCCTTTGCACCGGAATGAGAATTTTTCTTACCCTTCCCCTTCTTTGCTTTGGCAACCAAAGCGCAGTTTTCTTCATCAGCTCCCTTTGATGAAGATCCATCTCGAGTAGTCCTCCTTATCTCCTCCTGCATGAGATCCGCCCAAAGGCGCTCCCATCCCGGCAGCTTCTCCCGACCATTAACACTATCTTGATATGAGTTCCAAGCCTTCGAAAGACCATGGAGAGCTAGGTCAACCATGTCCTCATCTTCGACAGTCACCCCCACACTTCCCAGCTCATCTCTGCACTGAGTGAACTTCGTGAGGTATTTGGCGATACTGTCGCCCTTCTCCATCTTGATGTTCCTTAGCTTATCTTTGAGCGCCAGCTTCCTTTGGTCGCTCTTACTCTGGAATAGATCCGTCAAAGCTTTCCACATTAAATATGGAGTAGCCTTTCCATGCAGGCTGGATACAATATGATCCTCGACGCCCTCCAACAGGATCCTTCGACACTTCGCCATCTTCTTTTGCCATGCATCAACTTCAGCTGCATCAGTGGGATTTTGGACATCTGTATCTACAAACTCCTTCAGACCATTATCTTCTAATACTACCTCCATGCGATCCTTCCATGCAACATAATTCGAACTGCCTTCAAGAGCATATTCGAGTCGCAAACCGTTGAAAGACATTTTCAACACCAGCACCAAGAAAACAAAACTGCTGCAAAATTCGAATTCCACTTCAAAGCTCAACCGCTCTAGATCTGTGAGAACAAATTATTTCTAGCACAGAGATCGACTGCAAGGGGCGTTTACTGGATATATCACCTTTCAAAGAAAGGATGGATCCAGAGGCTACCTGGCCCGCATGCAGACTCTGTCTACCGAAATAAGTTTGTAATCATTGTGATGATCAATCTCTGCTTCAATACCTCTGATACCATGTAGGAATTTGCTGAATAATGATTAATTATCCACCGAGACTATCTTGATCACATATCAATTCGAATTCATATGCAACACATAATCTCTTCCACTCAGATCATCACACATGTGGAAATAAAACAAGCGATAGCACATCAAATCATCATACACATTAACACAGTATGTATGGGGAAAGCTTATAGCTGGAAACCCCGCAGCTATTGTGTATATTATAATGGAGAAATCATGTAACAAACTCAGTACAATACTCCTCACAAGTACTCAGTACTTTCTCATAAAGTTACACACAAACTAGCTCAATTTTGAACAGGTTACTGGTTCAAAACTCACCGCCAATTGCCTTGCCTCTATTGCGCAATCCAGGCCTGTCTATATAGAGATCCAAGGTTCAAATATCCTTGGCTTGACAGCGCAATCATCATGGGCAATTCCTCCAAGTGTGGTGCAAATCTCATGCACAACTGATGTCGCCACTGATAGCTAACTCCACCCTTTCATCTACCTCTTTCACTGGTCTCCACTGAACTGATCATGCACTGTAGTGAACTGATGTGTTATTGAGTTGAATAATGAGTTACTAATGAATGAATTAAATAATATTTAATTCACTCCACTCATAACTAGTTGATTAGCTAGTTAAACTAATCTCAACCAGTTCAACTAAATTAAACCGAACACAACTCCACTAGCTGTCTCATTAACTCCACCAAACTTCTGCCATTGAAGTCCTAACTGAAGTCAACCATGCATGAGCTCACCAAACCCTAGGAATAGCATAATTCCTCTGTCAGATGCATGAGCCACTTCCAAGGCTCGAACTGAAGTGCTCCAAGAGAGTAAACTGAAGTTTATAGTCTAAATATTATTAAGGTAAATAATATTTGACTTCCCTATTTTAAGGAGAGGCAGTCTAAAAATAGACTTCGACCTATAGGTCCAAAAAATAGAGTCCCATCTATTTTTACCAACATGACCAATTCTCCAAGAATAACATACTGCAATCCCCGGACCATGCTCCATATGTCTAAAAATAGACATAGTCTAAAAATAGATTTTGCGCCAGAATTTGCCTGCGGGCCCACTTAGTGAAGGCGACTTCATTTCACTAAGCTCCATCATCTTGCTGCATTTTCAACACTCCCTCTCAGCAAGATATGGATTATCCGCAACCCCTATCCTGCCTCTGTGGAATTCAAACTTGCTCCTGGTGAGCGCCTTCGTCAGGATGTCGGCATCCTGATCCTCCGTGGGAACATATGAAAGCATCATGATTCTCCGCCGAACACAATCTCTGATATGATGGTACCTGATGTCGATGTGTTTGGACCTATCATGAAATACTGGATTAGCCGAGAGTTTAATGCAACTCTGGTTATCACAGTAGATCACTGTAGGCTCCAAATGCAACCCGAACAGTCCAACGAGGATCTTCCTCATCCAAATAGCCTCGCATGCAGCCAAGCCTGGCCGCCATGTACTTAGCCTCTTCTCAACCGAGTGCCATGATCTCTCGCTTTCCTTCGTACCGTAAAACCGCTCGTTGACCCAATGTCGAAAAATCCCTGTATGTGCTTCTTCGGTCCGTTAGCTCCCACCATCCGTACCGCGGCCGTAAAGCTTCACTCCATCCCTCCGTCGTACCATAGACCATATCCCGATGTGCCTCTAATATAGCGCAATACATGCTCGCCTGCCTTCCAAAAGAGCTTGGTAGGCTTAACCATAGCTTGCGAAAGCTGGTTAACTGCATAGCATATATCGGGTCGTGTATTGACCAGATACATAAGCGACCCCACCAACTGTCGATAGACAGTGGCATCCACTACCTTCGCTGAAGTAGAATCCTCCTTCCTCCAACCACCAGGAAGAGGAGTGTCAACAGGCTTGCAGCCTTGCATGTTGAACCTCTCCAGAATCTCCTGGGCATACTTGCCCTGAGAAACAAACAGTCCTCCGCTGCGCTGCCAAATCTCCAATCCCAGGAAATAATGAAGGATGCCCAAGTCCTTCATCTCGAGCTCTCGTGCAAGATCCTCCTTGCATGAAAGTATCAACTACTCATCGCCAGTCAAAATCAGATCATCTACATACAGTACGATGATCAACAGCTTCCCCTCCACCACAATCTGGTACAGGTTAGGATCCGCCTCACTCTTGGAGAATCCAAGCCTAGTGAAGTAGCTGTCTATGCGAGTGTACCAAGCACGAGGTGCTTGCTTCAGCCCGTACAGTGCTCTCTTGAGTTGGCACACATGCAACTCACTGCTGAAGATCTCGAAACCTTCAGGCTGCTCTATGTACACCTCCTCCTCAATAACTCCATTGAGGAATGCAGTCTTCACATCCATCTGATGAATGTGCCACCCCATCTGCACTGAGAGAGCAAGGATCGTCCGTATGGAAGAGTACCTTGCGATAGGTGCAAAAGTCTCCTCATAGTCAATCCCCTCGATCTGTGAGAAGCCACGGGCGACAAATCTCGCCTTGTACTTCTCCACACTCCCGTCAGCTGCCTGCTTCACCTTGTAGATCCATCGCGAACCCACCATTGATTTCCCAACCGGTCTTGGGACAATCTCCCATGCACTGTTCCTGACGATCGAATCATATTCTTCGATCATGGCATCAACCCATGCGGGTTCCTCCACAGCTTCCTCAAAAGAGAATGGCTCCGTCACAACACATTGACTCACAAGAGCCATGTATCCAGTGTACCGATCCGGTGACTGTCTCTGTCTGCGCTGTGCTGTAGGTGGTCCTACAACCTTCTCTGCATCCCGAGCCAGTCGCTCAGCTTCTGTAGTGCGCATGTGCCCTCTGATGGTTGGCGCTGCCTGGGTGGTTTCTTCCACCTCATGAACCTCCTCTTGTGGCTGATCCACATCCGGAAGCTCCTCCTTAGGAACTAACAGCTCCTCATCTGCATGCAAGTGTAGCTCCCTCTCAAGCGAACACCGCATGGCTTTCTCCTCCTGGAATTTTATATCCCGTCGCACAACAGTCTTGCGACTGTCTGGCACATACACCCGATAGTTGTGAGGTGTATCAGTGTACCCCACAAATATTCCAACTTCAGCAGTTGGATCCAGCTTTCTTCTCGCATCCTTCGTCACATGCATGTAGACAGGAGATCCGAAAATCCGCAAATGGGAAATATCAGGCCTCTTGCCAGAATAAGCCTCCTCTGGTGTACTCATGCCAAGAACCTTGTGAGGACAACGGTTCTGCACATACACTGCTGTATTGCATGCCTCAGCCCACAAGTGAAGGGGTAGGCCCCGATCATGCAACATCGCCCGTGCAGCACCCACGATCGTTCTGTTCTTCCGCTCAGCCACCCCGTTCTGCTGTGGGTTATGGGGTGTGATGAGCTCTCTCCGAATCCCTTCTGCACTGCAGAACTCCTTGAATTCAGCCGAGATGAATTCACCACCGTTATCACTCCTTAGAGCAATCACCTTCTTCCCCGAATCCTTCTCAACCAGTGCTTTAAACTCACAGAACTTCGCGAATGTATCACTCTTCTTCTGCATGAAGAAGATCCAGCACTTTCGAGAGAAATCATCAACAAAGATCACATAATACTTGTGCTTTGCTGTCGAAGCAACTAAGAAAGGACCACACACGTCTGTGTGAACTCTCTCAAGGATCGTCGTGGCACGACTATCCTTCTCGTGAAAGGTGGCTTTCACATACTTCCCCAAGGTACACCCCTTGCACTGATCTGACTACGCAAGAGTGCCCTTAGGAAGCCCAGTAGAAATCTGCTGCAGGATCTTCAAAGCTCCATGGTGAAGGTGGCCCAATTTCCTGTGCCACAGTTCGCCCTCATCATCCTGGCTCACCACTTCTCCCGCCTTGCATGCCATTGCTGCGCAGCCATCTACTTGCAACTGATAAAGGTTCTTGGTTCGAACCCCTATCTTCCGGGTCTCTCCAGTAGTCTTACTGCGCAGGAAGGCTTTTCCTTCGCTGAAGACCACATCATACCCCTTATCCTCCAACATCGCCACAGAGATCAAGTTCTTCTTCAATCCAGGTACATGCATGACATCCTTCAATACAAAGGGTTTACCAGACTCCCTCTGAAAGGATATGGTACCGATACCAGTCGCACTGTATCTACCATCATCGTCCATCTCGATGTGCACACCCAAATCTTTGTCCTCCAGATCTGAGAACAACTCCCGATCTCCCGTCATATGAAATGACGCACCGCTGTCCAAGAACCACACCGATCCCATCACACTTGAAACCAAGCATGCAATCAGTGAAAAGTCAAGCTCGAACCGTGAAGCCAAAGCTTCTCCATCTGCGGATCTTCCCGCTTGCTTGTTCTTCTTCTTTTTTGGACAATTGGTAGCATAATGTCCGTGATCATGGCAGTGAAAACACTTCACTTTCGCCATATCCTGCTTCTTGCCCTTTGCACCGGAATGAGAAGTTTTCTTACCCTTCCCCTTCTTTGCTTTGGCAACCAAAGCGCAATTTTCTTCATCAGCTCCCTTTGATGAAGAACCATCCCGAGTAGTCCTCCTTATCTCCTTCTGCATGAGATCCGCCCAAAGGCGCTCCCATCCCGGCAGCTTCTCCCGACCATTGACACTATCTTGATATGAGTGCCAAGCCTTCGGAAGACCAAGGAGAGCCAGGTCGACCATGTCCTCATCTTCGACAATCACCCCCACACTTCCCAGCTCATCTCTGCACTGAGTGAACTTCGTGAGGTATTTGGCGATACTGTCGCCTTTCTCCATCTTGATGTTCCTGAGCTTATCTTTGAGCGCCAGCTTCCTTTGGTCGCTCTTACTCTGGAATAGATATGTCAAAGCTTTCCACATTAAATATGGAGAAGCCTTTCCATGCAGGCTGGATACAATATGATCCTTGATGCCCTCCAACAGGATCCTTCGACATTTCGCCATCTTCTTTTGCCAGGCTTCGACTTCAGCAGTATCAGTGGGCTTTTGGACATCCGTATCTATGAAATCCTTTAGACCATTATCTTCTAATACTGCCTCCATGAGATCCTTCCATGCAACATAATTCGAACTGCCTTCAAGAGCATATTCGAGTCGCAAACCGTTGAAAGACATTTTCAACACTGGCACCAAGAAAACAAAACTGCTGCAAAATTTCGAATTCCACCTCAAAGCTCAACCGCTCTAGATCTATGAGAACAAATTATTTCTAGCATAGAGATTGACTGCAAGGGGCATTTACCAGACCTTTCACTTTCCGAAGAAAGATGAATCCGGAGGCTACCTGGCCTGCATGCAGACTCTGTCTACCGAAATAAGTTTGTAATCACTGTGATGATCAATCTGAACTTCAATAGCTCCGATACCATGTAGAAATTTGCTGAATAATGATTAATTATCCACCGAGATTATCCTGGTCACATACTATTTGAACTTCATACACAACACATAATCTCTTCCACTCAGATCAACTCAGATCATCACACATGCGGAAATAAAATCAAGCGATAACACATCAAATCATCATACACATTAACACAGTATGTATGGGGAAAGCTTATAGCTGAAAACCCCACAGCTATTGTGTATATTATAATGGAGAAATCATGTAACAACTCAGTACAATACTCCTCACAAGTACTCAATACTTTCTCATGAAGTTACACACAAACTAGCTCAGTTTTGAACAGGTTACTGGTTCAAAACTCACCGCCAATTGCCTTGCCTCTATTGCGCAATCCAGGCCTGTCTATATAGAGATCCAAGGTTCGAATCTCCTTGGCTTGACAACGCAATCATCATGGGCAATTCCTCCAAGTGTGGTGCAAATCTCATGCACAACTGATGTCGCCACTGATAGCTAACTCCACCCTTTCATCTACCTCTTTCACTGGTATCCACTGAAATTTCCATGCACTGTAGTGAACTTATGTGTTATTGAGTTGAATAATGAGTTACTAATTAATGAATTAAATAATATTTAATTCACTCCACTCATTACTAGTTGATTAGCTAGTTAAACTAATCTCAACTAGTTCAACTAAGTTAAACCGAACACAACTCTACCATCTATCTCATTAACTCCACCAAACTTCTGCCACTGAAGTCCTAACTGAGGTCAACCATGCATGAGCTCACCAAACCCTTAGGAATAGCATAATTCCTCTTTCAGATGCATGAGCCACTTCCAAGGCTCGAACTGAAGTGCTCCAAGAGAGTAAACTGAAGTTTAGAGTCCAAATATTATTAAGGGTAAATAATATTTGACTTCCCTATTTTAAGGAGAGGCAGTCTAAAATTAGACTTCGACCTATAGGTCCAAAAAATAGAGGTCCATCTATTTTTACCAACATGACCAACACTCCAAGAATAACATACTGCAATCCCTGGACCATGCTCCATATGTCTAAAAATAGACTTTGCGCTAGAATTTTCCTACGGGACCACTTAGTGAAGGCGACTTCATTTCACTAAGCTCCATCATCTTGCTGCATTTTCAACACATGGTGACAGTGGTTGTTACAGAGATGCCTCTGTTTCATAGACCAGAATGGTTAAAAATTGGCTATGGGAAAGAATGATATGGAGTGATTGCAGAATGAATATAATGAGGTGAGGATGATGTATATGAGTTGAAAGATACCACGGTAGAAAAGACCGCGGAGATATTTTGTAACGAATTCGAAATCATCATTAAATGCTTTGGCCTATTGACGTGACTAATCCAATCACTTCAGCACTTTAACCGTTTAGATTTTTAAATGATGATCGAATATGGGATTTGAAATGGTGGAATAGGAGTTTTATCCAAAGTTTTTGCGAAAGGTTGGTTAGGCATGATCAACAAAACTAATTAAAACAACTTTTTGAATTATTAATAACTTAACTATACTAAAATATTTCATGATATGTCATTATAATCAGAACTTTTACCTTTGCCTTTCCTCTGATTTTTTTGTGTTCTTCATATGCTTTGTTCTCTCCTGAAAATCATTAATTTTTTTGAGTCTTCAAAACCTTCTTGATTTTGCTTGTTGTCATGGATATGCAGGATCATTTTATTGCAGATCAGGTGATTACTAGACAGTGCCTTCAGGATCTCTGGCTACAGAACGTCTGTCTGGCTGTAGAATGTCTAACTGGCTGCAGAATATACCTGTAGAAGACTTGAAACATGAAATGGAATGGTTTGGAGCATGAATGGAATGTTTTATGGAATGAGTGAGGATGGATAATAAAATATGGTGTAATGGCATATGAATGAAGTGAGTAATGGAGTGGAATGGATCACATCTTATGAAATGGACTGAAGTATGAAAAGTGGCCTGCAATTCATGATATATATTATTCAATTGCAGAAAAACATCAAACTTTAAAAATCTGGAATGAAAATGAGGTGGACCATGGAGTGAAGTGAATGAAGTGTGGATGAATGAATGAAATGGAGTATGGATGAATGAATGAAATGGACCATAAGTGAAATGGATTTGCACTTATGATTTTGTAATAACTACTTGCAGAAAGAACATATTTGAAAAGCTAGAGTGTCAGAAAGATTCTGATTTTCACTCCACCTTTTCTGTATAAACATGCCAATCAGTGATTGGTTTTCATGTTTATACTTTATTTTTATTTTTTTTATTTTTTATTTTTTCAATATCTGAATTCAGAAAATTCACTTAAGTTGATGAAGAAGAAAAATTCTTCTTCATTAACTTCATATCACTGCTTTCCTGGAATTTCTTGACAAATTCTTCTCTTGAGAGTGGCTTATGATACAGATTCAATCTATGACCATTCATAAGAAAAGTGACCTTCTCTTCATCTATTGTCCTGATTTTTATTGCTCCATTGTAAAAAATTCTTATGTTTTCATATGGCCGAAGCCAATGTGTTTGGAATTTACCTTGAAAATCCTTGAACTTTGAATCAAACAAGAGAGTCCAGTCACCTTCCTTGAACTTCTTTTCCTTGATGTAATTGTCATGCCATCTAGTCCTTTGCTGTTGGACTAGACTTTTTTTCTGAACTGCATCTTGTCTGATCTCATCCAATTCATTAATCTGCTCTAATCTATGCTTTTGTGCCTCTGATAGATCAAGTCCTAGCTGAACTGCCATTTTGAAAGTTTGAATCTGGAACTCTATGGGAAACAAAACTTGCTTTCCATAAACAAGTTCATAAGGAGTATGACTTTTTGTGCTTCTCCATGTAGTTCTATAGGCCCACAAGGCTTTAGGAAGCCTATCTACCCAATCTTTTCTATGTAAATGGACAGTCTTTGTTAGGATCCCTTCAATAACCTTATTAGTAGATTCCACTTGACCATTTTCTTGTGGATGATAGGGAGTAGATTTTATGAGTCTGATTTTGTACCTCTCCATCATTTGTTCCACTAGCCTTGATGTGAATTGAGCTCCTTGATCTGTAACAATTTCCCTTGGGACACCAAAACGAGTAAAAATATCCTCAAAACGAAAATTAACTACAGATGCTTCAGTATAAAAATGTAATGGCTTGGCCTCTACCCATTTGGTAACATAATCAGTGCAAACTAATATATATTTCTTTTGTCTTGCTGGAGGACACCTGAAGGAGAAGTTTTTCCCACCCTTTGGCAACTGTCACACCTTTTGACATACTCTTTAACATCTTTAAACAAGGATGGCCAATAATATCCTAAATGAAGGATGTTATAGGTTGTCCTTTTATCAGCAAAGTGTCCGCCACAAGGTTCATCATGACATGCTTTGAGAATCTCAGGCATCTCATCTTCTCGAACACAACTCCTAATGATAAAATCTGGACCTGTCTTGTACAACTCATTAGCAACCCATGAATATTTTGCACTGTCATAAATTAATTTTCTTTTATCTCTTGCATTCATTATTGAAGGAAATTTTCCTGAAACTAAATAATTAGCAATGTCAGCAAACCAAGGAGTTTGGGTAGAAATTGCAAAAAGATATTCATCAGGAAATTGATCTTCAACTGGAGTGTCATCTTTGATGTTTTGGAGCCTAGACAGGAAATCAATGCATCGTGTTTTGTTTTCGGTGGCCCATCTAGAATGGTAATGTTGAATTCTTGTAAAAGCAATAACCATCTTATGACTCGCCATTGGTAATTGATTGGTTCATTAAGTATCTATATCTAATTGCGTAATGATCTGTGTGAAAAAAAGCCCATAGCCCGTTATATAATGTCTCGAATTTGCTTATGGCATGAAAAAATGTGCTCTTAAAAACTAGAACGCTATATAAAGATATTTTAACTCACAGGATCAAAATTTTACCGGTATAGTAGATGGCACATGAACTGTGGCTTTTTGTCCCAATACCGCCCAGAGCCGTTATCTGAGGTATCCGTTGAAATATGAAAAGGTAACTTCCAAAGCCAATTCCCGTTAAAATAGGTGCTTCCGTGAATTTTTTTTTTCAGGGTCTCAAAGGCTAACTGGAAATCAGAATTCCATTTGAATTCACAGTCTTTGGTAAGTAATTTGAAGAGTGGAGATGCTATCTTAGTGAAGTTTTCTATAAATCTTCGATAATATCCTATAAATCCAAGAAAAATCCTAACATCTTTTTGACAACTTGGAATAGATAAGTCAGAGATGACTTCAACTTTTGACTCATCAACTCTAATCCCCTCCCCTGAAATGTGATGTTCTAAAACAATTCCTTTAGTAAACATCATAAAACACTTCTCATGACTAAGTGAAATATTTGATTCTTTACATCTTTTTAAGACTTTTTCCAAGTTTACTAAGGCTTCTTCAAATGTGTTTCCATAAACTGTGAAATCATCCATATATACCTCTACACAATCATGTATTAGATATGAAAAAATTCCTAATACTGCCCTTTGAAATGTTGCAAATGGTATAACTAAAATGGCAATACTCCGTGAAGTTATTAGGTAAATTCTTGCTGAAGGTGTAAAATGTGGCTTTGTCTGACCCTTTTCAAGTGCTACTGAATTTGATTATAACCACTAAACCCATCTAAAAATGAGAAGTACTTTTTTCCAGCTAATGTATCTAACACTTGATCTATGAAAGGTAAGGGAAAATGATCTTTAAGAGTAGCTTTGTTTAATTCTCGGTATTCAATACATACCCTCCATTTACCATTTTTCTTTGGCACAATTACCAAAGGAGAAACCCACTGACTATCTGAAATAGGATAGATAAAATTGATATTCAACAATTTCTGCAATTCTTCTTTAGAAATCTCCCTAAGATTTGGATTCATCCGTCTTTGAGGTTGTCTGATTGGTTTACAATTTTCCTCTATGTAGATGTGATGAATGCAAGTCTTGGGGCTTATCCCTTTCATATCAGTGTACTCCCATGCATATGCAGAAGAATGTCTCTGTAAAATTTTGACTAGCTCTTCTTGTTGAGATTTTTCTAGGTTCTTGTTTATGTTTAAAGTTTTGCCTGGAAATATCTCAATTGTAGAGCTGCCAAATTTATCCATGGAATAGAGAAACATCTGCCTTGATGAAAAAAACTCAATGTTGGATTCTTCTTGAAATTGTTCATGTTTATGTTCTGAAGAGGATTCAAATTTTTCTAAAGTATTCAGAATTTGACTATCTTCACTAATTTCTGAAATTGTGAAGAGAGGTTGTAAGTCTTCTTCATCCTCTATCCATTGAGTATCATCTAAATCTGTAATTGTCCTTGTTGGAGGATACAAAGTGAATTTCTTAGTTGAAATACCATCAGAGATGTACATATCACCGGATCTACAACTAATGAAAGCATCAACTGTAGCTAACCAAGGTCTTCCTAATATAATTGGATGCCCTCCTAGATTATTCTTAGGAGTTAGGATCATGAAATCCACAGGGTACTCCCAAGAATCTAGGGACATTGGAATGTCTTCTATTACCCCATCAGGTTCGATCACAGATCTGTCTGCTAATTGTAACAATGTGGGTGTAAAGAGAAGATTAGGAAGTTTCAGTTTATCCATGATTTGTCTACTCATGATATTGATTGCTGCTCCTAAATCAATGAGTGTGTTTTGGATCTCAATTACATTGATGTGAATTTTAACAACTGGATTTCCTGGGTCTAGATACTTTGGAATATCAATCTTACCCATCATGATATCTGCTATTTTTCTTGCCAGTTGAATTTTCTTTGTCTCTCTTATTATTTTTCTTGTTTTCTTCATGCTCAACTCCTTTATTGTCTTTGCTAAAATTGGAATTTCCTTGATAGCTTGTAATAATGGAATCTTAATACAGACATTTCTTAGCTCATCTAGAAAATCATAATTAGGCACCATAATTTGTTTTTCTACACCTCTATCAATTTGTAATCTTTCTGGAAAGGGAGGTGTAGGAGTGGATGTTGATGGATGCTCTAATACAGGAGTTGAAATTATTGGTTCTTTTTGTTTTGATTTTTCAATGTTTGGGTCTTGAAAAGATGTGTCTTATTCAAGACTTTTATTTTCCCGTAGAGAATCTTCCTCAGAGTTATCTTGTTCTTGTATGATCACAGAAGGTTTCCTCTTTTCAAGTATTCTTCCAGACCTAAGTTGAACACCACTAACGTATAGAGGAGTAATTAAATAAGTTGGAAACTGTTGGCCTTATATCATGTATGTGTTCTGAGGATTTTTATTGTTGTGGTTTGGTATGGGTTGAGCAGGCAACTGATTTGATTTCTGAGAAAATGGTAAGGGGAGTGGTTGATTTTGATGTTGTGGATTTTGAGGATGAGGATTTTGAGGAGGAAAATATGGGTATGGGGAATAGGATGGTGGATATTGATAGTACTGGGAGTATCTTCCATAGGGATTTTGTGCTCCTTGTGCCAAAGCTTGAGATTGATTTTAAAATTGGGGCCAAGGTTGCTGTCAAGAATTCCAATTTGGTGGGGGTTGATTATACATTTGATCATGAAATCCTTGTGTTTGAGGTCCTTGCCAAGGCCTTCTAGAGACAAAATTGAGAGATTCTGTGGAACTTGTAGGAGTATCTTCTTGAAAGAAATCTTTAAGACCAGGAAGTGAAGGAAAAATCTTGGTCTCATGTTTTTCTGAACAAATCACACAGGTCTCTACAAATTTTGCATCCAAAGGACATTCTCTCAAGGCATGCTTCTTTCTACATTTGGGACAAAAGATTGCTAAAGCATCAGATTCAACTTTTTTCTTGTTTTGTAACTTAAGGGTGTCTATTTGTTCACTAAGACTCCCTAAGATGTCAGATTTGAATTCATCAAGCATATGCCCTATCTCTGCCCTACTTACTGTCCCAGAAGCAGACTTACTTACCCTTGCAAGAGAAGGGTCTCTTGGTCCTTTCACAGTTTTAGATTTTCCTCTTGAAAGGTTGATACATAACTCAGATATTTCAGGTAATGTGAGCTGAGATATATCCCCTTTTCCCATCATGTTAAGGATATCCAACCATTCATCCCTAATTGTCTTCAACAAGAGAGATTTTAAGGTGTCTTGGTCTAAGTTTTCCATTTTTGCTCTTTTGATGTTGTAATGAAATCTCTCCAACAAATCTTCCAGGTTTTCATCCTCTTTTTGTATCATCTTGAACACTTCCTCTTTATGATTGACTGGCATACAATAATCCAAATACCTTTCTAGAAATGCTTGTTTCATGTCTTCCCATGTCCTAATAGAACTGTTGATCAAACTTATAAACCACTTCAATGCTGCTCCTTTCAATGTTGAAGGAAATAGTTTAAGTTTTTGAGCATCTTGTAAGTAGTCATAAGTTCTACATAGGACTTCAAATTCAAATAGGAAGGTTTCAGGATCTTTAGTTTTAATTCCATAGAAGTTTGGAAGGACAGAGGGTGAAATGTTTTTCATAGCTGTATTGGTTTCTTCATCTACTATAGGAAACCCAAAAGAGCTTCCCATTTCTCTTCTACCTATTCCTCTACCTCCTTCTCCTCTACCTCTACCTCTACCCCCTCCAAATAATGTGTGTTCTCCATTAAAGACGACTCCTCCCCCTTCTTCTGCCATAGTTGATTCTTCTGTGGAAGTGGAAAAGTTTGTGTCTCTAGCAGGGGTCCTTGAATATTCTTCTAAGACAGGTTCAGTGGATGAAGTGGAAGGTCTTTCTAATGGAATATTTGATCTTAAGTCTTCTGGAAGTCTAGGATCAGTAAAGGATTGAATGTGGGTCTGAGTTGGAGGTGTGCTGGCTCTAGGTCTTGATGAAACAAGTGGTGTTATAGGAATCAAACTTCTGCTTCTTCTTCTTATGAATCTACCCCTTGAGTCTCTCTCTCTACGCATATCATTGTTTTTGGGAGTTAAGAAACAAGGCTACCTAGTTACACTTCCCCGGAAATGGCGCCAAAATGTTTGTGCTCAACCTAGTGTTCCTAAATTGAGTTCATTAATTGTCAACCAGGGTTGGTAAACTGCTGAAGTGTGGTGCACTATATGTGCCTAGGTATTTGTTTCTCACTATTTTGTGTTTAGTGTTTTCTGATGTTTTTGGTTTTATGGTTTTATGTTTGAAAAGGGAAAGAACTAAATGTTGGTGAAAAGAAGCTATTGGTTATATTGAAGTAGAACAAGGCCTAAACTATGGATGGCAAACAACAAATGCAAATACTAAAACAGAACAAAGCTTAAAATATGGCTGGCAAACAACAAATTCAAAGCTTGATAATGACTTCATTACAAGGAAATAAATCACAACATGAGCTTGAACTTATCCAATTCATTCATTAAAAATGTGTTGGAAGAGCTTCAGAAATGGACAAGTTAAGTGTGAATGAAGTTCTCCTAAATAAACAATCAACTTACAATGTTACAACATCTCATCCATGATTAAAGGTTTATTGGAACATATTTGGAAAAGAACATTTGTAGCACAATAAGATTTTTACTCTAAACTAACTTCTAATTATGTTCTGCATCTCAATTTAGCACCACTAGGCCTCACTCAAAAGTTATATATTTCTTTTTAGAATGGTCCTTGAGAAAAGGCTTATTTGTGAAATGGTAAAAAGGTTGCAAAATACTCCAGGCCTTAGAATGATACTAGCTTCTGTCCAGATGATTATGTATTAATATGAGGTTGGAACAAAAGAAGTTTTTGTAAATAATGAAGACCGTGGTATCTAAATTTAACAACTAATACAATTTAAAATGCAATGGATAACAACTAAAATGGAATGCTAATACAGTGAGCTAAGACTAAACTAGAATGCTACTAATCTACTTGAAGTACAGTGAACAGAGTTAAATTAAAATGCCATTAAAAACTTGAAATGTACTGACAGAGCTAAACTAAATGAAATCATCCTCCGGAGTGTTATGACTAAACTAACATGCAACTAGTCTATTGGAATTCTACAACCCATCTTGTTCAATGTGAATGATATTTTGGAAGAGTTTGTAAAAACAATTCTGGCTGTATTATTCAGTGCAATTGAACATAAACATAAGATTTGAAAGAAAATACAATTAAAATCTAAGATACCACAGCTTTTTCTTATTCATTGTTAATGATGTTTTGGAAGAGTTTGAAGGAGTAAGACCGGCCGTGACACTTAGTATAAACAAGCATAAATCATAAAATTCGAAAGGAAATGCAACTAAAACCTACAACACCACAGCTATGCCTTATTTATCGTGATGATATTTTGGAAGAGTTTATAAGAGTAAGTCTAGCTGTGATGATCAATGTAAACAAACATGAAACATAAACTTTAGAAACGTGCTTAAGCTAGAAATGAAAAAAAACGAGACTAAAATACTTATCTAAATCATATAAACAAGGCTGCTCAGGAGGCAGGGGCCCTCTACCACCGGAGTAGCACGCAAAATCTACTTCAAGATTGACTCAGTGCTTTCAATAAAGTAATACTTCTTGCATTAGAGAGAAATTACTTCAAAACATAGTGTTTTTCGTACTTCTGAAATCTAGCAGTCAAATACAAAATCTAACCTTGTCCCTCGGTTTCCTGAGCCATATTTATAATCAAAATTACATAACTATCTTGAGATAACCTAGGGATAATTGTCTTTCCAAATAAAAACCAAACTAGGAATCTGATGGTGGTCACGTAATAGAATTAAGGACATCTGGACTGTCCTTGTCCTATTAGGAGTCTCTTTCCTAGTTTGAGTTCCAACGTACATAACCGCCTACAGAATTTCGTTCAAAATTCATGGAGAGCAACAAATGATGAGGGAATGATGTGGAATACGCCCATATGTGTTTTTCTCCAAGATGACACCTGGAACCTGCGTAGACATGAAGACAGCTGCAGAATCGGCAACTAGCTACATAATGTCTGCATTCTGTAGCTAGATCTAGTTCAAAAAGTACTACAATGAAAAAATCATAAAAACATAGCAAGTTAGTTATGAGATTCATTCTTAAAGAAATTTTAACTAATTCTATTGATCATTTGAGCCTGTGATTAATAATGGACAAAGGAAATGGAGTGGAATGTGGTGGAAGAAAGAACATCTTTGGAGCTCAACAACTGGAATTCCATTACTGAAGCTTGGTTTGAGGCCAACCCTCAGATGTTCCTTCCCTTCCCATATGTAGGGATGGAATTTCGGGGGGATCTAAAGATGGGTCTCCCTCCTGGCTAAGATTGGGGGCCATCAGTTATGTCTCTATGTATTCTTAATTTCTTTGGGTAATTATGTTTATATGTGTATTTATGGTGACATTAACATAGTTGTGGTTACTCTTGCAGATGTTGGCGAGGTTAACCGCCATGTGGCTTGATTGGCTGGGCATGATCCTATTCGGAGGCCTCAAGGACCTCTTGGGGGGCGGGGGGGAGTTGGGGCACTCAGTGGTGAGGCCAACCCTTCAGGGGAGGGTAGAAGCTCGGCTGCTGCCAAGACTGCGACTAAGCGAGATCATGCCGATGCAGTGGAGGCTCGTGTTGATGCAGTGGAGGCTCGTATCACTGAGCTGACCACGTGGGTGTCAGTTCTGGAGAATGCCTGGGATCAAGTGGACTGCTTGACCCAGGGGATGCCGTCTCGAGGAATTTTAGATGACCTCGAGAAGGTATGACTGGAGACCTCGATGGCCCAGGAGAGGGAATATCAAACAGTTTTATGTCGAGTGGCTCTAGTAGTGGTACCGGGAACAGTAGTGGGTCCAAGTGCTCTGCCTGGGGGAGCACCGCCCTAGAGTCATTTTGTACAAGGGGAAAGCACCCATTATGAGAATGCTTCCCCTTTTTTGATGACTTATATGTGTATCTTTTTGGGCTGATCGATGAGTCAAGGATACTATTTTTTGTACTCAGACACATACATTTTGATATATATATATATATATATATATATATATATATATATATATATATATATATATATGCGAGATATTTTTTGCGGCTCTACATGGTGTGCCCCCTATTTTTTCTTATGGATTATGTTATGTTGATGGATATCTATGTTTTTTATGTATGATGTTTTATTCGAGATGCATTTTGGTTTAGAATATTGTTAGCTATGTGATCAGTTGTATGGTTTTGACTCCTTGGTAAATGTGTGAATGTAACGTAGTCAAATTATCTGCTTAATCTTTTTTCACACAATTTTTTTCTAAATAGATGTGAATCTCGTATCTCAAATGTTTGGTTTAACTGCGATACTACTAACTGGGAATCGAGGTAGATATGCATATGGCGTATGCCCTGATGGAGAGCTTCGCACATAAGTTTGATAACGGTGTCATATTCTTCCTGATTGTTTTTTCTTGAACCGATGCATAGACCATTGGTGCAGAGTGGTGATCGGTCAGGGTGATAGATGACCTAGGCAGCTGCTGCTAAATTTTGAGACCATCATGATGCTCCATCGGCAAATCCAAAGTAAGGTTCGGGTTGGTAATCCATTGTGACACTCGAGCATGTTTTGTAACAAGTCTTTTGGTAATTTTTTTTTAAAGTGGTTTGGTTTGTGTATGTTGACTCTAGGGTAGGGCCTGCTTGGCCCTTATGGGTAGAATTTCTTGAGGTAAAGGCCATTGACGGGGTCGCTGAGGTATGTCCCATCTGGTTCCATCAAGATGTATTCCCCCTTGAGGAGGCCATGTTTTACGATGTAGGGTCCTTTCCACAAGGTTTCAAACTTTCCTGGCCCTAGGGATTCTTTTCCGACATCATAGCGGTGGACTAATTCTCCCTCGATGAATAAGCGAGGGTTGATGTGGCAGTCGAAAAATGCTTTTAACCATTTCTTATGGGCCTCATTGTGTTGCAGCGATCATCGTTGGTTTTTGTCGACGAGCATGTAAATTTTGGATCTCGCGTTCTATGGGAATTATTGACTTCAACCCCATATACCAAGTGGAAGGGAGTGAAACCAGTGGATGTCTTAATAGCCGTGCGGTATGCCCACAAGGCGAAGAAGAGGATATGGTGCCAGTTGGTTTTATGGTTATTCACCATACGTTGTAACACAGTTTTGAGTACTTTGTTTACATCTTCTACCTGTCCATTGGATAGGGGGTAGTATGGTGAAGCGAATTCATGGGTGAATCCGAGGTGGTGAGCTAGCTCTTCAAAAAATTCATTCTCGAAGTGTTTCCCATAGTCAGAGGCTAAATCCTTGGGGACCCCGAACCGGGCAATGACATGGTTAAAAAGAAATCAAGCGACGGTTTCTAAGGTGTTGTCATATGTGGGCATGGCTTCTACCCACTTAGTGAAATAATCAACAACCACTATGATTTATTTATGATTACCGGATGATGCATGGTTGCAAGTCATGAAGTCAATCCCCCATTTACAAAAGGGGCTGACAATGATGACAGGGTGTAGAGGAGCGAGAGGGGCTCTTGCTTTATGAGCAAAGGGCTGTCATTGCTCGCATCTCTTGAATGTCGTAATGCAATCACAAAACATGGAGGGCCAGAAATATCCAGCCCGTAGGACTTTTTGGGCGGTGTCCATCCCGAAGAGGTGGCATGATGCAACAAAACTAAAGGTCTGCCCCAAGGAGAGCTGGTCCACCACGCTTCCGCTGCGCCACTCTGATGTGGCTTTGTCAGCCAAACCTCTTTAAACCTCGTTCCTTTTCCCCGTAGTCTACCTTCTCTTTTTTTTTTATGAAGTTTATCTATCAATTTCGAAGAAATTGATAGATAACTATAATTCACAATTTTCATAGTTATTAAACATGATCCTGTACCTTAATCTCCCAAATTCGTAGCTCAGATTTATATATCTCCACCGGGCCCACAATACAACCGCGGGGTTCAGTTAAATGCATCCAACGTTTATACCTCCCGAACTTTATATTAATAGTCAATATTTACAGACAAATGATTTCGTAATAACCGCTCGCCTGGACCCCACATTATATCAATCGACCAATCAAATGTGTGCGTCGTACCTTGTTAAATGTTGTGCATCTCCGTCGCGCGAAGACCGTCTGATGGCCTTCTCTCAAATCAATGGCCTGTACACATTTCGCTCGACGACTTCGTACTGAACTTAACGCGCGATGAAATATGGAAAAGTGGTTTTTGAACGGTCCACTCTGCCACGTGTCGATCCCACTATGGAATCGCTCCTCGACCCAAAAATACCGTCTCCGTACCAAAAAAGGTGCGAAATGGGGCAATCCACCTTTGAAATCCACTTCCGGGTTTGGTACAGGCTTGACCCAGGTGACGTCGGGTTGTGATCGCCTTTGTGTATTTTAACTCAGGGTTAGTCTCGGGTTTCGGACTTCTATTAATAAAATGAAGTTATTTCCTTATGCAGGAAATTCACCAATATTATCAGGATTATTTATACAAACTACGCCTACGAGTGGGTGAATGCGCAGGGATTATTCGAATGAAATTAAGGTGAACAACTGACAGAGGTAAGTGGAATTCACGTAGGAGTTCAATTATTCATACACAGAGTTCATTACTTCGCAATTAAACAATCTCTTCACACTTAAGGATTCGAACTACTCTATGGTGAATGCGCACATAACTATTTAATTGGAAGCGACTGTGAACAAATTTTATTGCAGAATCTCTCTTATCCTTGCTCTCTCTTTCTCCCCCCTCCTCAATGCATCCGAGGATCCAATTTATATACATTATAGTGTGACTCTTCGGTTCCTCTATGAGGACCGTTTAGAAAACCAAGAGTCTAATTACAATAATTCAGTGTAACTGATGTATGAAAATAGGACTAGCCAGACTATTCGACCCCTACAACTCTAACTACTCTGAAATGAAGCAGTCAGCTGAGGTATTGACACCTAGCTGTTACAATTTTGCTGATTTTGAACCCTCCTAGCCACAACATGTGGACAAAACCTCCTACATTGCTTGCTAGTGCCTAATGCCCCTGCATCATGGCCACTACAATCTCCCCCGTGGCAGTTATTAAGGGCCTGTTCCGCTTGGTCGTGAGTGAGGCATCGACGTAAAATGGTGTCGATGCACCGTTGATACAAGACATCTCCCATGAGGAGATATCGGGGGGCCTATTAGCGTATGCGCCGACGGTCATCTCGAGTGAGATCTGGTCTAAAATTCTGAGTTCGTAGGAAGAGGAGAATGTCTTCGTACCAAGGGTCATCGGTTTTTATGAAGAAGAGATGTTTGTCTGGTAGCAAATTGTTTACTGGTGATCCCTTGGTATCTCTTGGGAGGTCCGAAATGACCTCTGCTAAGATAAGCGCCTTTTTGCTTTTAGGGGAGTGAAATTGTAAGTCTTATTCTTGGAGAATGACTACCCAGTGAGCGTACTTATGGTTCATCAGGTGGGGTGTGAGTAGATATTTTATGGGATTAATATCTGCGATGACTGTAGTGGTTTTTAAGATGATGTAGTGGTAAAGATTTTGGACTGCATGTATTAATGCTAGGGAAGTCTTTTCTTCGGGTGCATATCTTAATGTTGGGCTTGCTAAGGTTTAACCGACGTAATAAATTACGTGCTCCTTCCCATCCTGGCCTTCCTAGATCAAAACTCCAACCAAGGTGGACTCAGAAGTTGATAGATACATGATGTAATCTTTTTCATAGTATGGGGGACTGATGAGTGGTGTTGAGGATAATGTTTCTTTCAGCGCGTCGAATGCTTGTTGGGTGTGCTCATCCCATTTGAATGAGATGTCCTAGCAGAGGAGGTGTAGGAACCCATGAGTGCAAGTGGAATAATCTGGGACGAAGCATCTCAGAAAATTGGCCTTCCCCTACAGTCTTTGTAATTGCCTGAAGGTTCAAGGTGGAGGTACCTCTTTGATAGCTTGGACCTTGAGGGGGTCCACGCGAATCCCTTGTTGGGACACAATAAAACCTAAGAGCCTACTTTTTGTGATGTAGAAGACACACTTGAGGGGGTTCAAGCATAGGTTGTATTGATGACATCACTGGAATACCAATCACAGATCCTCAAGATGGTTTGAGCACTTCTTGGAGTGGACGGTTAGGTCGTCCAAGTAGGCGAGGATAAGGTGTGCCAAGTCATGAAATATATAATTCATTGCCTTCTGGAAGGTGGCTCCAACGTCTTTTAGGCCAAATGGCATTACCTTGTATGTAAATGTTCCCCAGGTGGTGGTGAACGCAGTTTTGTACCGATCTATATGGCGGATTTGAATTTGGTTGTACCCAGAGAATCCATCCATGAAGGAGAGAGCCTCGCATCCTGCAAAAGCATCGATGACCTGGTCGATGAATGGGGTGGGATAATTGTCCTTAGGACAAGCTTTGTTCAAGTCCTGAAAATTGGTGCAAACGCGTATGGTGCCTTGTTTTTTCATGACGGGAATAGGGTTGGAAACCCAAGATGTGTAAGCGATAGGGTAGATAAACCTGGCTTTGTGAAGCTTGTCGATTTCTCATTTTATTGCTTATGCCTTAGATGGGTGCAGCTGACACTGTTTCTGGCATACTAGAGGTACGCCATGCCAAGTGTCAATATGGTGCTCTACGATAGTGGGACTAAGCCTGGGCATTTCCGAGCAGTCCCATGCAAAGATATCTCGATACTCTTGTAGCAATTGGGCATAAGAAGTTATTTCTTCTGGAGAGCATGCCATCCCCAATGAAATTTCGTTGGCCTTACCTGAGTTTTGGGATATGTTCACCTTGACGATAGGTGAGATGTTTGACATATTTCCTTCCTCGAACGCATCGGGTGTCGAGATAGGATTCTTGAAATAATCGACTTTCACCAATTCTGTGTTAGTGTGTTTGGTGCACGAATGTAGGAAATCACACCAGCTTAAGGGGTGTGGTTTTCCCTCTTAAGTTATTGGTCACAGGCAGAAAATAAATGGAGTTAAGCAAGTTGGTGGAACATGCTAGAATATAAATATACTAGATAGAGAAATAGCATGAATATTCAAATACAAAAATTAAATAAAACTAAAAAAAATAACACAAAATCTCTAAATAGAGTCAACCAACTTCAATAATCCAAATGTCGGTGCTTACGTCCCCTATTATTGAGTGTTGGTAGGAAATGAGGATGAAAATTTAACCCACTTGCCAAGGGGCCCTTAGAACTAGGGGTTCTAAGTCCCAATGCAAGGATGTCTTTACTTTCGAGCTGCCTTGGTGCAAATTCTCCCTCTCTCTATTATGGTGGACTGGAGTTGTTGGATGGCCAACAACTAAGTCCCCTATATCTCTGCTCCAGATCGCACACTGCTGGTATTTCTTGGGGAAATTCTGGCCAGCATAACAATGTGCTCTCCTGTTTCTCATCCCTTGGTGGCCTTTTATAGGAGAATTCAAATCCTCCTTCCCTCTCTTGGTACATTATGGATAGTGACCCAAGAGAGGAGGGTGATTCCATTGTGTGCCACATTTATTCCATTGTGTGCTCCCTTGGTGTCCTAAGGAAGCTTGGGTGGTTGTCCTTAGGCAGCTTCAAGTGTGGAATAAATGTCTTGGAGTGTGCCTTGTGGTCTCGGAATGTGACTTTTTCCACTCCCAGGATTGCGCGCTTTTTGGGTCAAAAGGCGCACAAAGGCACGTTTATCGAAGGATTTTGCACGCAAAGGCACATTTGACTAGTCCTTCTTGTACGCAATTTGATTTTTCCTCAAACCTTAGAGATTTTTAAATACTTTCAGATTCTCTAATGTCTCTCAGCCTTGTAAATCCTTATGCCTAACATTAAATAATGTCACCTTTTCTTGTACAAATTTCCAGTGATAACAGGTACCAGACTTCCATCTTAGGGAACTAACCAAGAACTACAAAAAAAATCACTACTGTACTTAGTGATCTAGGATCTTTACTTTGGTGATGTTTAATAGAATTTCTTAAAAGGAGCATGTAATACCATAAATGCGATAATCATGAAGAATGAACATAAAAGAAGACAATGAAGAAAATGCACCAATATTTGATAATGGAGTTCACTCACAATGTGTGATCTATGGCTCCAAGCCCAAATTCAAAGTGGAGAGGCCTCTATATTATATCGAAAAAATGAAAGGCAAGTACATGAAAAAATACATGCTTATACCTCACTTTTGGGAGTGACCTGAAAATGGGTTGCTCAAATCCAAAATCTAATTGCACCAGTGGATTATTTGTGAAATTATGAGTAAAATGAGTATAAAATTGACCAGATTCTGACACTATAAACTCTAGACTCCCTGATAACATCTAATACTCCATAGTAGAAAGAATATTCTTAGAATATTCCCTAGGAATATTCTCTTAAATATTCCACAAAATATTCCCCTCAGAACTATGTCGGCCTAGGTGTGGTTCCCCCTTGACTTCCTGTTCCTATGCACACGGTTCCTCTATCATGGTTCCACGCCCCACCATTGGCCCCTCAACTCCATGTTGTGATGGGTTAAAAATATGGGTCATCAGTGGATTAGCCAACGAGATCGTTGGTTGTCCCAGTTGGCGGAGATATGTTAAGGTGTGGTGATTGGTGGGGGTTGTGGGTTCAAACCCAACGTATCCAAATTGTTTTTTGTTGTAACCATATTGAGTTAGAGGCAGGGTTGGAAAAACCACCAAATTTCACGGGCCATTGACTATTTTAACCATGACTAAAAATAGTCACCAAATTTATCCGTGCATTGCTAAATTTAACCACCAGTTTGGTCAGACCGCCAACTTTGGCTATGGTCCAAATTTGTTTGTAGCATAGTTAGCTTTTGTCGAGTGCCAATTTTGATTGGAAATTTGACTGACTATAACTTTTTCATATGAAATCGAATTGAGGTGTTGTTTACGTCAGTTGAATCGTCTCGACGAGATATTCAACTTGATGCCGGTTTTGCTGAGATTTGAGGACTTCAAAATTTAGGCCTTTTGGGATCTTCTTGGGTCACTTAGACAAGGGAAAATAGGCTAACATATCTATGAATACTAACTCTTAGGCATAGAGTGGAAAAAGGAGTGTATAATTTCCATTTCTTAACTACATGTTTAGCAATGGCGTATGAAGTGGATGATATAACTTTTCTATTGAATCCTTATTAAATATTTGGCTAGTAGAAGCACTTTCATGGCTAAGCAATTGTTCTCTCCATGTTAAAATTTCCTAACACTTGCATAAAGTATGTCTATCATATCATCTTTTAATGTGTACCCAAATAAACACAAAAATGTCCCAAAAGGTACAAATTTCATCCTTAAGGTGAAAGTTTGGAACTTTTTTACTTGCAAGTAATGCAAGGTATGGAGAAATAAAATCAATATTGATGTCATATTGTCAGGGGAACTCTAATGTCTCATGTTTGCAAGAGTTTAGTATTGTGCATTAATCCACAATTAGAGGTCAAGTGAGGCTGGCATTGCGACTCAATTGGTACTTACATTCTTGTACTTGATGTTCAAGTGGAGTCATTAAGGATATGTGAAAGGTATGCAACCATCTCTAATGGTATTCATTTTGTTACTTTCCTTTCCTCTACAGGTTGTAGTGGCATGTGGTTGGTGTGGATTACACATATTAAGCGTAATTGATATATATATATATATATATATATATATATATATATATATATATTAACATCATGTTAGAGCTTTGGCTAGGAAAAACACTCTTGCAGCACTATTGTTATCTTCTCCAAGCTAAAATTCCCCAACATTTGAATATATTATGCCTCCTAGATCATCTTCGCATGCTTTCTCGAAGGAAAACAGGGATTGCCCAAAAGGTACAAAATTTCATCATAAAGGTGAAAACATGAAACTTTTTTACTTGTGAATAATGTATTGTATGTAGAAAAGAAGTCAAGATTGATGACCTATAGTTATGGCCACTTTGAAGTCTCACATTTTCAAGAATTGATGACCATTTGAAACTACATAATTGGACATCAAAAGAGGTATTATGCAACTCAATTGGTGGTTCCGTTCTTATCTTTATGTTTAGGTGAATGTTTTGAAGCTATGTGGACCATTTTTCATGATGGTTATTTTTCAACTTCCCCTACATCAACATAAGTTGTAGAGTCATGTGGTTTGTGTGAGTATATGTTTCCTTTCCTAGAACATAATTCTTCCACTATTAACATGCCTCAACAATGAGGTAAAAATCCTTGTGATAGGTAGGGTACATGCGAAACATGTCATAAAATATCTTGTTGTGAAAGGCTACTAGATGTCTATTTTGTGTGATTATTTTATTGATAACCTAATCCAAGTCATATGTATTTATTTAAAATGTATGATGTTTCAAATTTGGTATAATCAAGACTAGAATCATGCAGCTCAGTAATGCTTCAACTCCTCAATTTTTTTCTATTGTGTCTTGACCCAAAAAAACTTGACCTTAGCTCCACCCTTGTCACTTGACAATGGGGGAAAGTGATATGAGAGAAACTAACATGAACCTATCGTAAATTTTGCAAGTTTAAGAAGATATTCATATCCATTAGTGTCTTTGGGGCCCACCAATCATGGATGACTTTCATATTGGTTGAATCCACATGTACACCATGTTCATCCACAATTTAAACCCCATATTGAATTTTCTACGTGCCAAATGGAAACTTGATATCCAATTTGGTGTATATCTTAATTTCTTATTTTAGTGTTCTCATTACTAATTTGATGTAGGGACATAACCCCCTCCTAAATTAAATATGATTCTGGAAGCCTCTGGAAGGTGCATAGTGGTAGCCATAAAAATATGACACAATTTCATCTATATTTAGGTAAAAGTTAAACAAATATTTGTAAGCCTATAGAAGACATGAGGTGGGAGAGGAAAAGATTCCTCAATTTTGTTAGGGTTTATTTCTTTTAAAGCTTCCCGCTAGCATGTCAGGAGGGTGACCTATACAATGTATACCAGGGTGAAGAGGTTGTCAAGGCTTGAAAAACTATATATGTAGCCTACAATATTCTCAATATATGCAGTTTATGGATTTTGTTAAATTAGTGTTTGTATTTCATGCATACCCTACCAATTTTCATGTTTTCCATGTTTTTTTTGCGAGTTTGTTTCCAATCGAAATAAACCTAACCAGAGGGAGGCAAGAGTCTCTCACAAGCTAAGTATGTTGACCAAGGGAGAGAAAGAAATCAACTTTCATGTAAGAGTTATTGTGAAGGGGGAATAACATCAGTGTGCAAAAACATGAAGGAAACGTTGGACTATGTAAAAAATGGCAGGAATGATGAAGGGAAGAACCATGGTGAAGGAGGGATCTATTCTCATCGTAAGAACCAAACACCTGGACTGGCATGGGGCCCAGATTGAAGATCCCCAGTATATTGGATTCCCTAGACCAAGCCTTCATGGCTTCAAATAAAATGTATAGGAAAAGGGTTTGACCCCCTAACAACATGGGACCCAACCAAAGTGTAGAAATTATGATGTAGATTCACAACTACTTATGAAATTTTACTCAAAATCACAATATGAAAACCTACTCTACTACTCTACGGAATTAAATTCAAAATTTTAAACATCAATCACAAAAATGCAATGAGAAATAACACATGCAAATAGTATTTTTTTCGAGGAAAGAAATATGCTAAAAACCCCAATGCATGCTTGCATTAATTTGATGAATAGATTTGTATTACAATTGATTTTTCTCAACTAAGCACAACCTGCAAGTGAATAACCTATCTCTCTGCTCACTAAGAAGCCCTGACCCAGACTTAGTCAATTTTTACCTCTGCTTGAGCCCATATTTCCTTGTACAATTCCCTCAGAAACTAGACCCCTATTATTTAGGAATTTCTCCAAAATGGATTGTGCAATCCCAAGGTTGATCATCTGACAACATGCAACACTTGTATAGTAAAGACTAGTCTACAACTGATGTTATAATACCTTGGAATATACACCACATCTGGGGAACTTGAATTCTCTGTATGCACTAGCTATTTTTGGTTGATTGACCATTTAATTGGAATATCAATGAGTTTGACTGAAGTCCCACTACACAACTTCCCTTCCACTAGTTCGTCCAATAGTTAGAACTAGTTTAACTGAAAACAACTTGAAATAATTGACCTTGATTTCTAAAAATTAGCAGTCACACATGCTTAATTGAAATCTAAATCCTCCAACTTGAATTTACTGAGCTAACTAAGTGACAAGAGCCATGTCACCTCAGTTAGATGCATCCAAGTTTTCTGTTGATGTGGAAATTAAAATTTTCTCAATTTAATCAAGGCAAAATCAAATTAAAAATTTCTTGCCACATTTTTCAACACCCCCTCTCAGAAAGAAAGGGATTATCAACCACCCCTATCCTACACCTGTGGAACTCAAACTTCCCTCTTGACAAAGCCTTTGTCAAGATGTCGACATATTTTTCCTCTGCTAGAATGTATTGTATCAACATTGTCTACCTTTGCACATAGTCCCATAAATGGTGATACTAGATATATATATGCTTGTATTGATCGTGAAATACAATATTTTTAAAGAGTTTGATGAAAATTTGATTATCACAGTAGATAATAGTTGGATTCATCATCTGATCAAATAGTCCCACAAGTATATTTCTCATCCATATTTCCTTACATGTTGCTTCACTTGCAACTATGTATTTTGCTTTTCCCCAGATAAGAGTCACAAATATTTGCTTCTTGTTGTACCAGGAAACAACTACATAACCAACATTGAAAATTCCACCTAATGTACTATTTTGATTTGATGGAATCCCCACCCAATATGCATAGGTGAAGCCACACAAATTCACTCTCTCTATCTGTTTGTACCATAGTCAAAACTTGGTAGTGCCTATGAAGTACTGTAAAACATGCTTAGCTTCCTTCCAAAATAATTTGGTCGGCCTAACCATAGCTTGGCTTATCTAATTGACTGCATATCGCATATCTGGTCGTGTGTTCACAAGGTACATTAGTGAACTCACTAGTTGTGGATAAATAGTAGCATCCACTTCTTCACCTAAAGTGGTGTCCTTCTTCCTCCAGTTGGTCGCTAGAGGTGTCTCCATGGGTTTGAAACTCTCCATGCATAATCTTCGTAGTATCTCATTTTCATACTTGTCTTTAGAGACAAACAATTTCTCATCCCCTTTCCATACTTCCAACCTAAGGAAGTAGTGGATGAGACCCATGTCCTTCATTTAAAATTATCTTGCAAGGTTCTCCTTGCAAGATCTAATCAGTTGCTCATCACCAGTTAAAATAAAATCATCAATGCATAAGACAATAGTAAGCCATTTAACTTCTACCAATATGTGATAGAGGTTTTCATCCGCTTCACTTTTGGTGGAGCCCAAACCGGTGAGATAACTATCGATCTTGGTATACCAAGTGTTAGTCTCATGTATTCTATAGTATGACTAAATGACTATGGATTCTCTATAGTCTGCTGAAAATAACATTCATTGACTATCATTTATTTTCAGAAATCTCACTTCCTTCATTATTTTCATTTTACCTATTCGCTATTTCTCCCTTTGCCTATTTACAAACACTCTTTTACTTTGAAATCCCATGCTTGAACTTAAAACCCCTCATTGAGCCTTGGCCCTTTCTTCAAGCCCTCTTCCCTATACTAAAACCCAATTTTCCCCACTAAAAACCCCTCCCTTTCAATCATTCTCCTCTTTTCCTTGAAAACAATGTAAACATCCATTTTTACATTGTTTTTAAATAAATTATTGTTTCGGGTCCCACTCTTTAAAAATAGAACCTATCTATTCTACCTGACCCCATTGTATTAAAACACCCCGACTCATTTTTTAGGGCCCCCACCATATTAAACCCTCGCTCTAAGAACTTCATTCCCCCACTCTCATATAACCATGGCCCCACCTTACATTAAGAGCTTCTGCTTAATTCTTACCCTGGGCCCCACATTATTTTAAACCTTCCGCTCCATTTAAACCCCCAACCACACACGTCAAATCAACCCACAGTCCATTCGTCACCTAACCACCGTCAGATCTCCGCTCCTATATCCGAAGACCATCGCGCACTTTCGCAAATCCAAAAGCCCGAAGGTTAAAAACCTTTAAGCCTTGCGAAATGGGCAGTATTCAAAAAAGGCAGCTACAACTATAGATGAATTATCTCTTCTTTAGTAACTGTAGTTTAAGTATGTTTATCTTTTTTTTCCATAGTTGTATTTCCATTCTTAGTTTGTGTTTCTACTGTCTTACTATTTTTAGTTTTATTTTCAAGAGAAGTTTCAGAAGTAGTAGATGTTTTTGTAGATTTTGTATTTTCAGTAGCTGCTTTAGAAGAGGCAGCTTTTGGATCAGCAATAGATGTCTTGGAGTCTAAAATTGTTGTTTTAATAGAATTTGTTGTCCTTACAACAAAATATTTTTGTGAATCTCCTGATGTTTGGACAACACCATCTGTGATGTCAACAATTTTGAGACTAGATGAAATTTTAGGGCTTGAAATTTTCTGAGATGAGTTAGAGTTTTGCTTGTTTTCCCTAGGGAGAATTTGCAGAACTTTAGTGGTAGGAACCTCTACTGTTTTCTTTGTTTGTGTTTAGACAGATTTTTTAGTAGAAGGCTCGATGTTTTTCTTGCTCCTAAGGTTATATTGCTTATGTACTTCATTGATAGCAAACTCATAACCTTGCTTGTAATCAAATGACTCACTAGAATCTAATTGCAGTTGTTGTAAATCATATAACTCCTAGTCTTATTGTGTAAGAAAGATGGTGTTATCATCATTAATACCCATTAGATTTATGGTGTCTTCATCATATTCATTTTGATGAGAACTTTCAGCATAGTTCTCTTGGAAAGGTGGTCTTATAGTTTGGTCAGGTGTTGATTCTGTAGATTTTCCAGTGTTGGTGTTTTTCCTGAAATTGGGATTTCTAATTTGTTGTTGGTTATCCCATTGTGGTTTCATTTCCATATTATCTTACCTATCCATCACTCTCTCTAGTGTTTTTTCTAATTGATCTATTTTTAAATATGAACTAGATGCTTCTTCTTTTATTGTTACTCTCCTTTCATTTCTTAATCTATCTTTTCTAGCCAACAAATTTTCCTCTACACTAACAACATTACTTTACACTTGCTCTAAAGTTTCAAGATTCCTCTCTCTTAGTTGATAGGATATATCTGTATCAAATCCAATAGGAAATTTGAGAAGAATAGAATCTGGAGGAGGCTTAAGAATAGCAGGAATTGAATTATAAATGTTGTTGTATCTAGTACAATAATCTTTGACTATTTCATTTGGTGCTCTTTTTATGATTTCAAATTTAGATAAGATTTGTAATGGATTTTCCTTCTTTTCCCATTTATTAATAAATAATCTATGAAAAAATTCTAAATCAGCAATACTACCATCATTTAAACCTTTAAACCATTTTTTCACCTCACCAATTAATGTTTGAGAAAAAAGTCTCATTTGGACATCAGACTCATCTATTTCATGAAGTTCAAAATATTCTATCATGTTATTAACATGCTGTTGGGAAGTGTATTGAGTGGTTGCATCAAATTGAGGTATTTTTATTTGATAATCCTGGGGCATGTCATGTAATTGTGCTGGAAGGACCAAGGGAGCATATCTAGCAACCATGGCTTGAATTCTAGCTTGGCTAGGAGGTAAGTTGGAAGTACTTGCTGATGTAGTTAAAGAAATTGTAGATGATATTGGGATATAAGAAGATGTACTGGAAAATATGGTTGAGATGCTATAAGATGAAGTTGGTATATATGAAGAGGTGCTTGGGAATGAGAATGATGTATTTGTAAATGCATAAGAAAAACTAGTGGATGGACTTGAGCTAGTGGAGGATGGGAATAATAATCTAGGTTGAAATGGTTGTTTAGGAACAAATGGATCTGTGGAATGAATTGTGGTGGAAATAATGGATGAAGTAGTAGTGAATAGGGATGAACCTACAGATTCTAAAAGGCTGGTATCTAAATGAGTGGTAGAGGGCTTAGGGGTATAAGCTGATAAAGCACTCAATTCAATTGAATGTTGAAAAATAGCTTCATCTATTTCCTTAAGTATAGTAGCATTTATTGCATCAAGTTTATCATAAACCTCAAAAATATTTGATTCAGAATCTACTGAAACAGTTTCTTGCTTAGTTTCAAGAAATGAAATAAAATCAGGGTCTATAACAGTACTATTTAAGTCACTTTCTGATTTGTTTATGAATAAAGAATGTTCAAAATTTAAATCAAATTCTATGTCATGTATACTCGATAACTGTTTTGGAAGGGAATTTGCTCTAACTAAGGAAACTATATTACCTAAATCCTCTACTTTTTTATTCTTTTTTCCAATTTTGTCAGGATTATCTACTATGACAGTAGGTTGTGGATTTGGATTTGACCTGGTATAGTAGACTCTTCTGGAAGCCGAAATTACAATTTTTTATGAAAATATACTCACAACTTATTAAAACAGTCTTAAGGTGAAAAGATAATGGGCGGTATTCATTAACTGTAGCTGCCTTTTACTAAAATATCTTAGTAAAGTTTAATTAAAGAATTCATTTGTTTTTGAATAACAAAAATTGTATAAACCATCTCCTTCTCTCGGCACTTGATGTTACATACCCTCTTACCTTTCTCTGTTTTTGTCACCTTCACGCTTTATTATACAACAATGCTACAATTCATAAATCCATTTATCAATATTCAATACATAACTCAGAAATTGAGTCCTTCATATTAATAAATAGATATTTACAAAAAGAATTTCATTCTAGCCTGATCTTCTCTATCAGTGGCATCTTCCTCTATTTTCTGGTCTGTAGGTTTTATAATCCAAACCTTTTCTATCTAACAAAATCCTACTCTGCCTCTATGCCTTAAGGCTTATAATTTTATACAAAATATTTTGAAAACAATACTATCTTCTCAACAAAATCATGAATATCCTCCAAGTCCTCTTTTGACTCAACTAATCCCTAAGGATCCCCACAAAATCATGAAACTAATTCCTAATCTAAGATTTTCAATTAATTCCCAAATTGCTCAGTCTCTCAAAAATCCTAATTCTCTCATGTTCTCCAATGTTCGAGAACATTTACAAAATGAATCACAAATATTAATTAATTCCTATTCTAATTGTCTCACTTTAATTCACTCAAGATATATATATATATATATATATATATATATATATATATATATATATATATATATATATATATTAAATTACATTAAATTAATTCATAGGAAACCAACTTCCTTGAAAACACAAGACCCCTATGTTTATTAAAATACAAAGAATTTTCTGAGCCTAATGCTCCTGGATCAGATGGAACTTCTTGTTTAAACCCTCAGGGCCAAATGTTATTCAAAGTTCCTTTTGATGTTTTCTTAGAGGCATCTAAAGAAGGAGTAAACTATGACAGGAACAGTTTTTTGTAGAGTTTAAAGAAAATTTTGAGCTTTACTTATCAGAAGTAGGAAAAATGGGAGTGGCCTTTTTGTTGTTTTAGCACACCCACAAGGCTTAACAAGAATCAATCATGTAGTCACTTACTTGATTGGCTGCATTGGAGAAGGGAGTTCACTTAGTGAATATATGCCTCCCAGATTAGATTAGGGTAGGTAGATATGCAAAGGAAGTTGATCTAAAAAAGGACAAAAAGAGAGAAAGAAAAGGAAGAAAAGAGGGCAGATAAAAAGAAAAAGGTAAGCCCCATACCAAAAAACAAATATTTCTGAAAGTGTGCAAGTCAAAATGCCACTACTTTTGAAAAATTCTTGTTCAATCATATATTCTAACCATGATTGTACAAATTTTGAATTTTTGCTGATAAGTTAGAAAATGAAGATTTTCCAAAATTCTTAGACTTAGCTTATCAGTAACCAAGATAGAAAAATGACGTTGGTTCCAAAGCCTAAATATGAAACCAATGAGAATAGTGAGGGATGAGTGATAAATGAAAGATTCAAGACCAAAGCCCTCAGTTCTTAGTTTACTTTTTGCAAAATAAATATTGTGTGTAGCTTGTATAAAAATGCCATAATTCATGACAATCAAACTGCTTAATCTTGATTCAGTCATGCTTTAAATTTCATGTTGATATTTAGTGAATAAAAAATTTGTCAAACTGTTTAATATTGGCAGCGAAGTAGTTAGGTAGAGAATAAAAGAGCTCATTAGTTTAATCTAAGCCTTTGGAAGTTATAAGGTTAGAAATATAAATTTTTCTTTCAAAGAAAAATAATGTCAAGGGTTTGCAAGTCTAAATGCACCCAAAGAATGAAGAAAAAATGTTAGAATAGAATAATGGGTAGGCATAAATCATTTCACAGGAAGCATGGTTTTCAAATTTTGAAGGTCACAATCACAAAGAGTTGCAGCAGATCAACAATTACAAGATGGAAATTAGCCAAATACAAAGAGTCCACTGATCTACGAAATCCAAAGATTTGATATTTTTGACACCTCCCAAGGGAGATGCCCTCCCCAGCTGGAGCCATTGTTAGTCTCTTGTATTCTAAATTATGACTAAATGACTATGGATTATGTATAGTCTACTGAAAATAACGTTCACTGACTATCATTTATTTTCAGAAATCTCACTGCCTTCATTATTTTCATTTTACCTATTCACTATTTCTCACTTGGCCTATTTGCAAACACCCTCTTACTCTGAAATCCCATGTTTGACCTTAGAACCCCTCATTCAGCCTTGCCCCTTTCTTAAAGCCCTCTTCCCTATACTAAAACCCCATTTTCCCCACTAAAAACCCCTTCCTTTCAATCATTCTCCGCTTTTCCTTCAAAACATTGTAAAAATCCATTTTTACATTGTTTTTGAATAAATTATTATTTTGGGTCCCACTCTTTAAAAACAAACCCTGTCTATTCTACCTGACCCCATTATATTAAAACACCCCGACTCCTTTTTTAGGGCCCCCACCATATTAAACCCTCACTCTAAAAACTTCATTCCCCCACTCTCATATAACCATGGCCCCACCTTACATTAAGCACTTCCTCTTAATTCTTACCTCGAGCCCCACCTTATTTTAAACCTTCCGCTCCATTAAAACCCTCGACTCCACACATCAAATCAACCCACGGTCCATTCGTTGCCCGACCACCGTCAGATCTCCGCTCCCAGATCCGACGGCCATTGCGCCCTTTCACAAATCCAAAATCCCGAAGGTTAAGAACCTTTGAGCCTTGCGAAATGGGTGGTATTTGCTCTCATTCTTTCCTCCATGCGTCGTTCCTATGTCTTATGGTGTCCCCCCTATCAAATACAATTAACCACCTACACCCCATGCTATAAACCACTTATTGATCCCACGCCATAAGCCTGAAACCATTGACCCTTTTTGAATGTTTCGAAGCCCTATGCCATTGCGATAAGCCCCCGATCCTCTGTGTTAACCCCTGCAGCTCTTCTGAAGACCCGAAAAGCCATAACCAAAACACAAAAACCATAAATATCCATTGATACGAACTATGTCCATGAATTTTCATGCTTCCTGCGAGCCACCATTGCTTCTCATCCCACAGGATCCAGTTTTTAATTAACAAATTGTTTTTTAAATGCGCATGTGACCAATGTATAATAAAATGCATAAAATGCATTTCTAAGCTCCAAAGAATTGTTTAAAATAGGGTTATCTAGGTGATGATCCAGTAGCCTTATTTATCAAAGGATTAGGAGCGCAAGATTAATCTGAATCAACATTGGATCATGACCATTGATGATCATTCAATCACTCCAAAAACAACGAGAGTTATTCAATGGACAGGATGAAGAAAATAAAGGAATATTACAGTGGTTGCGCAGAGATAAAGAAAAATAAAAAGCACAATTAAAGTAATAGTTAAAGGTGAAAGAAATTAAGGATTAATCCAAGGTTAAAGGTAAAAGACAGGGTTATAAGATAAATTTAAGACTAAGGACAGATGAGAAAGGTTAAGGGAGAGATTACAGTAACCCAAGGAAGTCAAAGAAAGATCAAAGATAAAAACATATTAAATGAATTAAACAGAACAATCAGGAATTAAGGAAAGGACAAATCAGAGTTTAAAGACAAAATTAGAGGATAAATCAACGAAGAAGAAACAACCAGATGACAAGGCAACTCAGATATTACTTCTTCAAACCACATTTGTCACCTACAGCCTAATTTTGTTTCAAAAAATGTAGCTACAGTTAATGTTGGAATCACGATTTCCGTCAGGCCAAAACCCACAGGAGTTAGTCTCTGCTACAATCGCCAGAGTTAGGATCCACGAGAGGTGGTTATTCCATGTCATGAAACACATGGGAAGCATTGAACACAATTTCCAACAATCTCCCCCCCAATGTGAGCTAGGTGAGTTTCGAACTCGAGACCTATCGCTCTGATACCACTTGTTGGAATCATGATTGCCGTTAGACCAAAACCCACAGGCGTTAGTTTCTGCTACAATCACCAGAGTTAGGATCCATGAGAGGTGGTTAGTCCATGTCACGAAACACACGGGGAGCGTTGAACCCAATGTCCAACAGTTAATTTTCAGTCAGAGATATTTTAGCAACTACTCAAAAGTTATTGCAAAAGCTAATGCTAAAGGCATAATAGTCAAAAATATCCTGAAGTTAGCTTAGTAGTTAAATTCAAAATTACTAATACAGTGAGCCAGTCATAGATATTTTGGCATTGGGCCTTGCATGGTCTCAATTGTAAAACATTATTTACTCTGTAATAAATGCAGTCTGAAACCATAGAGTAGGATCACCTCCTAAAATTGCAGTTAAATACTGCATGTATTATTCATTGTTATTGTTGGTTGGTTGCTTGTTTGGTTGCTAGGCTGGATTTTGATCAGACTTTGAGTTGCAGAGACTATTGCACTAGAGTATTGTAATTATTTTGGACATCAGTAATAAAAGCACGTTCATAGGATTCTTGAGCTATGTTAATGGTGATGTTATCCCTTGTTGTCAATTTTTCTCTTCTATTTTCCATATTGTACATCATTTCTTTGATAATATAATACAATTTTTAGATTAAGATATGTTGTTTTGGCACCTTAACTCTGTCTGTTACTTTTATCTTAATGTTTTGTTTTACAAGGTATATTAAATAATTCAGGGGTGTCCTTCTCTTTAGTTCCACTTAGCTTGTTTCCTTGAGGTTTACTTAGTAGAGTTTAGCTAAAGAATTCAGGGGTGTCTTGCTCTTTGGTTTTCGTAAACTGTTATCTTAAAGGCCTTCTTTGAAGTTTAGTTAAAGAATTCAAGGGATTCCTTCTCTTTAATTTCACTAAACTATTATCTTGATTTTTTTTTGTTTGAAATTAATAACTAAAGAATTCAGGGGCGTCCTGCTCTTTAGGATTACTGGATTGTTGTCTTAAGGTTTTCTTAGTAAAGTTTAATTAAATAATCCAATGGTGTCTTGCTCTATAGTTTCTCTTAAATAGTTATCTCAAATGCTTTCTTGTTAAAAGTACAAGTTAAAGGATTATGATTTGCCCTTTAGTTTTACTAAATCCACAGCTTACTGTCATCTCACTTTCATTTTATCTAAAAATATCCACTTGATATGGTTAGCTTTCCCTATGAAAACCCTTGAAGGGTTGATGTAAAATTAAAGCCTTTTATGACTCCATATCCCAATGGATTAAGCTTCCCATATTATATCTATCCAACTAAAAAAAACAATCAACCAAACAAAAAAACAACCCCAAACTTCATAACTAGCCTAAAATCAGAAAAATATAAGCATAAAGATAAATAATTTTCATCATAAACATAGAGAGAGCCCTCTTTGAGCCTATGAAGGCTAGTTCCTTGGACTCCAAAGTGGCTTGATGTGATTTCCTGCTACTTGTTCTTACCAATCTTGCAAATCACACGGAGCCAACACCAAGCATGGGGTGCTTGTTTGAGACCATACAACAGTCGATTGAGTCTGCACATGTGAGACTCTTGATCAAATGTCTCGAAACCTTCTAGTTGCTCGATGTACACCTCCTCATTAATAAACCCATTGAGAAATGTTGTTTTTACATCCATCTAATGGATCTTCAACCCCATCTATGCAACCAGTGCAAGAATTAATCTAAGGGATGTGTAGTTTTCTATAGGAGACCAGTTATCCTCATAGTTAATTCCCTCAACTAGAGAGTACCCCTTGGCCACAAATTTTTCCTTATACTTCTCTATGCTTATGTATGTTTCCCACTTAACCTTGAAGATCCATCTCGAACTCACAATGATTTATTTGTTGGTCTTGGGACCACTTACCAAACATTGTTCTTTACAATGGATTCGTATTCCTCCACCATTGCATCAACCCATACAAGTTTCTCTACTTCTTCTTCGAAAGAGTATGGCTCAGTATTTACAAGCTCCTTCATTAGAGCCATTTAGCTAGTTTAATGATCAAGTGACATTCTCTACCTGCACAAATTTGAAGGATCTCCCACATTCTCCCTCGCATACTGCACAAGTCTATCAGCTTCCCTAATCCTTTTTCTGTCTTCTCTATATGGTTCTTCTTGAATGGTTTTCTCCACTCTGTGCTCCTCAATTTTGGATTCTCCAAAACTTCTTGAGGCTCCTCCTCTGGAGCTAAAATCTCCTCTTCTGGTGGGATATGAATCTCCTTGTAAAGAGAGTACTACATCGCTTTCTCCTCATCAAAATTTACATCCCTTCGCACAACAATCATTCTGAGGGATGGAAAGTAGACATGGTAGTTGTGAGGAGTTTCTATGTAATGCAGAATTACCTCCAATTATGTTGTAGCTCAAGCTTATTACTTGATTCATTGGAGACATGATAGTAAACAAAGGCTCCAAAAATCCTGAAGTGTGAAACATCTGGCTTTCTCCCCGAGAAATCCTCCTCCGGTGTAATTATGCCAAAAATATGATGAGGAATCTAGTTCTGCAAATATATTTTTGTGTTGCATGTCTCTACCCACAACTACAGTGGTGGGCCTTGGTCATGCAACATCGCCCTCGCAGCTCCCACAATGATACGACTCTTTCTCTTAGCAACCCCATTCTGCTATGGTTGTGTGGTGTTGTCAACTCTTGTCGAATTCCTTCTTCCACACAATATTTTTGAATTCATTCGACATATACTCACCTCCATTATCGCTCATGAGATCCTTCACTATCTTGTCAGTTTATTTCTCAACCAGTTCCTTGAATTCTACGAACTTGGAGAATGTCTCATCTTTTTTCCGCATGAAGAAGATCCAAAACTTCCGTGAGAAGTCATTAATAAAATGACAAAATATTTGTGCATGACAGTGGAGGATATCGATAAAGGCCCACAAACATCAGAGATGATCCTTTCAAGGACTGCATGTGATTTTTTTGTCTCGATCATGGAAAGTGGATTTTGTGTACTTTCCCAAGGTACGTCCTTTGCATACATCATGTTGCTCAAGTGATCCTTTGGGGAGGTCTGTGGTTATTTGTTGCACAATTTTTAGGGTGCCATGATGCAAATGGCCAAGACTTTTGTGCCAAAGTTCACTGACATCATGGCTCTACAACTTCTCTACCTTTTTTCTTAATGCAACACAATATTCCAGATCTAACTTATATAGGTTCTTCACACGAACATATATTTGCTTCAAATTCCCCGTGGCTATGTGTATCAGGAATGCTTTTCCTTTGTTTAAGATAACATCATTACCACGATCTTCCAAAACTGCAACATAGATGAGATTTTTCTTTAAGCCTAGAATGAACATGACATCCATGAGCTTGAGAGGGGAGCCCGAATCCCTTTGAAAGGCGACCGTACTAACCCCGGTCACGATATACCTTTTGTTTTTCCCCAACTCAATGTGCATCTACAAATATTTCTCCTCCATTTCACTGAAAAACTCTCTGCGCCCTGTCATGTGGAGCGATGCACCTGAATCCGAGTACCACACGCTCCCCATCATTGTGCCAACACTACAACAAATCCCTATGATTAGCTCCAGTTTTTTCTTCCAAGGATTGTGTTAGTGTATTTTTCTCCATTGTTTTGAAAAATTTGGCGCTATTTATCAGGGTGGCACAATTTTTGGCATTTCTAACACCGTCCAATTCATTTAGGTGCCAATTTAGGAAATAATTTTCATAAATTTCAACGATAATAGCCTTGGAAATAGCACCTGAAATTAGTTCCAAAATTCATGTCCTAAATTGCATTGGAAATAACACTATCAATTTTCCCAGAAATAGCACCAATGATAGCGTCGGGTTTAGCTTATTTTTTTGCACCTACATTACCTCCTTGGTTAGCTCCCTTTTTAGCCCTGGAATTAGCACTGGATGTGCCTAAATAGTTAATTAATTGAGGTGTTGGGGGTTAATTGGATATGAGATTTGAGGATTATGGGATTTAGGGATACAAGGTACATATATTAAGGGTTAAGGGATTAGGGGTTAGGGTTTAAGGGATTAAGGGTCAAGAGTTAAGGGATTTGGTGCTTATGGGTTAGGTAGTTTAATTGTTAATGGTTGATTTGTTTAAGGTTTAGATGTTTTGTCGAATCTTGTTGTTACAAGATTGCATTTCGATTCCTTTACTTATTTGGATTAATTAAGGTTACGCGAGTTGTTGTTGTTACACAGACAATTGATTAAGCACATGATGCCTTTCCTAATCAGATCGGATCCAAGAAATCCAATTATTTGTCCAATTAATACATACATCACCTAACCATAATAATTCATGATTAGACCGTTCTGACACCATTATATTTTACAATTAAACCATTTTAATTGTCGCCGCTTAATCTGGGGGGAGATGTTGGGTCACGAAATTGTCATCTTTTTCCTACTTATTTTCCTATTTCTTTTATCCATTTTTTATCAACATGACCATATATTATTACTGTCAACCACCCTTATTACCTATTTATGTCCTTTTTCACTTGTTGCTTTCTTAGTCTAATTCTACTTATACTTTTACTCTTAATTTATTAGGATATTTTTTTATCATAAAACTAATGTATGGTTTTTTTTTTCTAGGTTTGAATGGTTTGTCGAAGCTTGATATTACAAGATTACATTTCAGTTCCTTTACCGATTTGGATTAATTAAGGTTTTGGGAGTTGTCGTTATTACACATAAAGTTTCTTAAGCACGTGATGCCTTTCTTAATCAATATGGATCTAGGAGCACATCAAAGTCAAAAGAAACAACACATCACTTCGAGATATTTGTCAAACATCCAAATCATTTGGTTGAGATATTTTGTAACTCTATCTGTAATTAAAATAAATTGTTATAGTTTTACCCCTTCCATGGAAATCATTGTGTAATAGTTAAGATATCATTTTATTTTAAGATCACGTGAGAATCGAAAGATTCTCATGATGATATTCTCATTGTAATTACGATCTATAAAAGAGAAGATTGTTTTCCCGTGAGGGCTAGAGCGAAGAATTGGAGAATATGATTGGAAAGGGGAGACACCAAAGATTTGTATTCATGATACTTTTATTAATGTGAATCTCAACTTTGTGGTTCAATAATTTCCTCTGAGTAGTTTGTGTGTTTTTTAGTACACCAACCCTTCATAAGGAGGAAGGGCCCTCCTTAGCAAGGATCACTAGTTAGTTAGAGTGGAATACATAATTGCATAAATATTTCTCAATTATTTGATTGTTGTTACTACTGGTGTTAAATTTAATTATGTGTAATTTAATTAATTGCAGTAAGCTTTAGATGGTGTGAAATGTTAAGTCCTGGAACGATACCTCAGTTTAGTGTGGCAGTCAATTATTTGCTTTGTTGTTACTATTTGGATTGTACTTCCTTTTATGTGTGCAGATTGAATGAGTGATGGTTTTCAGGAGTGTTGTGATATTTTTTGAATGAAAGATTTGATAATTATTTATCAATTATGGGATTCTTGTTACTGTTTTTGTTACGATTAATTATGTGTTTAATTTAATTAATTTCAATAAGTTTTGGATGGTGTGACAACTTAAGTCTTGGACCGGTCCCTCAGTTTAGTGTGGCAGTGAGTTATTTTCTTTGTTATTACAATTTGGATCACACTTCCTCTTATGTGTGCCTATTGAATGAGTGATGGTTTTCAGGAGTGTTGTGAGAGTGGTTGAATGACATATTGCATAAATATTTCTCAGTTACGTGATTGTTGTTACTGTTGTTGTTACAATTAATGTTGTGTGTAATTTAATTAATTTCCATAAGATTTGGATGGTGTGATAAGTTAAGTCCTGGGCCATTCCCTCAGTTTAGTGTGGCACTGAATTATTTTATTTATTGCTACAGTTTGGATTGCACCTCCTTTTATGTGTGCAGATTGAATGAGTGATGGGTTTTAGGAGTGTTATGAGAGTGGTTGAATGAAATATTACATAAATATTTCTCATTTATGTGATTATTTTTATTGTTGTTAATTGCAGAATCCATATTTTCCACAATATCATAAAACATTATAGTTAATTTTGTGTGTAATTTAATTAATTGCAGTAAGCTTTGTTTGGTTTGACATCTTAAGCATTGGAAAGGTCCCTCAATTTAGTGTGGCAGTGAACTATTTTATTTGTTGTTATAGGTTGGATTTCACTTCCTTTTATGTGTGAATATTGAACGAGTGATGGTTTTCAAGAGTGCTATGAGAGTGGTTGAATGACAGAGTAGCTTATTATGCAGTATTTATTCACATTGAATCTATGTGGATTTTGTTGCTTTGTTGATTAGTGAGAGTGTGTATGCAACGAATTTGGGTTGAGATTATTGTATACTAGTCATCATCTGCCTTAGCATAGACTTTACATGACAGTCTTGTAAAAATTAAAATCTACCTGGATCGATAATTAAATGTAAGGTTAGGTTGAACAACATTAAAATGAAAACAATATAAAAATAATGAACTTAACAAAGTTGCTTATTCAAATCATTGTGAGATACATGCATTAATATTTTATTAAATTTTATGTCTTCATGAACATATGTTGATACAAAATGAATGAAAGAAGCATTGAAGTAATCATAATTTTTTCTGCCAACAATTCATACCATATCTTGAACATTATATTAACTAAACAAAATATATAGTATTTGCAGCCATGAATTTCATCTCTACCTCAGAATGATGAAACCAAAGAGAAAAATAAAAATTTCTCTTCCCTTGAAGGGGAAAACTAGAGCTTACAACTTCCAATTTGTTTCTTAAAAATGTATGGCCATACAAATTACACAGGAGGGTTGAGCCTCACGACATATGGGTAGTAGTGTGAGGGGTGGTAGTGAACATGAATTGCAACAAAACTGGGGTTCCTCAGTTGTAAACTTGGAACTTATGGGTCGAGCATGAGGGGTGTTATCGCATTGATCACCACTGAGCCAAAACGAGACTGTTCTGTAAGACATTGAACAAAAATAAGGAGAGAGAACCAACCTTGTGTTGATTAAATGGTCGATGGATAATTCATGCCCCTGTGAAGTAAAAATTATATTGAACTAGAGTTGCCACGTGCTTGAGATCTGCCACGATCCTGCACCAAACTGGTAACCTCCTAAAGCTCCTCCACAACGAAACACTCATATCAGTTACGCCAAGGGGGAGAAGGGAAGGAGATTTATTCATAGGGGAGGGAGTGAAGGGCACAAAGGGAGGAGGAGAATATTTGTGAGAGCGGATGATGAAGAAATGGCTGGAGGGAAGTGCATGAGAGACACAACAGGGGAAGGAACATTGGGAGGATAGTTGATATCCAGGCCTCTGGCCAAACACTTCAATGAGGAGGACGAGTGGCTGAAGAGTGTGGACAGCTCAAAAATTCGGTTGGTGGACTTGGTTTTAGCTTCTTCCTTTGCCTTTAAATGCCTATCCAATATTTTGAAGAGGGCCCAGAGTGACGAATGTCCACAATTGATATCCTCTTCTTCCATGGCCATATTCTCTCTATGAATGTGATCAAGTATGATGTGGTCAAACATAGTGGCTATGGAGGTGTCGTCTAGGGTGGTTGGGTTCATCCATGACCTTTACCCCAACCTGAGCGACGACCTCTCCCTCTGTCACTGCTCATGAGTGTGATGTAGATAAGCGAGGTGCAGGGATGCGACGAGGATCACGGGGGAAGGAAACCATAGAAAGAATAGCAGGGAGGCCACGTTGCTACGAGATAAAGAGATTTGATTGACAGGGTGGTCCGTGCATTCCAAGGAGACAAGACAAATGGAGTAATGAGGCATTGTCTTCCATGAGTATAAGGATGCCTTGCACGTGCATGCAATTGTCAGTCTGCCGGGTCGATCACACTTAGGTCACCCATATCCAAGGGATTGTTGTTGTTATAGTTAATTGTGTGTAATTTAATTAATTACAATAATCTTTGGATGGTGTGATAGCTTAAGTATTGGACCGACCCCTCAATTTAGTGTGGTGGTGAATTATTTGATTTGTTGTTACATTTTAGATTTCACTTCCTTTTATGTGTGCATATTGAATGAGTGATGTTTCCAGGAGTGTTGTGAGAGTCGTTGAATGATAGAATATCTTATTCTGTAGTATTTATTCGCATTGAATCTGTGTGGAGTGTGTAACAACTTTGTTGATTGTTGAGAGTGTGTGTATAATGAATTTGGATTGATATTATTTTATACTAGTCATCATATGCCTTAACATAGAATTTGCGCGAGAGTCTTGTAAAAATTAAAGCCTACCCGGATCGATAATTAAATGTAAGAGCAGGTCGACCAAAATTTAAATGCAAACAATATAAAAATAATGAAATTAACAAAGTTTCTTATTCAAATCATTGTGTGATATGGGCATTAATATTTTATTAAATTTTATGTCTTCACAAACTTATGTTGATACAAAATGAACGGAAGAATCATTCAAGTAATCCTAATTTTTTTTCCAAACAATTCATACCATATCTTGAACACTTTAATGATATTGAAATAGGTAATTTGTATTGGCACCGATAATATTGAAGCATTTCAAATTTTAGGCTATAAGAATCATCATTTTTTAAACACGGATTACAATTAATTCTAAAAATTTAGAAGTCTTGGTCATTAACATCAACATCATTATCTGAAACAATTTCATCTGGTGTATCATTTTTAATTTCCATATTATCTTTCAAGTAGTTAATATTATCATCACCCTTGTCTTGACTTGCATCATCTTCATCATCATTGAAATCTTATTGTAGACCATCCATATTTTTACCATATGTATTTGGATCATCATTTTATATACCATCCATATTGTTACCATATGTATTTGGATCATCATTTTCTATACCATCCATATTCTTTTCTTCTGTAACATCATGCAACTTTGTATTAGTGTTTCCTTCTTGTGCTTGAACATAGCCATCTTCAACATCATCATGGATGCCAATTTCTTCGATGTTCTCTAATCCCTCTCTCTTATTTTGTTGGCCATCATTGTTTTTCTCAATATCCACTAATGCATCATCAAATACATGCCTTAATATTGGATCATAATGTATGAAAAATATCCATTTCATGTCCATCATATCTTCATAGAAAAATACCTGCACATGAACAAGTACACAGATATATTAGACGTATTATATAATAATTTTATTGATTAATAAATATGTGTATATATTCAAAATAAATAATGTATTAATATGTTATTCATTACTACCACTTCTAATTTTTTGAGTTAAAGAAACACCTGCTCACAATGAATTGGTAGAACATAAGGCTCCTTATCCTCTAGTAGGAACTTTGAGGAATCTATAGAAAACAATCCACTATGGGTATCATTTCTTCATGTCCTCTCTAATGCTTCATACCATCTACATTTAAAAATAAAATGTTTAAAAGAGTGGTAATACAACTCAAATTTCTTATATTTTCCCAACATAATGTAGATTCCTAGATTCAATAATATTCTTAACTTTTGAGCTCGATCAAGTGGATTGCTCGAATTCAACCATGATGCCACAATCGAAGGATTGTCTCTTTACATATAGAAATTCTACACGATAATGTTGACCATATTCCCACATTGATGAATATATCCTTGCTTGTGAAAGACCATTTATTTCAGTTAAAAAAATATAATGACAAATATTAAAATAGTTAATAGTGTCAACACTGCAAGGAAACAACATTATGTAAAATTCCAACTATACCTTTCTTTCACATGCTCTAGACATGTTGATTTAATCTTCTGTTATGTTTGAATCTATACCTGTATCTTCTATTTGATTATGAATTTGTTCAGTAATCCATTCTAGTTTGAAATATTTGGTCCATTCCCTGCAGATCAATAGGAAACAGGGTGTTCCTTGGGTTCGATCTTTTAAATTTTCTCCTTACTTATAACACTTCTTCTATCTCTTTATCATATAAATCAATCCATTTGTTCATAAATTCCATGTGGTAAAAAATGAACTTGTTGATTATGGTACTTTTTTCTACACCTATTACATGTCAACATGCTTATTTCAAACTCCAAAGACCATGTTGTTAATTTGATAAATAAATTACAGAGTAAATTAATGATCACAATAAAAAAAACCACAACGATCATGAGTTTAATTACTAATTTCTACTTAAACCCCATTAGATTATGGTTTTTCTCCATCAATAATATCTAATGCTCGTTTTTCATCCTAGAAACATGGCCCATCTTTGAAATCCTTACCAAAAAATTCACACAAGAAGAAAAATGTTTCATTCAATACATACCCTTCAGCCATGCAACCCTATGGATGTGCCTTTTGTTATACATATATTTTTATAGTTTTCATATACATGTTGGCTTGAGGGGTCCTAACCCAGGCTCATAGTTTATCGCGCAACCAAAAAACCCTCCAACTACTATCCCTTTCGGAAATGACATGCTTGCGTAGATCAAAGTCTCACTCAAAGTAGTATGTGGGGTTTCTGGAACCAGGTTTCCACACTCTGAGGAAGAAAATAATATGGTGGCCCTACACAGGTTGATTGTAGAACGTATATAGATAAGAAATAAATGTGTGTAAGTATAGAACAATACTTATCAGATTAATATAGACAATGCAATAAACAGATAGATCACAGATCCCTTCGTCGTAGATATATAAGAACAAAACCAGATCTATGGAATGTGCTGTAACTTAAGAAAATTTATCCATATATTCAACCATCAATGTATATAAACAACAAATCTACTCGCACAGATACAATTAAGCATAATAGAAGTAAAGTGATCTCAATGCAATAAAATAATATAACTCAGATAACACAATTATTTCGCCAAAACCAGTATTTGTATTAGATTCCAACAATTTAGTATAACATAATTTCCCTTACAATTAACACAACCAGTGGAATCCGCACACAGGTAGGACTAGGTCTCCGCGCACACAGCCAGCAAGAGACTTTCTACCCAAAAACCCATACTTGTATAAAACCCTTACACAATGTTCATAAGCATAACCAATAATTACTACTTCCTTAGACTCGACCTATCTATTTATATCCATCTTAGCACGCAAATACTATGGTCTCAAACAATGGTTTGAGGCCCACAAATTACCCTTAAAACCCTTTTACATAAAAGAGGGAATTTGACCCTCCCCAAATCCCCTTGACCATTCCGCGCAGTGTGCATATGAAAATTATATAAAAACATACTCCAAATTGTACCCCAGGGGGCCCTGCTCCAACAGGACCCCAACACAAACCTGTGACTCATCCTGAGCCACTATGGTGTCTGCTCCTTCATCTTGGCTTGGAGCGTAGCAACAGAAGATTTGAGTGGCAGCACCATGTCCAGACTCTGCGTATCAACTCCCTGCACTTCAATTACAAACTTCTCTATAGTGGGCCGTTCAATGGCAAGTTCAATGCTTTGCTATGTTTGTTGAATGGCCTTCAGCATGCTATCCAATGTCTGTGACAGTTGTAGAGCCTCCTTGACCCATGACTACATTATTACCTCAAGAAACTCTTCTTTCCAGCATAGTTCCTCAATTTCATTTTGAATTACCCAGCCCTCCTGTAGGTGGGTGAGGCACTGTGTAAGAACAAGAGTAGGTGCCGACATCCTAATATCAACGAACTATTGCTCCTTGAAGCACAAATAATTGGGTAGCTGCTATTCCACAGGGTCATTCTGAACTGAATTCTAGACTCCCAGGGCCTCATCCAAAAGCTGATCACACTTGTGTCTATGGCAATGATACTATCAGTGGCCTGCTTTACTTCAGCTGCCCTCTTTGCTCTAACTTTTGGCGGGGTTTCAAGCTGTAATTTAATTTGTAAGTCAGCAATCTGATGCTTGAATTCAACTCGTTGTGCAAGGACTTTAGTGCAGCAGCCAGGCCTTATAAATTTTCTGTTGGGGTTGTTGGGGCTGGGACTATTGGAACGTCGCTGCAAACTTGATGGATCTTTTTTTCGAGTGCAACACGCTGAGCCTCTGCTGCTTGGCATGCTTATTATACAGTTCGTTTTTTTTTGTATGCTTCGGTAGCCAACTGCTGCGATTCTATGACAAAGATGTGGGCCTGGGCTTTGCGGAACTGGAGCTCATATGGAATCATACTATGTATTAGATGTAATTTTCCTACAGGAAAAACAGACAAATTAACATTTATATCTCCACAACCTCTTAATTGTGTGCACCGGTTGCCTGATTCTACATGGATGGATGGCTCAGGAATTTGAATCAAACAACAATCCCCCATTGGAGGGAGGACTGTATTAAGTGGTTGCACGCTGGTTTCATGCATGCTCGCTTGTAGCTGGCTCGCTTGTGTGACGATTTCCTAAATCAGGCTTTCTTTTACTTTCAGCTCTTGGATGCCAATGCGCACCCATTCGAGCGTAGTCCTATACTACATTTCCATGTCTGTCCATCTATCCTCTGTGACTGTTGTGACTGTGGTAGCGATCTGATTGAAGTCATCTTCGGTCAATGTTAAATCTTCTTTTCTGATGGCCTAAAATCCCCTTTTTCTTCTTCCTCGATCCTCCTGTGCCTTGATAACCACGCTTTATGCCCTTGGAAGCCTATGCTTCCACCCATTCCTCTATTTCTTTCAGCGTGGCACCATTCTTCTCAGGTGCGGTGTCTGTTTCTAAATCATTTTTTTCACTGGTTGTAGTTGGTGTGGCCTCTTTTTGAGTTGTCTTTTCCATTGTCTGCGTACCAGTGCATGAATTTGTAGGCGTCTTAGGAATAGATGTCGATGCACCGGGCTCCAACAACGCTGGCTGCCACTCTAGAGTGATGCACAAAAAATAGTCCTTAGTGACTAGATATGGTAATTCATACCAAACAACTTCAATTGCGCCTTTCGCGTGTATGTGCATCTTGTGGAAGGTTGCCTTAAAATATGCTATCATTTTGTACTACTCATACAAGGTTGGAGATAGCCTTGGTTTGGATTTTACAGCTTGGAAGAGCGAGGCATCGAATAGTACCCAAAATATATTATTCTCCATGATGCACTCAAGGATGGATGAATTCCACAATGTAGCGTACTGCACAGCTTCGCACATCTGTAGCTCAATCTTAGGAAACTATGTTTCCTTCGAGGTCTTCCAAACAATAAGGGTGATCAGCATAAAGAGCCAAGCATAATATAAATGTTTTCCCTCGTCTTGTGGTTCGCGCACATTCTCAAAAACCTCTTTACATAAATATTGAGACCAATTATATATGACTCCTTTTTCACACTGCCCCGCAAGTGCAATTACTTGCGTAGGAACCTCCTTAGGTCTACATTTGTGCATAATATTGTAGGCCAAGATGAGCGTCCCAAACTACATAACTGGATCATTGATCTCGCTGACTATGAACCCTCTTCTATGGCATGACACTTGGTACTCCGTCTTAATCTTATCGACCACCTTCTTTTCTTGTGCCTTTCCTCCAAAGTCTACCATGGGATCTGCACCTTGATCCGGCAGGCTTGTGATCCGATGGATCAGCGCAAAATCAATCGGTATGCACTCTCCCAGACAAAGTGTTTCTCCATGCACGAGAGCAAGAAATATGCGCACACAGATGTCATTTATTGAGCTGCACCCAAAATGCGAAACCTGAAGCAGATTCAAAAACCCTGCCTCGTGCAAGCCCAACACCCATTGCTGCGGCTTGAGGTGCACAAGGCCCCCCTCATATGGCACGTGATCTAGATAAAGCTTCGGTGTAAGCTCTGGAAAATTCTCTACATATGCGATGTCCCAATATTCCATCTTCAATTGAGGCACTTTATTGAACATATCACCTTCAACTGGGATGTTTTTAGGAATCAATGGCATGTTGATGCTCGACCGCTCTTTTTCCAGATCCTTTGGAACCCTGACAAATGCCTTACGCAACATGACATAGGTCGGTAACCACGGGCATGGGGCCACTTCGACCACATCCTCTTCCTCCTCCATCATAGTTCTAGGGAGATCCGCCATGGGTCTCTTCTAGCACTCAACTACAATGGATCGACACTTTGGAGTCTTCTCCCTAGGGTATTTATGGGTCCCTGATGTCTGACCCTTCTTAGGCTTTGTGGGAGCAGGGGTTTCAACAAACAGCGCATCATGATCCTCTCTGGGGTGCGTAACTATCATGCTAGGTGGAGTTACGTAACTCAACCCCTACGAGGCAACTCCTCCTCAAATCCTGGATCTAAACCAAACATAGACACTGAATAGACTACATAAATTAGAAATCTCAACGCAAAAAATTCACACAGAAAGCAAAGGGAACTATTGGGACCCCATAGGTCATATTTATAGCTTTGGCGCATATTCAGCGATCCCTTATGAATTAATGTGTCTTAATAAATGACAAAATGGTCCAAAATCTAGCAAAATCCCCTCATTAAATGCAACCTAGATGTTCCCATAAATGGTAATAAAGCTGTATTTTCTAGATTTACTATTCCAATGGCTATATTTTGGCACATCTGTGACCCAGTCAGCGTCCTTGTGCAACTAACGCACGTGCGTCACACCTTTCTCTGCATCTTCCATCCCTTCTATGCAGATTTGATACTCCGACCATATAGTCATTTGGTGTGCACAGGGTCATCCATGTATGACTTCAACCAGCTTCCATTGACATACCCAGGAATATATTCTCCACTCAATTTGGCCAGGAGAAATACACCTTCGTCAATGATATCCTTAACAATATATGGCCCTAGCCAATGCATCTTCAACTTCCTTGGGTGGAACGCAAACTTGTTGTCATACAATAAGACCAAATCATCTTCCTTAAACACCTTTTTCCTAATGTGCCTATCATGTCATGCCTTTTCACGAGCGTTCTAAACTTTTTGGTGATAATTGGAAATAAAGAAATATTATTCTAGTACGACCAATAGTGAAAACCATTCCTCCATAACATCTGCTTCTGCCATATTTGTGAAGTTGTAATGCGCAAAATGGGAACAATGTATTCCATCAACAACACAAATTCTTGCCCATATACCATCCTGAACAGTGTCTTACCAGTCAACTTCTTACATGTGGTCTGATATGCCTAGAGAACTGTAGGTATGCGCTCATCCTAATCATTTCGATTAGCGTTGCACACATTGGTAAGCACAATTTATAATATCTTGTTGAAAGCTTCCACCGCACCATTTTCCTATGGGTGATAGGGAGTGCTCTTCTGATGATGCATCCAGAATTCATCCATCAATACTTCAATGGTTTCATTCAAAAAATGCATAACCTGGTCACTTATTAGAATCTTAGGACACCTAAAGTGAGTAACAATATTCTCAAATATGAACTGCGCAGCTGTATCTGCAGTACAATCCTTCAAGGGCTGAGCTTCATCCCATCTGGTTACATGGTCTGTCACAGTGATTATGTAACGCACTCCACTCTTCT